>LPNX010580474.1:7934-34459 GCA_001517045.1 Pseudotsuga menziesii | reverse complement strand
CCCTCCTCCCCATTTCCCTCCTCTCCTGCCCCCCTCCCTCCCCTTTTTCCACCCCTTCCCTCTCTTCCTCTGCGTCCACCTCTGCTTCCACTTCCTCCTCGTCCTCCTTCGCTTCCTTCCCTTACACCTTCCCCTGTACCTCTATATCCCCTTCGAATTTGCCTCTTACCCACCTCCTCCTACTCCTCCACCTCTACGTCCCCCTCCGCCTCCTCCTCACTTGCCTTCGCCTCCCCCTCCCCCCCTTCGTCCTCCCCTCCCCATCCTCCTCCACCTCCTCTGCCTCCCCTTTCCTAATCCACTTCCTATCCCCACCTCGTCCTCTTCCTCCTCCTCCACCACCTCCATATGAGTGGATATTAATCACCATCATTATCATTATCATCATTCAACCATTAAATATATGGTTTATTCATAATGAAATAGATAAAACATAAAAAAAAATTCATAATAAATAACATATCTAATACAACAATACAAATATACATATTTTGATATCAAATAAAAATATAATAAACTATAATATATAATTTTAAAATAAAATATAAAAATTAAACAAACACAAAATCACTTATATTTTATGACATATTATTCAAATTTATATAAATAATTTAACAATATATTATAATTTAAAATTAAAATCAATATGTTATAAGATACAACAATTTAAAATAACAAAATCAATCAATTTCCATTACACATTATATAATTCCACTCTAAATAAATATCCATTTACATTAAAATATAGAAGTTACTACAAAACTATTTATAAGACTCAACATTTCGAAAGTAAATATACCAGTACTCTGCATCTTCATTTCTCAGTAGAACAAGCCCAGATCTATAGAGTGGAATCTTGGGCACCAATCTCCCAATTTCCTCAACTTCGAAAAAAAAAACTGCGAAATCTCTAAACCTGTGATACTTAAATCAGAAAAACTAACAGAACCTGTTTCTGACATGGTTTCTCTTACATCAGATTATCTACAAACTATACCAGAGAACCATCCCAACCAACGAACTAATTGTATGATGAACATTCCTCACCAGTACATCACATCCTACTTTGGAATAAATTTTTGCTGGCCTTTGGTATAAGTTTATACAATCTTAAAAGAGTGGATTCAAGCAAAGGAAAAAGATTTATATAAATAGAGGCTAAACAGGTGAAAGGAGGACTCAGACATTCGCAAGCACTCACATAGTTAGAGGGCCTATGCCTACTCACTTACACAGAAAGAGATATAGAGAGAAATGGGAAGGAGGAAAACAGACCTCCAAGTCTTTGCGGTTGTCTTTGAGGTTGTCGCTCCAACAGATGATCAATTAATTAGTTGCCTCCAGTCTATCCTGCCTTCTCCGCTATTACACACAGACTCAGATGCTCAAGCACTCACACACTTAGAGGGCCTAGGAGGCTCGGCCTAATCACTCACACAGACAAGGTAATTATAATTGCTTCTTCTTCTTTTTTAAATTCCACCAACAATCTCACTGATGTTATATCCTTCAATGGCTGTCATAATTTTCTCTTACTGATTGAGTAATCAGGAGTTGGGTGAGATGAAATTGGTCCAGACATCATTCTATCACATGAATTGCATCCATTTCGTAATTATAATTGCTTCTTCTTCTTTTTTAAATTCCACCAACAATCTCACTGATGTTATATCCTTCAATGGCTGTCATAATTTTCTGTTACTGATTGAGTAATCAGGAGTTGGGTGTGATGAAATTGGTCCAGACATCATTCTATCACATGAATTGCATCCATTTCACTTATAATACAACGTCCTTAATTTCACTTATAATACAGACTCAGATGCCCGACCACTCACACAGACAGAGATAGAGAGAATTGAGTAGCAAGGTAATTGACCTTTTCTTCCTTTCTAAGATTTCGGACTTCCTCTCAACGGATAGTCTACCTGTTTGCTTTTCTTGGATAGCTTTTGCTTCCATTCGAACCGTTTCCTTGACTAGCAAGGTTTGATATGTATCAAAATGTTTTTCCCCTTCTAAGATTTCGGATTTTCTTTGAAATTTGAACCATCGTAGATTTTCTTTGAAGTTTGAACGGGTAGTCCGCCTGATAGGAGATTAGCTTTTCCTCTTTAATGGAGAATGTTAAACCGCCCTCTGCCAACCCACACCACATGTAAGCTAAATTCCAAGTTAAAGAATACTCCTCCACGATGATGGAGGTTTTCGAATCTTCATTTTGCTTTTCAAAGTAAAATGCAAAAAATTGCTATTTTGGTTTCGGTGAGATTTTCAAATCAAAAGTAGTGTTATATTTTGTAATCTTTATTTTGCTTTTCAAAGTAAAAAGCAAAAAAAATTGCTATTTTGGTTTAATTTGCTTTTTAAAGTAAAAAGCAAAAAATTGCTATTTTGGTTTGGTAGGATTTTGAAATGGAAAGTAGTGTTAGATTTTTGAATCTTTATTTGCTTTTTAAAGTAAAACTCAAAAATTGCTATTTTGGTTTGGTAAATTTTGAAATCTAAAGTAATGTTAGATTTGCAAGTCAAAAAAATATAAAAATGCATGATCTTCTTAGATAATTGGGCAAAGATTTGGTAGAGAAAGAGCCTCAAGGATGTAAGCAATATCATCTGTACTTATTCGAATCTCTAGATAAATGATAAATGTGTCTTCATGGTTGTGAATTCTTAAACATTGCAGGGATGTAAATCTTGTTTCTAACCATTTTTATATTACAGTTTAGCTGCAAGGAAACGATTGTTGCTTTGTTCTCCAATTAATCCCCTGTTGTGAATCCCTGGTTCAGTATATAGCCCCTTATTTAGTGAGGTTTAAGACCATCTTTCACTTACACTACTCTTGTAAGATTCTTGGCCATCAGGGTTAAGGGTTGATTTAAAATGTGGCGAGGTTGACGGATTTTTAACTCTGCTGAAGGAGGTATTGGCTACAGATATCAGGTATCTCTAAATTTGTTGCCATTTTTGCATTGAAATGACAGATTTCTCCTAACCCCTTCATAATTCAGAGTCATTATTAATACTGATTATATTTCTGAATTAAAATTGATATTTCTAGTTTGATTTTGCTTGAAGACTTAGATTGATATTTAAACCCCATTTCTACATGTGATCTGTATGCCGAGAGAAATATGGTTCACACTTCTAAAATGATGCCAATTGATATTTCCATAAAAAGTGGTGTTGTAGAAAACTTTTTGATTGAAGCTTATTATTTTCGTGAAGAATTTGAAACCTTTACAGCTCCTTTTTAAATCTATTTTTGGTATATATTTCCTCGTTCATATGAATAAATTCTAGGCATTGACTCTAATATCGTCGAAGATGAAATTTAAACATAGTATAATNTATATATATATATATATATATATATATATATATATATATATGCAAAATTTCTCGAGACGATGTCAACTCTGGAACTATTTATTAATAAACCTGCCAAGTCTCTCATTAGCAGCACGTTTTACTGTCTGGAGTTCCTACAACAACAATACCTGCAAGCTCATTTTCGAGTCTGAGGTTCTTACATCAATATCTACTGTATTTTTCAAAACTGGTACATACTTTGCCCTGTCCCTATGCATCCCATGGTCTCACGAATAAATATGTTGCGGTGATTAAATTATTGTTTAAATATAAGGATCTAGAACGTAGATACTTCACTTTTGTACTTCAGTGTGTAAATGATGAGCTCTAGTTCTAACTTCTCTGTGTTTTTCTCTTTATTGGGTTCCAAGCATTGATTGCCGTTAATTCTTCACTCGGACACTACACCTAATAATTCAATTTTCAATGTAAAACAATTCTATAAAGGATGACATCTATCTGGTTCAAATTAACCTATTTACAAATTCTGCCCATCATTAACATTGCCTTGTTATTTATGAAAGCTTTCAGGTTTTAATCCTGAAGCCATACATGTGTTTTTGTGCCTTCCTTTTTATTTATGAAAGCTATGAGGTTTTAATCCTGATGCCATAAATGGGTTTTTGTACATATTTTAGATCTGATTACCATAAATGGGTTTTGTGCATATTTTAGATCTGATTACCTGTTTCTGCATTACATATAGAAGAATTCAACAGTAATATAGAAAATGTATTTTAATTCATATTTATAACTATTATTTGGCGTGTGTGCCTTGTCCCAAGCACTTTTATCTTTTTCCATGGTAATTTCATACTCGGTTAGAGGTTGAGGTGAAACAACAGATGTTGGTATGCGGCCCATCTATGATTTTATATATTTGGTTTATATATTTTGATATTAAATTAGGTAGAACAGATCTGTAGTTTTTAAGTTGGATTCTCTGCACTACCATGTCATAGGACTAATGATTATACATTGGAAAAAAAATGTATTTATTATTCACAACCACTTGCCTTGTCTTTTGCTTGTTATGCTAAAAAAAGTTCTCTTCAAAATAGAGAGCATCAACGAGTTAATTGCATCTTAGCTATGTTTGAAAATGATAAAATAATAATTGCTATATAATGACATCTATTGTCCTCGATTGTTTTGTACATTTGAACAACTCTGTCTCCCATTTTTTATTTGTTCTTTGAATTACCCGTCACGTAGATAATAGATTTTTCATTTTAATTTCTTAGTACAAAATCTATTTTAATAAAAATACTCTTATACTATAGACATGTTTGAATGAAAAAACAAAGTCCTTTTATCTCAATAATTTTTACATGTCATTTGGGTAGATCCAACTCTCTTCCTGTTGAGCCCAGTTGAGCTTGAGGATAATATTGATTCCATATACAGCAATGAAGGTGGTAGGTTCCTAAATGAAACTACTAAATCTGAAATAACATAATTAGAGCAGACACAAAGGAAACTTCTTGCAAATACAGAGGCAAACTGAAGACTTAAGAGTAGGGCCATCTCACTTGAAAAAAGGGAATTAAAAAAAAAAAAAACCGTCAATTTGCTAACCACACAATGAATACTAATATAGTATTGAAGCTGGAAAATGTTGATGGGTTTGGTGATACCAATTTTGATCATCTCGCAAAGGCTGGGGTGTATCAATTTCAATTTTGCTTTGAAGTATATGGTAGAGCTACTATTGCTGAAGTGGTTAATAGGCCCACTGGGCTTTTCCCTCTTTAATGAGCAACCATTAACACTAGAAGCAACTCCAACCAAAGCTAGGCATGAACAACCATTAACACTAGAAGCAACTCAAACCAAAGCTAGGATTGGGTCAACTTCCTCGATGCAATCTTTATCATGATAATAGGTAGGCCCTTTAAATAGAGTTTGTAAAAGTTCCTTGATGATTTTGTTCAAAATATATTTTTCTATAGCACAGCTAATCCTCATATTCCTCAATTGTCTATAACTGCAGATCTGGAGATCTCAAATTATGAGATGGTGCTTGTTTTTTACCTATAGCAATGTAAGCAAACGTTGTGCGCGTTGTGGACTGTATTTAAACCACATATTTTCTTTTGCAGGACATAGTGTAACCCCTTGGGTCATTCATTGCTAGGATATATTTTTAAACATTTGCAATGCAAAAATCTTTTGAAACAGCATTTGGAGAGTGGAACAGATCTTGGTCTTGACAAGATACTCTTTAATAAAAGAAACCACAAGTAATCAAAGATTGCAAATCAAATTACGCTTTAATTTCCAGGCATTTCCATGACTGCAATACGCTTTAATAAAAGAAACCACAAGTAATCAAAGATTGCAAATCAAATTAAAGCAGAGGATATCATTAAAGCCTTCCCATTCCATTCATGTATTCAATAAAATGCAGAGAACTCTCTTCTACTGAATGACAGTTCTGGGAATAGCAATTGCAAACTTTCTCATTGGTACAAAATTCAAATGGCCCTGGATAATATCTCATGGCTGGAAAAATCACTACATGGATTATTAGGATTGACAAGTACCATTGCTACAGTGTTAATGTCTGCTATTGTTTCAAGGTGATTTAAATCAATTTCCTAATTCCTTTATGGATTTAAATTACAATACCTTGCCTCAATGCCATCATATGCCAGTCATGCTTCATAAAGTGGATATTTTAGTCATGGCAAAAATGTTTGCATCTTTACAACCCAGGACTGAAACAGTTATATCCAAGGCTTGTCTACAACCAGAGGTTAAGTCAGCATCATCTGCAATTAGCTTGTCAACAGACTTCTGATCATGAAGTGGGACCAATCTGCCATTAATTCTGCCATAGACGAGACTTCTTTTTCTGGGTTTTAAGGGTGAAGCAACGATGGAAAAGTGTCTTACTAACTTGCTTGATTTGTTGTTTTGACCTGAAGAAACAATCAGGCATTCATCAGTTTGTGATGGCAGCATCAAGGTTTATACCCTGCAGATCTCTCTAATTAAGTCTGTACATTGTGTTTTTCATCCCTTTCCACAAAATTCCTCCTAGGAATTCACAAGCTGAATGTTGGGAGCAGTTATAAGACTTCATGTCACATGGAGTTCAAAGGCAAGCTTGTTGGGAGCGGGAAGCAGGAACTATTATTTTGTTTCCTTACTCTGTTTCCTTTTGAGAAACTAAGGTTTTTGAGAAGTAATTGAGTAGGCTAAGCCATGAAATCTCAAGAACATGTGTAAAGAACAATCAAACCAGAGAAGAGAAAAAATATAAATCTAAAATAGAAAAAAACAAAAGACAAAGAAAGTTGATATTAAAGGAATACCAACACAGAACAAGAGAGGTATTATATAACAATACCCAAGTATCAATGGGTCTCTTATAATAGAGCTATCAGGGAATCTGCAACTATTCAATTTGCAACCAATTTGAAAAAGGTTTAGTATGCAACTATTGGTTAGGCTCATATGGAGAAGAAAAACAATGACAAGATTCTTGTTGAGATTGAGGTTAATATTGATTCCCTATACAACAATGAAGGTGGTAGGTTCCTAAATGATACCACTAATTTTGAGACCCCTAAAGTTGAAATAGCATCATTACAGCAGACACAAAGGAGACTTCATGCAACTATAGATGCAAACTGAAGACTTAAGAGTAGGGCCATCTCACTTGAAAAAAGGGAATGGAAATTTTAAAAAAATCGTCAATTGGCTAACCACATGATGAATACTAATATAGTATGGAAGGTGGAAAGTGTTGATGGGTTTGTTGATACCAGTTTTGAGCATCTTGCAATGGCTGGGGTGAACCAATTTCAATTTTGCTTCAAATCATATGGTAGAGCTACTATTGCTGAAGTAGTTAATAGGCCCAATGGACTTTCCCCTCTTTACTGAACAATCATTAACACTAGAAGCAACTCAAACCAAAGCTAGGCTTGGGTGGAGTTTGAAGATGTATAGTTGAATCATGGGTGGAGTATATTGTTATACCATTGGGTGGGCCGAGTATATTGTTATACAATAGAGGTATTATATTAACAATACCTTTATTTTAATAGTGGTTGATCATTTATATGGTCAACTTCATACAGTTTCACTAATAAAACTGTGTATAGTAAAGTGATACCAATGTTGTGCAACTCTACTATGTGATGTAGACTCGTAGAGTCAAATTTGATGAAACGTGAATGAAATGTGGTGCAGGTTTGATGTTCTCCTCTTGTCTCTAAAGTTGAAGTTACAAACTGCAAGCTCTTCTCCAGGCTCCAAGAGTCCAATGTTGGCTTCCAACCACTTAAGTCTCCACTCCACAACAGTGCAAAGTAGTGACCATAGATCTTTCAAATTCATTCAGGAATTTACAAATGATCTAAAACTTTAGTGGTTGGGCCAATATCTTGTATTTTCTTACAAAACGTCTTATAACAATGCTATATTCGTGGATTTATAAAATATTTTAGTGTTTAAGTTTTGGCTTACAAGTTACAATTTTACTGTAGCTTTTTTCTTGTTATATGAAATTGTATTTTTCTTGTCAGATGAGTGCTCATAAGCATCACTTAAGATGTGCATAAAGTTGCGTTTTGAAAAAATAATACCTCCACCTATCCAAATTTGTGGATGAGCTTCATAAGCTTACAAAATATTTACATCTCCAACAAAGATATAATCATATATCTCCTACAAAAATAATGTTAACATGAGCTTATGTGCTTAACAAATTTGCAGCTCAAACGAAACTATACCTTTATCTATCCAATAGTATACATGCATCTATCCAAAATTGTTTTTAGTATACATGCATCTATCCAAAATTGTTATTGTGAATTTATTTACTTCATGATTGTTATTGTGAACTTGTTTATTAGAGGAGAGAACAACAATTATGACGGAGTGTATTTTGAAAACAGTGCAAAAAGTCATCTTAGTACTGATTTTTTGCGATGGCAAATATAATAACATGTTTCCCAGCCATCATATACCTCTGTTCTTGATGAGTTCAGCTCTGGAAAGGCATAAACAGCAAGCACGAGGAGGATTCCAGTGACATCATCTCATTGCACAGGTGGAAGTTTTTGTGTAGGTACAAAAGATGTTATATATGACCTCAAGTGACCAGCAGCTTCTTTTGATACTAAAACCCTCAAGCAAGTATATTTGAAGGCTTTTTGTATGGCTAATCATGAGGTTGAAGAAGGAAAGTATTGCAAAACAGCAAGAAAACACTCCTTTAGGCAGCGAGTTAACCCTCGCTAATAGCAGCTTAGCTTTAGGACTTGACTCGGGATTAAAAGCAGTTGTTTTTGTGGAAAGAGGCAATCAAGAAAGTATTTTTAACAGCAGTTAAAGGAATGGAGATTGGGTGGATTTCCTGTGTGTGAAAGACAGCAAAAACCAGGAAAATATTTTCACAATAGCAACTTGATTCAGCTGGCAAGCATGCAGGATCCCTCAAAGATAGGTATGTTTTCTTGCCTTTCCTCTTAAGCTGCTAGGGCGAGTTGGAGTTAGAGAAATTTGGCAACTATATATGCATGTTTGAGAGACAGTGGACTCGGGAATTTATTATTCTATTGGCAGTTTGTAGCAGCAGAGGACTCTTCCCACTTTCACCTTCCAAACCTCACACCACTACTACCACGGCAAACAAGGACATCCATGGCATCCTGTCACATGCGACTGACTATGATGCAATCAATATCTTGGGTAACATCTGATTTGGTCCAATTATGCTTTGTTCTACCTCCTTGAATCTCTTGGGTGTCATCGGTTAAATTGTTTTGCAGTGTTATGGCTATTTAGAGTGCACTTATTTTGATTTGTCTTCACCTAAGGCATGTGTTTAAGTCATGCATTTCATGAATTTGTTGTTATGACTGTCTTAAGGATCTGATCACAGCCATTCTTGATTTTCATTAAATTTTGTTGTTGTTCGACTGTTTACCGGAAGCTCAAGAGTGAGTCTTTGTGTGCTAATCATCTTCGAGTTCTTTGCAGATTCATTGTTTAGATGACAACATATGCCAGAGGCTAGGTGGCCTAAAATTATTAAGCAGGTCCGCTGGTGCATATTTGTGTGATAACAGGAGGGCAAGGGGATGTGAAGGAATGGACAAGGGAGAAGGAGATATATGGGGAAATGGATAAAGAAGAATAAAAAAACAAAGAAATTGGGATGTGGACTCATGGAAGACGAATAAAAGGAATGGATAAGGGGAAATAAGTGGATGAGGAAAATGGTGGGAAATGATAAGAAAGGGGACGTGGAGGAATAGAATTTGAGAAATATAAGGATGAGGAAAAACGGGGGAAATGAATAATAAAGAAAGGGGTTGTTGAGTGCAAGGGAGAAGTCAGGAAGGGGGAATACATAACGGGGAAGTGAAATGGCTCCGCATCTGCATGCTAAAAACAAGGCAAAGATGCGGAATGTGTAGCCAAACAACAAAATACCTTAGTCAGTTTTGCAACCTTTTTGTAGAATGAAAGAATCTCTTTAAACACTTTAAGAAGTTCACTAGTGATTCGGATTCTCAAGGGCTTTATCCAAGTATGTTTTGCAGAGCTTTTGTGGCATATTTAGATAAGTTTAATACTTTTTCATCTTTTTTTGGGTTTCATGTTGTTTTTTGTTAATACTTTTTTGAGTAGTTTTATTGGTTTTGAAATCAGGGCTATTGATCTCTACAATCAAATTATCAAGGTTTGGGAAATGACTCTTTCTCTATAGAAATCTTGGGTTACTTGGTTTTTTGGTTCTACAATGTTTTGAAATATCAAATTACTTTTACAAAATAAGTTAACATTTTAACATTTCGTTTCTTCATCAATTTAACCTAGTATAATTTTGATTTCTATAAAACTCATATTGTGGATTGGTTCTTGTGACGGCAATTGTATGCATCGACATATGCATCAATCAACAAACTCCATGATAAATTAATGCCAAAAAGCATTATTTGTCAATCTGATCTAAAATAAATATGTATTCTGGTACTTATGCAGCTTTGATGTTAGTGGTTTTCAATGGGTAGTGTTGAATTCAGTGAAATCGTTATCAAATAGAATGTGAAGATAAAAAATTCATAAGCAATTATTGTGGACTTCCCAAGTCACAAGTGAGAATTTTGTTGCCTAATAAGTTGATCTCTAAGCTTCACGAACTCAAAATCAAATATGGCCTATAACAATTCTTTTTCTGTAAATAAGAGAGGAAACCTTCTATTAATAAGTCAAGAACCAGAGTAAAATATTTATCTGCAAAAAGAACATCATCTTACCTCTAGGAGAGACCATGTTGTAAAATAGTGTCTAATTTATAAGGATGGTCATAGAGATTTTGAAGCCAATGATTTTTTTTTGGGAAATATGTCTTCCTTTGGAGTGCTTAAAAGCAAAGTGTATTGAACCTATAAGACTAGAGGACTAGCTATGATTATAACAAAAAGGACAGTTCTGGATCAATAACAAAAAAACCTAGTGATTATGTTGCGAAGAGACTTGGCACCATGTTGCTTATGATGGACTGTCATCAATGATGATGGGGGTGTCTTTTGAGCCTCCTGCCAATGTAGAGCCCCATGTCTTCATTACATCTATCCGCTTATGCATGATACATACACTTCCTTTCATAATTGCGTTCATCCTGCGCTAGTCTTTCACAACAACAATATTTTGCTTGATGGTTCCCATGATGAAGTTATGATCCTCTAGAACCCTTTTCATCAGAGTTTATGTGACCCAGTGTAGCTCCACCAAGCGCTCGTAAAGCATTACTTTGCTTCTTGTGTCCCTGGGGTTCTAAATCTAGTATGCAAGAGGATTTGAAGTTGCTACATCTTGGAGGACCGAATTCCTATGAATCAAACCCTTGGTCTCTTTGTCGTCATCATTTTCCCTGGGGTCTTCCTCACTGGAGCTTGCAAGCAACGCCGAATTTCTAGGTATGAATTCAATTCCCAGTCTATGCCCCAATTGATTCAGAGCAGAGTTTAGGCATCTGTCATCGTCCTGCAAGTCCCCAAATGTGATTAATTCCTCCTCCATTTGGACCTTTTCCTTCTTTGGGTCCTCCAAGATGCGACCAAGCAACACCTTCTCCGTATAGAAGGTGAACAACACGTGTTCACAAAGAGCTTGACGGTCTCGAGAGTCCCCTAGATCAATTATCCATTTAGCTAACTCTGAAAACTCGTCCACTTCTGAGATGCAATGGTCTCTTGCTAGATTTTGGTAATAATTCCCGAATGCCAATATATTCCATAGAACTTGCAATCCATTTTGATCAGTGAGCATATGCTTAAACATTATACAATAAAAGAACTAGAAAGCCTAATAATCATGGAAAATTATCCATTGTTCAATAGAAGAGTGATTATGGCAAAAGTGGATTGTGAAAGCGAATATTCACCGCTACAGAATCCTTGTTGTAGAGCATAAAGCAATTTAGTAGGAAAACATTGCAAACTCTATACAACTATTTAAAAGGGTACAAACAAATAAATGGATAAATAAAAAAGCATACTATTCATTAAGTGTTTCAAACAGAATTTGTTGAACATAACTACATGAAAGAGAGAGTTTGAGAGACTAACTTGTAACTCAGAGTCACATAAAAGAGATATTGGTATAGTAATCCACTAGAAATTTGATTCAAATTCAATGTGGTTCTTCTTAGTTCTTTAATAACTGCACAGAAAGTTAGAAAGTAAAAAAACCCATTGAGTGGATGCCAAATGGGCCTCTCACTGGTTGAAATCGGGGACGAATGGGACTCCAAAAACTTCCATTTCCTTAAATCGAGGGAGAACAGAGTTCTAGAAGCCACCGTTGCTAGAAATCAAGGGCAAATGGTTCTATAGAAATGACCATTGCTAAAAATCAGGGGGCAAATGGGGCATATAAGGAAAAATTGCTAGAAATCTGAGGGTGAAGGGAGGTAAATTTGGAGAGGGATAAAATAATTTTTTCTACTATTTCTAACAAATATGGTTGGGATAACCTTGTTTTGAATATTTAAAAAAAAATAGTGGGATAGTTAATACTAACCATAACAAATCTCTTATATAAAAAATTCACCCATAAAGAATTTAGAACGTTTTAATTTTCCCATGGGCTAAATTTTGTTCCAAAATTTTTCCCTAAATTTTATCTATGTTTAAGTAAATGGGTCTTGGATTGTTGAGGAATGTTGTTGATGCCGAATAAGTGGAATTGTTGATGATTGTGAATAACCCATGAGGGTGGGGGACCTAAATAATGATGAATCTATCCCGTGGGTTACTCCTTTATGTCAAGTGTGTAACTGTTGTTAATCATAAATGTGAACATTGCTACCAACGAAAAGTACAACTCCGAATGATGTGATGAAATTTTTGGTGTCAATCATATGGGAGACAACTAAGTTAGGGAGCACTGATAACTATCTTACTTAGTTCGAGGTGATCCCTTATTTTGATGATCACAACCATTCTTGATTTTAATTAAATTTTGTTGTTGTTCAACTGTTTACGAGAATCTCAAGAGTGAGTCTTTGTGTGCTAATCATTTTGGAGTTCTTTTCAAATTCATTATTTAGATGACAACATATGCCAGAGGCATTTAATGTTAATAGAGCTAGGTTTCCTATAATTATTAAGTAGGTCCACTGGTGCATATTTGTGTGATAACAAGAGGAGAAGGGGGATGTGAAAGAACTAATAAGGGATTATATGGGGGAGCATTTGAATGTAATTAAAACATTATGAACAAATATTTCATGTGTGATATTGCATGTGTTGCATTTGATTGCATATATTGAGAGATAGTTTATCCAAGTATGTTTTGCAGAGCTCTTGTGGCATACTTAGATAAGTTTAATACGTTCTCACCCTTCGTTTGGTTTCATGTTGATTTTTACTAATGCTACCTCAAGTAGTTTTATTGGTTTTGAAATTAGAGCTGATGACCTCTACAATCAAATTATCAAGGTTTGGGAAATGAATCTCTCTCTCTCTCTCTCTCTCTCTCTCTCTCTCTCTCTATATATATATATATATATATATATATATATATATATAAATCCTTGGTTACTTGGTTTTTTGGTTTTACAATGTTTTGAAACATCAGATTTCTTTTACAAAATAAGTGAACATTTTAACATTTCATTTCTTCATCAATTTAACCTAGTATAATTTTGATTTCTATAAAAATCATATTGTGGATTGGTTCCTGTGAGGACAACTGTATGCATCGACATGATGCATCAATCAACAATTTCCATGATAAATTAATGGCAAATGACATTCTCTATCACTCTGATTTAACATAAATATGTATTTTGGTACTTATGCATCTTTGATGTTAATGTTTTTCTATGGGTAGTGTTGAATTGAGTGAAATCGTTATCAAATTGAATGTGAAGATAAAAAATTCATAAGCAGTTATTGTGGAACTCCCAAGTCACAAGTGAGAATTTCGTTGCCTAATAAGTTGAGCTTTGAGCTTCACCAACTCAAAATCAAATATGGCTTATAACATTTTTTTTTTTGTAAATAAGAGAGGAAACCTTCTATTAATTAGTCAAGAACTAGAGTACAATATTTATATGCAAAAAGAATAGAATCCTGCCTCTAGGAGAGACCATGTTGTAAAATAGAGTCTAACTTATAAGGATGCTCATAGAGATTTTGAAGCCAATGACAAATTTTTGGGAAATCTGTCTTCCTTTGTAGTGCTTAAAAACATGGTGTATTGAACCTAAGACAAGAGGACTAGCTATGATTATAACAAAAAATCCAATTCTGGCTTGATAACCAAAAAACCTAGTGATTATGATGTGAAGAGGCTTGGCACTATGCAGCTTATGATGGACTGCCATCAATTATGATGGGGGTGTCTTTCAAGCCTCTTGTCGATGTAGAGCCCAAGGTATTCTTTACATCTATGTGCTTACGCATGATACATACATTTCCTTCCATAACTGCATTTATCTTGCGCTAGCCCTTCAGAGCAACAATATTTTGCTTGATGGTTCCTGATTCGGAATTGAAATATCGACATTCAAGAAATGGCCAATGCAGATTCTCGGAAAAAATTTACCATTAATCCTTAGAACCATTTTCATAAGAGTTTATGTCACCCAATGTAGCTCCACCAAGCGCTCGTAAAGCATTACTCTCGTTCTTGTGTCCCTGGGGTTCTAAATCTAGTTTGCAAGAGGATTTGAAGTTGCTACTTCCTGAAGGACCGAATTCCTTTAAATCAAATCCTTGGTCTATTTGTCGTCTTCATTTTCCCTAGGGTATTCCTCACTGGAGCTTGTAAGTGATGCAAGAGTTCCAGGTATGAATTCAATTCTCAGTCTATGCCCCAATTGATTCAATGCAGAGTTCAGGCATTGGGAATCATCCTACAAGTCCCCAAAAGTGTTTAATTCCTCCTCCATTTGGACCTTTTCGTTCTTATGGTCCTCCAAGATGCGACCACATGGCACCTTCTCCATCTAGAAGGTGACTAGCAAATGTTCATAAGAGCTTGATGGTCCCAAGAGTCCCTTGGGTCAATTATCCATTTAGCTAAATCTAAAAACTCCTCCACTTCTAGAGATGCAATGGTCTCTTGCTAGATTTTGGTAATAATTTTGTAATGCCAATATATTTCATAGAACTAGAAATCCATTTTGATTAGTGAGAAGATGCTTAAACATAATACGATAAAAGAAATAGAATTCCTAATAATCATGGAAAATTATCCATTGTTCAATAAAAGAGTTATTATGGCAAAAGTGAATTGTGAAAGTGAATATCCACCGTTGTTCGAGTACAGGGAACTCCCAAAAGACCGGACACCTTGAGCAACCACTTCACACAAATACATCACAGATCAACACACCGATGTTTGTCACGTGGTTAAAACCATCGAGATGGAAACAGTCCACGGCCCCAGCCAAATAGCTACTTGGAGAAATTTATTATGCAAAAGAAATAAAGTTACATAAGCTTCTCATAATCGATCAACTAGCCAAGGACCCACCATGCTCTTTAAATAGAGATCATGGACCAATCGGGTGTTAAGACACGGATCAATGGTAGGTATTATCTAAGAGAAGTTGAACCGTTGGATCACTTTATGTCTAGAGCATATCATGATCGTCGGATTAGAATATTTATAAATGCATACTAATGCATACTAAAGAAACACACTTTACCTAACGGATATATTACACAAGTTGATCTTAACTAACTCCTAAGTGTCTAAATATCCTAACTCCCCCCCTTAAGAACAACTTGGGATATGATTGAAGGATTTACAAAAGTGACACTATTAGGAGAAGGAATGAGGCATTAGAGCCTATCCCCCCTTAATGACACATTCCTGAACTCCTAACATAGATCAAAGTTTAGAAAACTTCGCTTCTATAAGAGACTTGGTGAAGATGTCTGCAACTTGATCATCTGTAGGGCAATAAAGCATTTCAAGAACACGATCATGAACAAGATTTCTGATGAAGTGCATGTGTAGCTCAATGTGTTTGCTGCGTTGATGTAGAACTGGATCTTTGGCAAGCTTGATGGCACTTTGATTGTCGCACCAAAGTGGAGTAGGTTGCTGCTGCTCGAATCCAAACTATGAAAGGATCTGTCGAAGCCATAAAGCTTCCTGACTGGAATTAATTGCGGCTCGATATTCTACTTCTTCCGAAGAAAGAGCAAGAACTTGTTGTTTCTTACAAGCCCAAGTGATAGGTCCAGATCCCAGACTGAAAACATAACCTACAGTAGACTTTCAATCATCAGGATCGCCGACCCAATCTGAATCAGTGAAACCAACCAACAAAGGTTTCCCCCATGTACTGTAATGAATCCCAAACTGAATTGTACCTCGAATATATCGAAGTATTCTTTTTGCTGCTTTCCAGCGACTTTCATGAGGTGTTTGCATATAACGGGCAACACGCCCAACGACAAAGGAAAGGTCAGGACGGGAATGAGTCAAGTATAAGAGACTACCAACAAGTTGACGATACAACGTGGCATTTACTTCAGGGGAAGTACAAGTGGCGAAAAGTTTGACTCCAGACTGGAAGGAAGAAGGGGCTGGTTTACAATATTCCATGTGAAAGCGACGAAGAAGGTCACAAGCATACTTAGACTGGGAAAGAAATATTTCTTCTTTGGTTTGCAAGACTTGGAGACCAAGAAAATAATGCAAATGTCCTAAGTCTGACATTTCAAAATTTTGCTTAAGACTGGATTTCACATGGGTTATAAGTTTAGGGTCACTACCAGTAAGGATAAGATCATCAACATAAAGAACAAGTATGATGGGATGGTTTCCTACTTTCTTGGTATAGACATTAGGGTTAGAATGACATCTAGAAAAACCAGTGTCAAGGAGAAAGCTATCCATTTTGGCATACCAAGCTCTAGGAGCTTGCTTAAGGCCATATAAGGATTTCTTAAGGAGACAGACAATGATAGAGTTATCCTGAACATATCTAGAAGGTTGTTCCATGTAAATTTCCTCCTGTAAATCACCATGTAAAAAGGCAGACTTGGCATCCATTTGATGGACTTCCCAGTTATGTAAGGCTGCAAGGAAAAGAACAAGGAGGATGGAATTCATTTTTGCGACAGGAGCAAAGGTTTCATTATAGTCAAACCCTTCAACTTGGGAAAAATATTTGGCAACTAACCTTGCCTTAAGTATTTCAACACTTCCATATGATGCATACTTAGTTCTGTAGACCCATTTACATCCGACAAGTTTTCTTCCTTTTGGAAGAGGAACAAGATCCCAAGTATCGTTTTCCATTAAGGAACGATATTCTTCATCCATAGCTGCATCCCAATCTGGATTTCCTGAAGTTTCTGCAAAAGTTTATGGATGATAATTCTTGGAAACTTGGGCCAAAATAGAAGAGGCTTGCTGAAACTGAGAACGTGTTCGACGTTGATCTCTAGGATCACCGGCAAGATCACCAGCTGCTTCACATGTTGAACGAACCCATCGAGGAAGTATTGGTACTGGTGCAATTGGAGGAATGTGAGCAGGTAGAGGTGGATTTTAATCCTCATTGTCATCATCATAAACTGGAGTTGGAAACCTGTTAAGGAAGTTGGAAGAAGAAGAAAAAGGCACAATCACCGAATCAGGCTCGCAGGCCAAAGCTGGCACATCCGTCAAGATAGGCTTGCAAGCCAGGAGATTTTCATCAAATTTAACATCTCTTCTAATGATTATATCATGAGAATGTGGCTGAAGAATTATATAACCTTTTACATCTTCAAAATATCCAACAAATATGCACTTTTCACTTTTAGGCTGCAATGCTTTCCGTTTTTCATCCGGAATGTGAGCCCATGCTTCACAACCAAACACATGGAAGTGACTTACATCTGGTTTATCTTTACTCCATGCTTCTTCTGGTGTTATACCTTGTAAAACTTTAGTGGGTGTGCGATTAACTATGTAATTTGCATAATTTATGGCCTCAGCTCAATATTGAAAACTTAGTCCCTTAGATTGGACCATACAATTAGCCATTTCTTTTATAGTGCGATTCTTCCGTCTAGCTACACCATTTTGTTGTGGTGTTTATGGAACAGTGTGCTGTTCTTGGATTCATTGTTCAGTGCAAAAAGTAGTGAACTTGTTGTTAACATCTTCTCCTCCATTGTTAGATCTTAACTTAATAATTTGATGACCAGATTGTTTTTCAATAAGGGCCTTGTAGGCCAAGAACATGTTAAATACTTCGCTCTTAAGTTTTAGGAAGTAAACCCAAGTGCGTATGGAGTAGTCATCAATGAAAGTTAATAAATATTTGAAACCAGAAAAGGAAGCAGATGGAAGATGCCACACAAGTCACTATGCACAAGCTCCAAGGGAACCGAGGCATGCTAAGAGGCACGTTTGTCAAAACTGTCTTGATGATGTTTTTCAAGTACACAACCGGAACAAACACCATCCTTGCAAGATACCATCGAAAGACTAGTCACCATATTGTCTTTACATAGTTGTTGCAATGAGCGGTAATTTAAGTGACCAAATCGCTCATGCCAAAGTTTGCTCAAGTTATCACTATGAGCAACAAAATCTGAAGGAAAAGGTGATGACCCAAAATTGTTAAATTTGTACAACCTGGTAATATCATCAACAGTTCCAGTAGAAATGACATTTTGAAGATTTTTAAAATCCTTGATTACAACTTGGTGAGGTGTAAACGTCACAGTTTTACCTTCACCTGAATGAGTAATTTGATAGACTGATAACAAATTGCAGGAAATTTTTGGAACACATAGTACATCACTGAAATGACCATTTTCTAGTGGAACTATTCCAGATCTTACAACACTTAGAGATCTATCATCACCAACAAATATTTGCTTGGTGTTACATTCATGCATAGTAGAAAAAATGGCTTGATCCTTAGCCATATGATAAGATGCTCCATAATCAATGAGGCATTCAATTGAATTAGAAGAAGAAGAAGATGCAGTATAAGAGTAACCAGAAGCACAAAGTTCATGCCCATGAGAGGTAGATTCTGAAGACGAATCTAGGCTGATATGTTGCTTCTTCATTGTTGCTTCCAAGGATGCCATCTTCTTGAAACACTTAGATTCATCATGATTATCTTTCCCACAAAAATTGTAATGATGCTTAGTCGTCTTTCTTTTTGGCTTGGATCCTTTGTCATTTTTTAAAGAAGGAGCTAACTGAGAGGGTTTGGGACCCTTGTTGTTTGACTTATTATTGTGAAAATTTTGTTTTTTGGGAGGCTTGGACTTTTCTTTCTGTTGGGACAATAAGGATTTCCCAGATGTATCTGCATTATTAATTATTCCAAGATGAATGAGCTTATCTTTCTCTCTAATTAAGGAATCACAAAAGGATTCAAGACTAGGCTATTGATAGCTAACTGCAGTCAATGATTCTTTCATGGAGTAGAATGTAGATACAAAAACATAATATGCAGGTCCAAGTTTGGAAAGAATATGATAAATACATTGTTTGTCTTTTTTCTTAATCTTGCATTATTCACATAAGAGTCTAAGATTTTTATACTTAGATAAATAGTATTGAATGCATGAAAAGTCACTTGGATTCAAATAAATCAACTCATTCTCAAGTTGATGACCTCGAATTTTATTGTGTTTACTAAACACAGATTCCGACTTTTCTCAAGCTTTATCAGGTTCATCAATTCCAGATATGTGGAATCACAAATGAATAGAGATTGACATCCCAATCAATCCACGATCTTCATCACATTTATTTGCCTATTTAATTTTCTTATCATCATCAGTGGGTTCTGTTTCTTTCCCTGAGGTTATCCTGAAAAGTCCCCTACTTCGCAGAACATCCTCCATATGAAATTTCCATGAGAAATAGTTAGAACTTGTAAGTATAATATCACAAGGGGCGCCCATATTGTAAAATAATGGCTGAAAGAAACTAACTATCTGGATGCAAAGAGCTCGAAAAAATATGTGGTTTTAAAAAAAACGGCACTGAAAACTGATTCTGGATGATGAAGTTATGCTTGATCAAAGAAAATGTTGAAGATGTCCCCAATAGTGACGTGACAGATATTAACTTGACCAACTAAAAAAAAGAACCCCCCTCTTCCCAAGATCAACCTTTGACAATCACTTTACAATAAAGTTGCTTTTAAGTGAATCACTTTTGTAGAATAAGTGATCTTCACTTTTACAATAATGTTACTTTAAATAGTGCGGCAATAAATTAAAAGACTTAAGTGAATCACTTTTTATTTTATTTTATTTAAGTGAGATGCACTTTTACAATAAAGTAACTTGAAAATAGAAATTGCATGCACTAAAAAGTAGCTTAATAAGACTTGAACTCAAGACCTATTAAGAAAGAAAACAACTTTGAACAAAGTGAGCTAAGTTTAAAAGGTACGTAAAAGAAGCGAAAGAGGAAGGGTTTTTTTTTTTTTTTTAACTCTTCTCTCTCGTTCTCCGTGCTTGTCTTTTTTTCCTACAAATAAAAAAAAAAATGAAAAATAAAAACAAAAAAAATCTTTTTCCACACAATGGGGTTAGATCTTGGTTAGCTTACTCGGAAAGTCTACGTTTTCAAGTTTTCTCGTTGTTTCTGATTTGCCATGATTGCACAAGGTGCACGACAAAGAGCATATGTACCCGAGAAGACAAGAAAGAAACTTTCTCTTTCTGTTTCTGCTTCGCCGCGATCGCACAAGGTGCACGACAAAGAGCATACGCAGCCAGGGAAGGCAACAATTTGAGACTAAAACAATAAAGATCTAGTAATAAAATTGATAAAATACGATAGATTTAAAAAAAAATTAAACAAATCTGTCACTGTAACATTATACCTTCAGATTTGCCGAAATGAGTGTTTTTGGATCAAACGGAAACAATTTTCAATGAAACAAAAACTATTTCCCAATGGAAACGATGTTCCGAATGCAATGGAACATCTCCCATAGGCCACAAATGCACAGAAACTCTAGAACCAGAAACCCTTTCAAAGTTTCGGTAACACCGGTTCTAGATCTTGATCAAAACCGAAAGCGACTCTTCATAAATGCTCTGATACCATGTTCGGGTACAGAGTACTCCCAAAAGACCAGACACCTTAAGCAACCACTTCACACAAATAGATCACAGATGAACACACCGATGTTTATCATGTGGTTAAAACCCTCGAGAGGGAAACAGTCCACGGCCCCAGCCAAATAGCTACTTGGAGCAATTTATTATGCAAAATAAAGAAAGTTACATGAGCTTCTCATAATCGATCAACTAGCCAAGGACCCTCCATGCTATTTAAATAGAGATCATGGACCAATCAGGTGTTAAGCCATGGATCAATGGTATGTATGATCTAAGAGAAGTTGAACCGTTGGATCACTTTATGTCTAGAGCATACCGTGACCGTCAGATTAGAATATTTACAAATGCATACTAATGAAACACACTTTACCTAACGGATATATTACACAAGTTGATCTTAACTAACTCCTAAGTGTCTAAATATCCTAACAACCGCTATAGAATCCTTGTTGTAGAGTATAAAAAAATATAGCAGGAAAACATTGCAAACTCTATAAAACTATTTAAAAGGGTACAAACAAATAAATGGATAAATAGGGAATTAGACTATTAATCAAGTGTTTCAAACATAAATTGTTGAGCATAACTACATGAAAGAAAAAGTTTGAGAGACTAATTTGTTACTCACAGTCACGTAAAAGAGATATTGGTATAGTAATCCACTAGAAATTCGATTCAAATTCAATGTGGTTCTTCTTAGTTATCTAATAACTGCATAGAAATTCAGAAAGTCAAAAAACCCATTGAGTCGATGCCAAATGGGCCTCTCACTGGTTGAAATCAGGGATGGATGGGACTCCAAAAACTGTCATTGTCTTAAATTAAGGGAGAACAGAGTTCTAGAATCCACCATTTCTAGAAATCAAGGGAAAATGGTGTTATAAAAATTACCATTACTAAAAATCAGGGGGGAAATGGGGCATACAAGGAAAAATTTCTAGAAATTTGAGGGTGAATGGAGGATCCAAGGCAAATTTGGAGTGGGATAGAATAATTTTTTCTACTATCTCTAACAAATACGGTTGGGATAACCTTGTTTTAAATATTTTAGAAAAATAGTGGGATAATTAATATTAACCATAAGAAATCTCTTATATAAAAGATTCACTCATAAAAAATTTAGAACGTTTTAATTTGCCCATGGGCTAAATTTTGCTCCAAAATTTTTCCCTAGATGTGATCTTTGTTTAAGTAAATGGGTCGTGGATTGTTGATGAATTTTGTTGATGCTAAAGAAGTGGAATTGTTGATGCTTGCGAATAACCCATGAGGGTGGGGGATCTAGATAATGGCGAGGCTATCGAGTGGGTTACTCCTTTATGCTAGGTCACTAGTACATATGAATCAAAAGTTCGACGAAATATTGCCACGAATAAGTTAAAATCAAAATTTTTCGTGGATAAACAGATAAAAGAAAATAATTGAATGTGTTGACCCTCGACAATCGTTGCTATAGTGACATAAATAATGTTTTGTCTCTATAGCGACGAATGTTCATGGAAATAGCAACATATATGATTTGTTTGAACCTATTGCAATGAAAACACAAGTTTCGATGCTATAGTGACGATAAAATTAACACGTGCAACATCAACGGTCATCACAGTAATGGTCATTGAATTTTTGTTATTGTTGAAATTTAATTGTTGTGCATTTTTGTTGGAATCACCACGATCATTAATCTATAAATACATGTTCTTAAGACATATTTCAACAAATTATTTTCTATAGTTGCAACAATTTTTGTGCTAATTGTTCGATCTCTGATTTCAAGAGTCTGGTACTGGTTTAACACATCAAATTTTTTATCTCCTTCGGTTTCCAGGTTAGTATTTTTAAATTATTTGTCTCCTTTAATGTGTAGGGTAATACATAAACTGAGTTGACTAATCATTTTCTCCTCAATACTAATGCTTAAATAGATTTGTCACTTAGAATTTGATGCATACATGATCTATTTTTAAAGACCATGGAGGGACATTTAATAATTAGATTTTTCACTTTCCATGTCACGTCCTTTAATTTTATGTCTCCTTTAATGTATATATACTCTATTCAAATTAATTTTATATTGTTTGAGTTTTTTTGGTTCTTATAGGCTATTAGATTGTCAAATAAATATACTTGAGAAGAAAATAATAAGAGGTACGTTGAGTTTAAGGCAACTTTGGAGGTGAAGGGTGATGGAAAGTGTTATTTCCCTTGAAATGATTGCAAGGGTTTGTGAACAATAATAATTTTAAGAACAACAACTGGAAAACATTGTAAGGAGAAGGGGCATGTTGAAGGGGGGGTATGAATATCATCTCTTGGAAAGACGTTATTCATTACATAATGTATTTCTTGGAATAGTATTGATCATGTATTCAAAAAATGATTCATCATTTTAAATATATGTGTTGTATATTATACACTATTGTTATTACGTTGTTTGTAAATATAAAGACAATTACCCCTAAATGTCGGCTGCTGGAGAGCTATCTTCCACATAATGGTAGAAATACTACTTTACAAGGTGATGAACATGGAGATCAGAATATTGAAGATCGAGTTCTTAATGATCCTATGGATGAAGATGATATTATCGATACAAATTACGAAGATGAGATAAATAGATTGATCCAAGACACATTTTCTCCATTGGATGAGGACAACCTCCATGATACTTAGGATGTTCATATACTCGATAAGTCCCAAGAACCTCTTTATGAAGGCTCAACAACAAATTTTCTATCTGCTATATTGTTGTTGGTGAACTTGAAGGTTTTGAATGGTTTATCAAACACTTGTTTCACACAAATCCTAAGGTATGTAATGCATTAATTGCATCTTCACATGGTATCAAAAGTTGACTATTTTACTCTATTTTTATTGCTAATTAATTTGTAAATTAGGGATATGCAATATTTATGATTTATTTTGTTTACATTTCTTTTTTTCGATGTTGAAGATTGTTGGGTGAATTTATATTACCACCATCAAATAATTTACCATGCACATGTCGAGAGGTATTCTTGATTATGAAAGAAAATGGAATGGAGTATCAAGCTATTGATGCATGTCCTAATGATCATATTATATATTATGGACAATATGCATCAGAAAACAAATTCCTATAATGTGAAATTAGTAGATATCGAACTGATCAACTAATAAAAAAGGTGCCTCGCAATGCTCTTCATTATATTCTCATAATTCTGCGTTTCCAATGACTATTCAAGTGCCAAAGTATAGCATAATTTATGGATTACCATGCAAAGAAAAAAAGTGAAGATGGTGTTCTTCGAATGCCTACAGATGGTTCTGCATTGAATAATATTGAAGAAAAATGGCTAATTTTTAAAGATGAACCTCATAATGTTATACTTTCATTGGAAGCTAATGGTTTCAATCCATTTGGAGAGCTTTGTTCTACTTACTAAGTGTGTCCATATTTCGTCATAAACAATAACCTTCCTCCTTGGATGTTGATAAAGAGAGAGCACACAATGTTGGAAATTATTATTATAGTTATTTTTTAAAAAGTAATTATATTATTTCATTTCTTTGTTTCATTGTTGCATGAGAACACCTTTTATATATTGGGAAACATAACTAAATAACATTTTATGTTGTATCAATTAGGTAAGTACCAATTTAAATATATGAATGTATATATTGAGCTCTTATCAATGAGCTATTGAATTTATGGGCTCACATCACTATGTATGTTATCTCTAGACCAATAGGGAAGAAACAATTTCAGTTCCATGGAATACTTGCATGGACAATTCATGACACTCCCGGGTTAACACATTTTTGTGGTATGTAACTTTTTGTTGCATTAATTTTTTTTATGTTTTTAAGGTAAATATCATGCATTTTTATTATTATTTAAATTAACAATATTTTGATGCTATAACATTAATGCATATATCTTGCAGGTCTTCAAACAAAGGGAAAATTTGCATGTCCAGTATGTGGTCCTAGGATAAAATATGGTTGTTTAAGAAGTTTAGGAAATGAGGTGTTTGAAGAGTACAAGAAATTCCTCCCTAAGAGCCATAGGTATCAAAATACCGAGAAAAAAAATCAATGGTAAAGAAGAGAATGGAAAGAAACCATGAAGAATGAAACCTCACCTATGGAAATTGGAATATAATAGAAATCGTAGAGGTATGCAAATTGTGTATGTAGCATATAAATATGTAATATTATGAATTTTATATTTTTATTGAATTTTCTCTACCACTATTTTTTTTATGTTTTTAAGGTAAATATCATGCATTTTTTAAATTTAAATTAACAATATTTTGATGCTATAACATTAATGCATATATCTTGCAGGTCTTCAAACAAAGGGGAAATTTGCATGTCTAGTCTGTGGTCCTAGGATAAAATATGGTCGTTTAAGAAGTTTAGGAAATGAGGTGTTTGAAGAGTACAAGAAATTCCTCCCTAAGAGCCATAGGTATCGAAATACTGAGAAAAAAAATCAATGGTAAAGAAGAGAATGGAAAGAAACCATGAAGAATGAAACCTCACCTATGGAAATTGGAATATAATAGAAATCGTAGAGGTATGCAAATTGTGTATGTAGCATATAAATATGTAATATTATGAATTTTATATTTTTATTGAATTTTCTCTACCATGGGTGTCATGAATTATTGTTAATGTGTTTTTTATTATTTTTAATGAATGTTGTTAAGGCATGAATGGGATTCCATGAGGAATGGAGACTTATCACATACAATTCAATAGGTTTCCTTACTACGAGCACCTACAAATAACTCATTTGTTTGATACAATGCATATCAAGAAGAATGTAACATAAATGATATGACAAATCTTAGATGGAAGGACTAGCAAAGATAAAATTGGAAAATTTTGTAGTGACATTGCAGAAGCCAAACACACATTGCAAAGTGCAATTAATTCCAATGTCGAAGATGGGGACCAAAATAGTAGTCTTCCATGGTTATTGACAGAGCAACAAAGCAATGCTATAAAAATGTCATTTGAAAAATAAGGTTTCCGATGGGTTCTTCATCAAACATACAAAATATCTTAACGAAAAAGTTAATTTTGGTCGTGTTAAAACTCATGACTGGCATACATTCATTAAGGTAATTATTTATGTATATAATTTCCATTTAGTATATATTTTTAGTAATTGTTGTCTCTTATTTGGAAATAAATAATGATTTTCTTTTTGTTACAGTATGGTCTACCTCTATCTCTCCCAGATAGCTTTGACGACAACATAAAACAAGTTATATATGATCTTGGTAAATACATGAGGTAAGTAACAATTTATATGCATGAAAATGTTTGTTCACTTTGCTTCATAGATTATTGACATATTGTGCTTTATAGATTGGAAATTTATTATATATGCCTCATTCTTATTGATTATGTTCATTTTGCAAGCAAGAAGGATTCCATCACTTTTCATCTACCATAGGAGGCAAGTCCATTTATAAAAACAAGGACATCTTTAGATAAGATAGAAATGATGTTATCAAGCCTTTAATTCCCAAATGATGGAAACTGGAGATATTATCATCATGGTTTCTTATA
>LPNX010580443.1:2124-46341 GCA_001517045.1 Pseudotsuga menziesii | reverse complement strand
ATTTTTCAGAGCTTGATTTGCGGGCTGGTTGGCCTCTTATTTGGTACTGAATGAATTGGAATACTATGTTTTTTCATCTCTGGATGATCTGGAAATGACCTTTTTTTATAGCTGCTGTTATTTTTATCAGCATTGACTTTTCTGAGACCGTTTCAGCATGCTAGTTATGCTCTGATTTTTTTGCTACTGATCACATATTCTTTGATCTGACCTGATTTAATCAGGAGTGATGATATAAGTCTGCTATGATCAGACTTAGTTTATTTCATGTACTATTGATTCTATCTGTTTGCAAGGATTTAGTGAACTTTATGATTTGATGATCTATGAACATTAGAATTGGATTGTGGATTTGTGCTATTTGAGGCAAATATTGTAACCGACAACATTTTTGTTGTATTTTGTATAATGGACTATGAGGGCCATCTACCAAATGTGAATAAAGTTATTTACGATTTTTTTCTTTGGAAAAAAAAAAAGGTTGTGAGTGTTATTGAAAAGTATTCATTTAATTTTCATAATAATGAAAATGAGAAAAATGACATAAGAAACACTCACACTACCTTAAGTTGTGGGTGTCATTTAAATTTAGGTTGTGGGTGTCATTTAAATTTATACAAAGGCATTTGTTTCGATTTAATAGATTATTTACAACATGTTTACCTTTATGAAAAAGGAAAGTTCCATACTATGAGGAGGATTACCTAAATCCACCCAAATTCCTTATCATGTCTATCGATGTGTGCATTGTTTACCAAATTTTAAGTATTATGTTGCATGGTTTTTCAAACATTAACTATTATGCTGCATAAACGTTGTATCTAGTTTAACATACTTGGGTTATCACTTGAAGCCGCTGAGTTATACAGTGGCTGATTGGCACTGGCTCTTGCAAAAATTTGAAAAGAGGATAAATCACTGGGCATTTAAATACCTGTCTCTTGGAGGGAGACTAGTTCTTGTCAATGCTGTTCTATCTAGCATCCCGGTCTACTGGATGGGTTTAGCACCTCTCCCTAGTAGTATCCTTCAGAAGCTCAGATGTTCTATTTTCAACTTTCTATGGGGATCCTCTGACAAAACTTTCGAGTATCATTTGACAAATTGGATTGATCTGTCTCAGCCCAAATCTTCTGGGGGTTGGGGAATTAAAAACCTCTCTTGGTTCAATCAAGCTCTGAGATTAAATGTTTTTTGGAGAGCCCTTCATTCCAATGGTTTATGGTTCCAGGTCCTTCAAACTAAATATTTGAAGGGACGATCGGTTGTTGATTGGCTCAGGTATAAATCTTTCAGCACACATAATGTCTCTCTTTTCTGGAGGGGTTTTCTACAGGTTTTACCCTGGATTGGTATGCACTTGTCGTGGCAGGTTGGTAATGGAGAATGTATCATGCTGGGGATTGACCCGATTGTGGGATCGACTGCACCTTTGTCTTTCCTAGAAGATCTGAGATCTTATTTGGTAGATTTAAACATTTGTTCCCTGTCACAGGCACACAATCCTTTGCCAAACGCCCAGCATTATTGGTATACTGCTGGAGATCTTGATCTTGGTGGCACTTTTGAGTCGACTTGGAAATATTTTGTTTTTGATCTCTCTGCTGCAGGCATTCGTTTAACGGACTGCCCTGATAAACTTGTTTGGAATTATAATAATAGCAGGGATCACATTTCAGCCAAGGATGCCTATGACTGTATCTTTCATTCCTCCTCTCGATCGGTCACTATGGCTGTTTGTCCTCCTATTTGGCATAAAGCTTTTCCGCTCAAGATCTCATGCTTCATTTGGCTTATCCTTCATAACAGTATTCTCACTTGGGAAAATCTGCAGAGAAGGGGATTTTTGGGACCTGGTATTTGTCCCCTCTGTTGGTCAAACGAGGAATCTGTTGAACACCTTTTCTCTTACTGTTTGGTTTGGAGAACTGTGGCTGACTATATAGTTGACTATTACAATATACAAGCATGTATTTCTGGCATATCTACAGCTGATATATTCGTTGCCTGGGTTGGCAAGATTCCAAAGAGCTCGCCTCACTTTCTGCTCCTTTACAATATGATGTGGATTGTATGGAAGGCACGAAATTTGGCAGTTTTCGAAGGAAAAAAAAGGAATATTCATGGCATCATACAACAAATCTTGTTGACTGTCCAGGCTCCATTTCATCGGATTGTTTCTAAAAAAGGGCATAGCAGACATATTGGAAGTCCGCCAGTAAAGTTTTTTCCCTGTGGATTTATTGATGGTGCCTCAAATAACAGGATTACTGGTGCAGGCATTTGCATCTTTCTCAATGACTCTCACTTCTTGGAGTTTTCATTGGGGGTCGGATATGGCACTAATACCAAAGCAGAGCTTCTCAGCCTCTGGGCGCTCTTGCACATATCCCATATGATGGGGATCCCCCTAGCACAGGTTTATGGTGATTCTCTGGTAATCATCAACTGGGCTAAGGGATCGACTGCTCTCTCCCCACCTGAACTTGTTCATTGGTGTAGGGAGACAAAAAAGCTAGCTACTAGCTTCCCGGATCTGTCCTTTTCTCACATTTATCGAGAGCACAACATGACAGCTGACCGTCTTTGTCACGTCCCTAGTTTTGACCCGTTTGCATGATGTATATATTGTAATTAATCGTGGTGAGGAGCTCAAGGCAAAAGCCCCACCATCGATTTTGTTGTGTATGTTTCGGCAATGGGGATAATTGCCGGTGGCATCTCGTGCTATAAGGCACATTATAATTCGGCATCATGTAAACCCGCACATCAATTAAATTAAACCACAACCAGCTACGGCAGTGCAACGTTGAATGAAAAGGGCATGGTTCCAAAGGATAAGGGGTGGGGGATGTCAAACCTTGGTTATGGGGGAAAAACCCATGTTTTATTGCCTTGTTGTTTTGCCACCTTTGTTGTTTGTCAACCTCTTTAATGCTTCAGCTGGTGGTTGGGGGAGTTATTGCTGAGGTGGTGGTGGTTGTGGCAGGCTGTCAGCCTTACCCATTTGCCCACTCCACCCATGTCTGTCCATTCCTCTCCCTCACGCACTCCTCCCTGGTCTATTCACTCACTCACCACGATTTTGGGTCTGTTGGTTCCTCACGCACAGGTTTTGGACAAATTTGGTCTCACGTGGGCATTCTGTTCTTCTCCACGAGTGGCTGAGCACCCGCTGACTGCAAATTCACGTCCTCTCCATTGCTGTGCATTCTCACGAAGAGGGATTGCTTCCCGTTTTTGTCTTCTCCACGTTTTTTTTGGTTGGCCGTAGTGCCCAATTCGTAGTGAGCCATTTTCCTACTGTGGTCTGTTCATCCTCACGCAGAGGTCTGTTCATCCTCACGCAGAGAAATCTCGTATGTATTTCCCGTGCATTTTGCTGTTGGGTGTAAGTTCTTCCTCACGCATAGGGTGTTTGGGTCGTTTTCCCATGTTGTGAGAGCCGTTCTCACTGTCATGTTTTTGGGCTGCTGTTTCCCCTATGTTTTGTTGGCTGTGGTGTTCAATTTCGTTTTGAGCCACTGTGGGTTTCCAATTCGTGGGCTGAGTTTCTGTGTTTTGGGACTGTGCATAGTTGCCATTGTTTTACTTGGAAATTGGGCTATTGTTGTTGTTTCCCTGGTTTGGGATGTTGTGGTTGAGTTGTTTTGGCCACGTTAGGGCCAAAACCAACTCTGGGTTGTCCATTGGACTTGAGCTGTGCTCCTCCATGGTTTGGGGCTGTCCCTTGTTGTTTATGACTTCTTCACAGAGCTGTGAAGGGATTGTTTGGCTGCTGGTATGCAGTGGTTGAACCTTGGACTGTGCTGGCTTGGCTTGTCTGTTGAAAGCCTGTGAAACCCAGCGGTGTTGGTTTGGCTGTTTTGTGCCCCCTTGGCTATGTGCAAGCCTGCAATTGACCCTTATCCTGAAGGAATCATGCCCAGCTCGGGGGTGGCAGCGTTGCTGAGAGATTGATGAGCAAGCTGGCCTATGGTTGGGTGGAACGTTGCAGCGACGTAGCTGGTTGCGGGCGAGTTCTTCATTGACAGATGAGTGCTGCTAGTCTATCTCTGCAATTATATCAATTGTATATGGAATTATGATGAATATGTAATTGTTGGAATGTGTGTTTGCTTCCACTGTATGAATGAAGATAAATGCATCTGTGTATGCTTAATTCCAGCATTGATTTCATTTGATTTCTGTTTATGTTCATTGGGCATTTTGCCCGGTTGTGTTGGTCGCGTCCTCTTCGCCAGTTGAGGGACGGGGACGTGACAGTCTTTCTAAAAAGGCACTTTCCTTTCCCCAAGGAAAAGGATGTATTATGGAATACATTGAGAATTTCTTAGTCTATAAAGACTTTTATCAGCTCTTTTGAGTATGTTTTGAGGACCATTTCTCTCTATGTGGATTTACTGGTCTTTTATTGTCCTCAGTTTCTGAAGGGTTATTTCTCCCTTACATGCAGCTATCATTAGCAAGTAAAGTGATTCTCCTTAGAACTCTGATCAGAGTCTTATTGGCTCTCGATTGATGTGAAAGATCGGACAGTCTTCATTACATGATGAGACAGTTTTCTGATGGGTCTTACATTGGTTTATGTGCCTTTCCTCCTGATTGGGAACTCCGGGTGGGTAGTCTTGTATCACTGCCAAGACGCTGTGGCTGAATGTATTAATGCCCTTTGATTCAATCTGAATAACAAGGACAGGTTTTTTCTTCTTGAAAAAAAAAAAAAAACCGTTGTATCTAAATGTTCTGTCTATACTTCCTTATAATATATTCATTATAAAAGTCTTCAATATTTGGAAAGTGTAAAGCATTAAGCCTATTTAAGATGGATTTTAACATAAATTTCTATAAACGAAGATATACATGACAAGTTATATTATAATTTTATAAATGAAGATATTGAAATATTAATAATGTTTTTGGATGTTTTATATAAACTTTATATTATTATTTTACTTACTTTTCTAGCTATTTTCACATTTTGAATTTTTCTAGCTATTTTCACATTTTGAATGATGCACGATGCATATTAGAGAAGATTTTTATTTTCACATTTTGAATGATGCATATGGATATTAAGGACGATTTTTACATGTAGCATATTTAATATATTTAGGCAATAAGTAATTATATATTTTGATTAGTTTATGAAGTTGAAATAATATTTAAATAAAAAGTAAGTATAATTTTTTTTAATGAATTTTTTTCTTTTCTTTTCTTTTTAAATTGTTTGTATTTTAAAGGATTTGATTCTTTTTAATACTTGATAGATCTATCTAGAATTAAGATGGAGCTAGAGGCCGTTTTCTATAAAATATTAGATAATATTTTTTTTACATAGTAAAAAATACTTTCGTAAAGTAAAAAGTATATTTGAAAATTTATGAAGACAAATGTAGATACATATATGATATTAATAATTATTTTTGTTTCCTTACTAATTTTGTCATTTTGTCATTGTCTTTACTTATCCAAAGTTTTAACCAAACCACACATTTTTTTAACAAATATGTTACTTGTATTTAAATAAAAAAAAAAAGATGTGGCCTATTCGAACATCCTGTAATTACATGAGGTAATTGTTTGTAGAGGTAGATGTACAACAGTTTTTAGAATATTCAAAAGGAAGTATTCAAAACATCTTGTTAGTGCTAGCTTGCTACTATTTTGACGACCTTCCTTGTTGAGATACAACCTACAAAACTTGCCTAAGAGTAAAATGCATTTACAAAACATAGTAAAATTTTAAAAAATAGAGCAATGCCATTATAGGCCTCCTTCCATCCCTTCCTTTGGGATTTTTGTGTTGAACTCTATTAACTTGATAATATGCCTATGTGGCACAATCTTCCTTCTTATGATATTCCTCTGAATGACTATCAAAGGCTTCCTTGGATGGATGTATTGGTTCTTTTCCAAGTTCTGATGATTCTTGCATGTTTTGATTATGCACTTGTCTATTCAGATCTCCGATTTCCTCTTCATATAGCTCAATTTTTCCTTTAAGATGATCTATCTTAACCTCTTCCATAATAAGATTTGTAGTTAGATTAGGTACCTGTTCACTCTGAATTTGGAATTGATATTGAGAAATAAAAATATTTCTAATAATAATGTCTTATAATCCTCGAGTATTCATCTCCAACTTGTGCACAACTTGGATTATTGCATCTTGACCGTCTCCATGCCTTCCTTCTAGATCCCTAATTAAAATATTTATTTGCTCCTCAAGGTTTTCCATACTTCACCAAACTGGTTGAATCTTTTGAACACTAGAAATTTCAGAATTACATTGTTCCTGATACAACTACCTATCAAAGTTTACCTCAAAATTCAAGGCATAACCTTGAGGCCAAATTCTCTTGGTAGTGTTAGTATTATATGTCACAGTGTTACCAACAACAATACAACGCTCCAATTAAAACTAATGTATTGCAAACTATAGGAAAACCTTTCTTTCCAACAACTAGATATGTAATAGAGTGCAATTTAGCCACACTGAATTCATTATTAATGCAATTGATGCATTCAAGATGATAGCTTTTTTGTAATCGTTACTTATCCTTACCAGGGGATGATTTAACCTCTTAATCACCTGCGTGTCCAGTTGATGTTGATAACATTGCCTTCCATGATTATCCTCGAGAGTCAATATATACCCTTAAGACCTGATACGCTTGGTACTATCAATCATGCTCATCTTGTTCACAAATAAGACATAATAAAAAGTGTTACAAACTCGAGGAGACTCAACATCAATGATATAAAATCGATTTGAAAAGTGAATTCTTCCCTTCCTACAAACCAAAGAACAACCTAGGCTTTCAAAGTTTACGTTCATAATGTAAGTGGTGCAGATACTCTTTGACTTCTTGGAGTAATTACCAATGCATCTAACAAATGCTTGGGGACGATAATAACTAACTCTATATTCCTTTAGGACCTTAATCCAAGAATAGAGGGCATTGCAAATTACACGTAGCTCAAATTCAATACTAAAACAATGTTTTTTCCCCTTTCCACAAACCAACGAATAATGTAGTTTGTCTTCCTTTAAGATTTCAATCCACCAAGGTTCTCACATCTGCTCTAGAGTTCACGATGAAGTGAATGCCATAACTTAGAGCCAAACACTTGAGCTCACCAATAAAATGCTCTAGCTTTGGTTTTTTTGCTAGTTTTAACCATGAACAATGAGATTAGTGGATGCAACAATAACCAACATCTTCCTCGCAAATCAGGAGATTACCTTGACGCAAATTGCATGTCTCATTTTCTTGGATATGAACATGGGAATTTAGTGGTATAAGGACATGCACAACATTTACGTCTTCAAATTTTGTGATTAGTTGCAAAATTCTCCACATTATTTTACTTAAAGGTTCATCCTTTGGTGCCCTCTTGGAGACTAAATACTAAATGATTATCAATAAAACTCTAATTATAGTTATTAGCCTTATATTAATCTAAATTGCTTCGTTTAAGCCTTGCCAAAGTGCCAATAATTCAACTTGGTTCTTAAAGATATTTCCCAATCACTTGAATAGTATTGCTTCAATTTTTTTCTAAAGTTAAAAAAAACACCCCCTACACCTACCAAACCTAATTTAACCAAACCACATGCTATAAATATGACATAAAACCATTTATTTTATAAATAACTGAAATAGAATATGAAATATTATTAAACTCACAACACTTTTTTCAATTCATTTACTTTAAGCCCAATAGGAAAAATAAACTAAATCCAAAGTGAATTCGTTGCATACCACAATTTAAGGGCATTCATCATATGAGAAAATACAATAGTATACCCAAGGATTGAAGCCCTGGTAACGTGGCGAAAGGCGAATACTAGTTTCGGTTATAGAATACCATACCATTCTAGGTTTAGTTGTTCCAAAGAAGGGTCATTTCTCACGATGGTTGAGGTATCAATACCATGTAACTTACAATGTATTTATATATTCTTTCATTTGCTATATTATATAATAATGATGATTTTACATACTATTATTAGTGTTATTTAGTTTTGTTTTTTAATACATATTTAGTTTTGTAGTTTAAATAATAATAATAATATCATTGGGTTTACAAAGTTAAAGAAATTGATGATAAATAATTGAAATAAAAATTTATAAATAGAAAATTACTAGCTCAAATTCTCCATAGATACTAAATTAAAAATAATCAAAATAATATCATCACCAAATGATAATGATAATATTTATTTATTTATTTATTAAATATAAATAAAATTACCCAACAAAATAGATTGAAAGACGTGTCCATTCATTTGTACTATTGTGCCGAGTATATCTAATATTACTATAAACACATATAGTATCAATGATATATAACTATGATTATTAATCACTAGTTTATTAAACCAATATATATAATACTACTATAAACACGCACTAACCTTTCTACCCGATCATTTGCATTGATTGACCTGGCTCGCGTGAACTTTCACATCACACGTTGCTGGTCGTCCGATCGATCGGGTAGAAAGTTTACTCCCTATAAACACATATAATATCAATTATATAATTATGATGATTAGTCCCTAGTCTATAAAATCATTAACGATTATATTTTTTTACAATTGTGCTCAATCTATATAACATCAATAATATATAACTATAATTATTAAGAAGTAAGCCCATCTACGTAGATACTCTAATAACCAATACAATTTCTCAAAAACATTTATTAATAATGTGAGAATATGTGAATAACAAGAGAAGGACTCCCATTGTTTATATATGTATTCAACATTTATATTTCCATTGTTTATTTATTTATTCAACATTTATATTTAATAAACTGTATGTGTCAAGAACCAAATATATAAATGATTAGAGGCATTTATCTTTCCATTGTTTATTTATTTATTCAACATTTATATTTAAGAAACTGTATGTGTCAAGAACCAAATATATAAATGATTAGAGGCCTTTGTTTGATATCCAACGTGTTATTGTTTATAATCATCATTTAAATGATTTGTCGTCACTCCCGCTTCGCTTCAGTTGTACATAACATTGAGTTTATCTATTATCTTAGCTTCTGAACTCAACTTTGCAACTAGTTGAATGTCAAATTGTTATTCTATAAATTACAGATCGGCGGCCGGTGGTGGTTTGATCCACTGAATATAGCTGATAATAATCAATAGAATTTTGAATGTTTATATATTAAAATATTTATAGTTTGTTGTTGGATCACGTTAATATCAAATGGTTTGTAAAATCTTTTTTATTTTTTATATTCTTTTAATTAAACTGGTTTAACTCTGAATTATCCATGCCTAGCTATATGTTATTACCAGCATTCTTCATGTTATTCATTTATCAACTATCACTTATTTTTTATATTCTTTTTCTTTTTATCTCACATTCTTGTAGTTATTTGCCATGAACGGTTGGTTATCCATTCCATGGATTGTCACAAATGATCCATTTATCACCTGGCTACTATATATATATATATATATATATTATACTTGTTTATTAATTTTTTATATTCTTTTTTTTTATACTTGTTTATTTCGAATTTTGAATGAATGCCATAAAATCAATCTAGACAATACACTCCTCTCATCCTAGTCCCGCAGATGAAAAAACATAGGCCCTAGTCCACCCCAAAGACTAAAGATTAGTAAAATTCTTTTATTAATATCTAATCGTATCAAGAGTAGTCTCTATTATTCAAATTGTGACATACATTATTAATAATGTTACGTAATAATATTTTAAAAACTAAAACAATTTATTGAAAAGTTTAATTCTAGTAAAGATTAGTAAAATTGAGGAGTTGGAAAAAATCTACATATTTATCATTAATTTGTTAGGGTTTGAGTTTTTTTTGAACTACTAGGAGTTTGTCTCCCTCAAGGGAGGCTTTTTACCAACCTAGTTATCAAAAAGTCGGAAGTTGTAGGTGGATTAAATGGTGGTGGGTCATTTTTTGTTAGTTTTATCCAAGACACGTTACAACCCATCTAGTGATCCAAAGAGACATCTGACCTTTGCATATCTTAGCCCTGATGGGGCATGTGGGGATAGGCCTCCTAGAGATCGAGGCCTAGTTTCTCCCTCTACTTTGCATAGAGAGACTAAGGTTTGGTCGAACCCTAATGCCTAGGTGGTTTTCAAAAATCATGCTTTTCTTCTTGCCCTCAAGCGGGATTCTTCGGTGGATATTGACTCTTTGCCAATTAACGTTTTGAATATGAAGGTTGGGATTTTTTCTTTGGCATTACCAAGTCTTTTTTATGGTGATTTGGGACGAGTTCCTTTACCAAAAGCAGAGTCTCTTCATCCCAAGAGGACTCTAAAAGGTGAGAGGGCCAAGGATTGAAGGAAGATCAAACTTGAAAAGGTTATACAGGACTTTTTTGAGGTTTATTCTTATTCACATTGGACTCTCGGTTGAGGTGACTCATTGAATTATGAGATGCATAACATCATCTTTGTTTGTTGTACTAGTAAATGGGTCTCCTACCTATTTCTTCCCTTATAGAAAAGACTCCAACAGGGCTTTCCTTTATTGCCACTTTTGTTTCTACTTGTTTTTTTTTTGACAATAACTAATGGTTTGATTAAAAAAGAATCGGGAAAACAACTTCCGGGGACTGAGTTACATTGGTAGAATCCATGGGTGTATCCAGCTGCTCTGGCAGAGACCAGTAAGCAGAGACAGAGCAATCAAAGTTCCAGCCTGCATGAGGAGAGTAACGTTCTGCCTGCAGATTCATTATGGAACAAGGAAAACTATAACGCTAAAGGAGAAATTGAAAAACAGAAAGAAGATCCACAATGTTACATGGAATAAACAGGAAGTGCCCTGCAACCACAATGAAAGAAGGAAGAGCTTGAAAGGCAGTCCTTGAGTCATTTGGTATCCATCTTGGAGAGAGATATCTTGACAATGATCTCCAAAGTAGAAACTCAACAAACGATAACTTCAAAGTTGACTGCTACATCTTTGAAATGAAAAGGGATGCCTTCTTAAAACCCATCATTGTCCTCTGAGGAAGAGCCAAATCTTTCTTTTGCACAGCTCAAAGATGATGGAGACTATCCCCTTCAGAGCCAGAGTGGAGACAGCCTGCGCATGGAGAGGATCTTGGTGCTTATCTTCCATATCGGCCAGCATTAAAAAAAATTAAAAGTAGTTCTGAAGGCGATCTTTGGATATCAGATTCACTAAACCGAGAAGAGAGGAAGATATCACGTGATTCTAAAGGTCGGGAGTGGCAAGAGACTAAAAGAACCAGGAAAGGAGGATCAAACGCAGATGTAGAGGATAGATCTGTCAAGATCATGGGATGGTGCAGAAGGATTCTGTGCCATTTTCTATAATAGTGCCCCTACTCAGGATCGTGGCATGATTGGCTTCGAGGTTGGCAGCACTGTTAAGATGCCTTAAAATGTGAAAAAAGCTTATAGAATGGAACTTACCAGCAAGGCTCAGAATTTTCTGGAAAATACGTTTCAAAAGGAGGCTAGAAGGACGAGACTTTGTGCAAATGGCCTGGATAACAATTCTAGAGTCACCAAAAACAGAGAGCTCTCGAATGTTGAGCTTAAGAGCTTGCCTGAGACGTTGCCACAGGGCGTAAAATTCAGCAGTGTTGTTTGAATCCACTCCCAATCCCCAGGCATAGGAGGATCGGGTGGAGCCAGAGGGGAAGAGGATCACTCCTCCCTCACCCGAAGGGCCTGGATTGCCTTTTGAGGCACCATCAAAAAACAAGCAATGAGCCTCCAGCAAGCATCTCCATTTAATAAAATCAGCTTCTTCCAGACGGATTTCCCAGTCAGCCAGCTTTGGTTGCCTGGACAGGGGAGAAATTTGGGAGATAGAAGTGATGGCTGAGAGCCAAGTAGATTCCAAATCATCCAAAGGTTGAGCATTGCCGAGGCCCAGCTTATGATCCAGCGCTTCTCCAAGGAAAACTCTTGCTTGTATGGCGATCTTTGAAGGTGGGTTCTCCACATTTATGAAGAGACGGCTGTTCCTTTCGAGCCACAATTTCCAGATGATGAACTTCGGGATTAACATCTAGGCCGCTTTGAGAAGTGTCTTATTGGAGAGGAGAAAGGGAGATAACTCAACCCATTTGGAGAAGAGATCTGCTGTCAAGTCAGGGACAAAAAAAATAGAGTGATCCAGGGAGAGGGCTTCTCTCCAAACTTCTCTTGAGAAGGGGCAGGAAATCAGGAGATGATCAAGGTTCTCTTCATTGTTTTTACACAGCGGGCAGATAGAGGGTCCTTCCAAACCTCTCTTCCTAAGGTTTTCAGCAGTGAGAATACTTCTGTGAACAACATTCCAGCAAAAGAGGTCCACTTTCGGGATGGACTGCATATACCAAACAAACTTCCATTGGATAGGATTAGGGGCTACATAAGGAATAGCAAGTAAAGATCGATAGCCTTCAGCCGTGGTGTAAGCTCCAGATTTTTTCCCCCATCCTCTTTTGTCACACACTGATTTACTGAGAGGGGCTTTGCCTTGTAGTAGATGGGCAAGAGTCTTTACTTCTTCTTCAAGCCAAGGAGGATGGCCACTTAACTTCCAATCAATCCAACGATTGTCGGAGTCCTAGATAGAGAGAGCCAGTGTTTTATATTCTGCACTTCAAGATTTTTCCCCAAAGGATCGTCTCCCAGGATTGAGTCTTTCCAGACATTGATCTTTTTCCCGTTTCCAGGGATCCAATACAATAGAGATTTGAAGTGATCCAAGGCTTTGATACAAAGTTTATAAATAGGGGAGCCTTTGATGTGAGGAGGATTATTATCTAAACACCGAAGCCTCTAACCGGGGAAGTATTTTTTCCACAGGACCTTTTTGCTCTAGCTTGATCTCCCGGAGATTAGCTACCAAAGAAGCTTTGTTCCCATAGCTAAGTTCTGGGCTTGAATACTTCTGATTTGGAGGCCTCCTTCGTTGTAGGGTTTTCTAATTTTTTCCCAACTGACAAGATGAAGTTTTTTCAGATTTCCTTTCCCCCCTTCCCACAGAAATTTTTAGAGGATGCTTTCAATCTTATTGATGACCAAGACGGGAGCCAGAAGAATGGAAGTTTGATAGATTGGTATGCTGGAAAGGACCGATTTCAGTAACACCAATTTCCATGCCAGAGTAAGCCAACCAGCCCCCCAATTCTGAATCTTTGCTTTTAACTTGTCAATGATGGGATTCCAATTCGCTGGTTTGATGGAAGATTTGAATATCGGGACCCCAAGATAAGTGAACGAGTCCCAGCTTTGCGAGCCTTCCATTTCCAGAAGTCTAGAGGCGCTTCCCATTTCTGCAACAGAGCAGTTCCAGTAATAAATTTTTCTTTTTTGCAGGTTGATTTTTCTTCCTGAGATCTAGATATAGGTTTCAAGTTCGTTCTTGAAGCTCCTTGCAGAATGGATACCAACACCTCCCAAAAGCAGCGTATCATCTGCAAACTGGGCATGATTAATGGCTTTGACATTATGAGCCATTTGAAGACCAGGAAGGGACTGGACTTGCTGACAGTTGTTTAGCTGGAAACTGAGAACGAAGGCCTGAATGGCATAGAGGAGCGGAGACAGAGGGCAGCCCTGTCGCAGCCCTCTTGAAGCCTGGAAAAAATTTGTCGATCTCCCATTGACTAGAGGGGCTATCCAGGGAGCACAGATGCATCCTTTAATCTAGTCAATGAAATCTGAGGAAAACCCAAATTTCTCCATCACCAGGAAGAGATAGTCATATCTTACCCTGTCAAAAGCATTGGCAAGGTCTAGCTTTACTACCATGCCTTTCTCTTTTCGATTCACGCTGGAGTGAATGGCCTCTTGGACAAGGATAACATTATTAAGAATTTTCCTGCCTTTTATGAATCCTCCTTGATTCTCAGGTATGATCCTTGGCAGAATTTTTTTCAGCCTGTTTGCTATGATCTTAGTAACCAGCTTATAGCCAGTATTGCAGAGGGAGATAGGACGAAACCTGGCGAAGCTAGAAGCCCCTCTCTCCTTCGGGATCAGAGCAAGGAAAGAGGAGTTTGTGCTCCCACCCAGCTTGTGATGAATTTGGGAGTTCCTAACCATCCTCAGAAGGTCATATTTAATTGTATCCCAGCAGGAAGAAAAAAATCTGGCAGTGAATCCATTTGGGCCAGGGGCACTGTCCAGTTTCATATGAGATAGAGCAGATTTGATTTCTTTCATGGAGACAGGGGCAGCGAGAAGATCATTATCAGTGTCTTGAACCAAAATGGGAATGAGAGAAAGGGGATGCGCATAGGGGTCTAAAGGCTCGGCAAGAGGAGCAGAGAAGAGGTCATGAAAATGGGAGAAGGCTGCTTGTTTAATGCCTTCAAAGTATTTTACCATATTGCCTTGGTGGGTAATTTCTTTCACGGTTTTGAAGTTTTTTCTAGATTCAGCTTGCTTGTGAAAGTAAGTAGTGTTTTTGTCACTACTTACTAACCAAAGGCTTCTGGATTTTTGACGCCAATACTCTTCTTCAACCCTGCAAGTTTTGAAGTAAGCTTTCTGAAGGTTGCATTCAGTCTGGGAGATACTATCAGTGATAGGGGCAGAATCCATGAGGATTTGGTGGCTTTCCAAGGCATCTTGGGCATCTTTACGGCTAGAGACTGGGGAGGGGAGGAGCTTGGCCCAGGATTTCAGCTCATGCTTAAGCCGTCTGAGCTTTTCTTCCAGGACGAAGGAAGGATTCCCAGTGGTCTTTTGGCTCCAGGAGTTAGAGACCAGCTGGTGAAAGCCTTCTTGATGGATCCAAAGGGGGCTGAATCTAAAGGGAATGGGCCCCAGGTTTTCTTTAGCAGTAAGATCAAGGAGGATAGGCTTATGATCAGAGACACAATTAGGGAGGATTTTGGAGGACGCATGAAGCCCCATAGAGAGAAAGGAAGAGTGCACCAGAAACCTGTCAAGACGGGCTGCAATGTGCCTAGGCCCTAGTCTTTTATTGGTCCAAGTAAATTTACCCTTGGATGGTTTGATGTCAACGAGGTCCCAGCCCGGAATGATATCTTCAGCCCATTCCCGGGAAGGGTCTCTCACAATGGAACCCCCTTTTTTCTCAGAGGCTGCTAAGGTGATGTTTAGATCTCCTATAATGATAATATTTCTGGGCATGTGGGCATGAAGGAACGAATCAATGGACTCCCAGCACTCTTTTTTTTCAGCTGTTGAGATAGGAATGTAGAGGTTGAACAAACTTACATGCTGGCCCGAATCTTTATGAATGAAGATGGTGAAGATCCAATGCGTGGTGTTATGAATAGAAAGCAGATCGAACTTGGAGGAGTCCCAGAATGTGGCTAGGCCTCCCGAGGCTCCCCTGGAACTCACAGCTTCCCTAGGGCCTTTTTTCCAAAATAAATTTCCAGCTTGGAGGGCAAGGCCACCCTCCAATTTTGTCTCCTGGATGAGGAGGATCTCAGGCTTATTGATTCTAACCAGATCTTTCATTGCTTTAGCTTTCTGGGGACTGCCTAGTCCTCTGCAGTTCCAGGAGATGTACCTCATTATTTAATTTGAGAGGGGGCGGCCCCTTTAGAGGCCTGGCCTATCTTCGATCTTGTATTCATCATGCTTTTGAGGGTTTTTTGGGAGCCCTGTAAGACATCTGCATAATACTTTTCTTCCCTTTGCTTTTTCTTGGATTTCCGGCCCCTTGGGATCTTGACTGGGGTTGCATGCGAACTACTCGACTCGGTGGCTCCTTTGTCGGAAGATCCTTCTGGATCAGATTCAGCTGTTGAAGGTTCCTCGTGCACTTCTCGAATTTCTTCATGGATAGGGGGCCTCTCAGCCCTAGGGGTCGTAGATTCAGGATGGGAAGGGATTTCCCCTGGTTCCAATGAGTTTGCAGCTTGGGTGATGGGTATCTCCATGGGACTAGCATTTTCAGGAGGAGTGGCTTCCCATAATGATTATAAGTGGAGGATGATCTGGGACGTTCAAAACAGAGGAGGTTGCCCCTTGGACCGTGTTAACTGGAGTCGGCTTCGCAGGATGGGGCTGGACTGGATCTTTCGTTGGGACTTTAGGGTCTGAAGTCTGAGGAGTACTTGTTGCTCTTTTGTCATTCGTCTTGGAGGGAGCCTTGATTTTTTTGACCCTCTGCCATCCCTCCCCTTCTTCTGCCAGTTGGGCTTTAGGGCAGTTGCGTTGAAAGTGACCGTGTTCATGGCAGTGGCGGCACTTAAATGGAAGCTGTTCATAGTCAAGTTTCTGGAAATGGTTCCAAGAGCCCATCAAGATCTTGACGGCCTCCGGTAGCCCTGCCTTCAGATCCACTTCAAAACATATTGGAGCACAGGAATACTGGCCTTTGGGCTCGGCTTTGTCAATGAAGCGTCCTAAGGCATTTCCTATTTTCTCTAGAGCTTGAATGTTCCAACAGTGGATCGGAAGGTTGGGAAGCCGTACCCAGACTGGAACCTATTTGGGAACAGCTATAGTGGGATCGAAGTCCGGAGACCATCTGTTGAGGTACAGACCTTGGGAGCCCATGAAATAGGGTCCACTTAAGAAGATGAGATCGCGATCCTCTTTGGAGATGAATTCGAAGACGAAGAAACCTCTGCCCACCGGATAGCAGGTGACACTGTGCTTCAGGTGGGGTCTCCAGTTACGCTGAATCCAATCGTCCGTGGTTTTGGGTGAGGGCCATAGCCCCATGAATTTGCCAACCAAGCCTCTTTCGGCAAGAGCCAGAGCTATCTTGATCGAGGGTTCCTCTGGCAGAGCGATTTCGGGTACTGCATCTATTTTCTTGATAAATTTCGGGACCTCTTGGGCCACTAGTTTCTTCCTGGGGGGCCCTAGTAACCTTTGGAAATCTTTAGCCGCAGAGATCAGAGATGAGGGAGGGGGCTCCCCTCCCCCTGGAGGGGCCATGACGCGAAACCAGAGAAGCTCAGCTGGGAGGGAGGGCGCAGGCAGCGACGACAGCAAAAAAATCAACTTCCATGAGCCCTAAGAGCGATTGCTTCCTGCACATCCAGAGATCGTCCCACTTTTGTTTCTACTTGTTATTGAAGGGCTCAATAGACTTATTGATAATGCAAGACTTGGTAAGAATATCAAAGGTATCTAAATCTTCAATTTGTTTTCTATCACACACCTATTATTTGTTGATGGCATGCTTATTTTTGGGTGTGGATATAAGGCGGAGTAGGAGATGTAAGAATCCTTAATTGGTATCTTTTGTTCAGCATTTGGTGGCTATTAGCCCTAAAAAATCTATGTTTTTGTATAATTGTTATGAAGAAGAAATTTGTGATAAAATATCAACACTCTTCCCTTATCAAAAAGAGAAGCTGGATTATGGCATAAAATATTTAGGATAATATTCGAACCCTAATTGTTATAGGACTTGGAACTGGCTTATTCAAAAGGTGGATAAGAGGATTAGCAACTAGATGTTCAGATGACTTTCAATTGGAGGTAGACTTGTACTAGCTAAACCAGTGTTGTAAAGTATCCCAGTCTATTGGTTCTTCCTCGGTATGGTTCATGTTTCTATTATCAATGCAATTAGAAAGAAGATATTTCACTTTTTATGGGTAGGTAAGATGGGAGCTTCAAAACTTCACTTAACTTCTTGGGAGATTTTAATATCTTTGCCAAAATAGTTAGGTGGATAGGGGATAGAAGAATATCGTTTTTTTAGTCAAGCTTTGTGCGCCAAAATCCTGTAGAGATGTTTATTCGGGGATGATCTATGGAGCATAGTACTTAAAACCAAATATTTAAAATCATTCTCTGTATCACAATGGATTAGTGATTATCATGGTGTACCTTCCAATGTTTCCATTATTTGTCGGTGTTTACTGTGATCCTTTCTAGTAGTGGGAGAATTTCTATGTTGGAAAGTAGGAAGAGGCACTTAGATATTTATTGGTATTGATCCCTTTATAGGATCAACAGGTAATTACAAGTTATCCTCTTTATTGTTGGTTCAACTTTATTTGGACCATATACAAGTTCTATCACATGTGAGGCATATTTTAGGTCATGAAGCTTCTTCAACTTATTGGTACTCGACAAATGATTTAGGATTATCTATGGAGGTTACAAATGATTGGAATGGTTATGTTATGGTTCTTATTGATGCGAGGATCACTTCTAACTAATAAATAGTACGAGATGGTCTAGAACTAAGAAGGTGCAAATGATATTCTTACTGCTAAAAAGGCATATGAGGTGATTATAGTCAAACATTTAATCATAATCCAAAGTGGTGGGATAAGTTGATGTGGAAATGGAGACTCCCCCTGAAAATTAGATGTTTCTTGTGCCTTTGTCTTGAGAATAAAATTTTCACCTAGGATAACCTTCTTAAGCAAGGATTTATTGCACCCGAGATATGTCAATTATGTATAAAGGAAGCTAGAATAGTCTCACATATCTTTTATCATTTTCATTTCTTCATATCTATATGCTCTGATCTCTATGGATTTAAACATATTCAAGATAAATTGGTTTTATCTTATTTCAAGAATTGTGAATCCCAGTGGCTACAATCTTATACAAAATACAAGGATCTTCCTTTATTTACTATATGGGAGGCGTGGAAAGGAAGAAACAAGTATATTTTCAATGATCCATATCCATCGATGTTCTTTGTTTGCACAAAGGTTGTTAGCTCTCTCTTTGAGTATTGTAAAGAGAAGACTAATCATAAGATACACGTTCTCAAAATGCCAAATTTGGAGGATGGTATGCCTATTGGATATTTTGATGGTGCTGTAGAAGAGGGAATTTGTCGTGTTGGTACAATATTGAAGATCAAAAGACATCATCAATTAATTTATGGATGGGTGCTCGCAAAGGATTCTACACAAGGGTTGAACTTATTGCTCTCTCGGACTATTATGGTTTTCTCGAAGAAATGACATTTTTAATATCAATATTTTTGGATATTCAAGTGTGGTGATCGATTGGGAGGCCAAATTATCTTCTTTACAAACAATCAATTTAGACCAACGGGCTTCCAAAATTGGAGAGTTGGTCAACTATTTATCATACATTTCCTTTGAACATATTTATAGAGATCTTAACTTCATGGAAGATACTCTATCTAAAAATTCCCTTGGGGCTATCGATGTTTTTCCATGTTTCAAAGAACTTTCAGAAGATCAAATGGTGGATTCCAGGGAAAATTTTAAGAACCCCCCCTAAATTTATATATATCATAAATTAGAGAATCCCCATGATACATGAGAAAGTGTGAGGGCTATTTTATCAATAATATAAATGTAGATATAATTTTTTGACAAATCTTTCATGGAATTATAAAACCTTGTAAAATATGGGAAAATCTTTCACGGAATTATAAAATCTTGTTAAATATTGGTGAATCTTTTACAAAATTACAAAATCTTGTGAAATAAGACGAATCTTTCACAAAATTATAAAACCTTGTATAATATTTAGCGAATCTTTCACATCCTATCAACCTTGTATAATAATGTTTAGTTGGTTCCACTTTTTAGTGCCACTTTAGAAATGGAAAACACATATTCGATCTGTAAATCTATAACGCATATGCGTTATTGTGGCTAGGTTAGGAAAACCTGAGCCCAAAATGGAGGCTAAGCTTAGTTAGCTAATATCACATGTGTGATATATCGTACTTGTGTTTTTTAAGAGTTATAAATCGCAAGTGCGATATATCGCACTTGCAATTTGCAAAACTAAAACAAATAAGTAAAATAGATGCCCACGGCCTCAATTTCTTATTTCACGGTCAAGGCCGCGATAATGGGAATGCGAAAAACTGCATCGACGATTTGAGTTTGAGTGACTTTGGAGGCGAATTTGGAAGGGCCAATTCAGAAGTTGGATCCAATGGAAGGTAAGTAGTCATTTCCTTCAAAATTGCTTTCAATTTTTGTTTTTGTTTGTTAATTTCATAGTTTTTCTTATTTTTAAAATGAATTTAATAGAAATTGTTGAATTAAATCAAACAATGAAATATTAAAACAATTTTAATTTGTTGTTTTAATCTTAACAGAGCAAAAATGTCGAAGAAAATGTGCAAAATGAACCCACTAATAACCAAGAACCAAACACAAACCCAAATACAGACATAAACCCAAACAAAGAGGGGGAACAAGATCGAAATTCAGAGATTCTAGCTCGTTTGGGTGCATTGAGGTGCCTTAGCTCATTATTTAGAGGGGGCGACTATTTGATACAATCATTAGCTGATGCATTGGATGCCATAATAAACACATTTTCCAATGCCTAGGGAGCACTGTACAAAATTAGCTTGTACAGAGAATCCATGAGGCAATACTATTCCAATGGTTTGAGCTTTAAAGACGTAAAAAAACTAAATATAACCAAATACCAATTGTTCTCATTATTCCGGGACCCTAGCATCGGATTGTTTCCATCCACTAGTCGAGCACACATTTCCATAGAATGGTGCATGGAAACAAATGTGAAATCCATGGATCGCTGGTACATGGTCTTTGATGAAGACCCTCATGGTAATAGAGACATCCCATTCTATTTCCAGAGGAAGTTGTATGCATAATTTATCTTGGGGAAACCTGTGAACTATTTTTATATTTTAGAGTTCCAGGGTGTGGGTCATGGGATGCCCTAAGATAGGGAAGGGGCTAGGACTGATCCTAACAGTGTGCCATGCCCTCCACGCACACCAGAACCCCCTTAGGTATATCCTCCATGCCCTTATTCAACTTGGCAGATACATTGCTTCAACATGGGACTACTATCCAAGGAAATGTAGGCCAAGGGGTTGGAACTTATAAGGTTGGCCCATTGCACACTCATGATCCATTTACTAGGTCTCCAAACCGTATTAGAGCTACAAATCGCACTGGAGACGCAGAGGATTCAGAGCATTGTGTTATTCCACACCCTTGCACATCGTGTGGAGGCATATGCTATGGGCATGCTTCAGAGTTCCGGGACGATGGATTTCTTCGATATGTAAGTAAAACTCATTCTTTACAAATTATATTTTGTTTTATATCAAAATTTTCAATTGTTTCATAATTTATTTCTATTTAATTATCTAACCATTTATGTGAACAAATATACAGCTTGTGTCCCATGACACCCTAGATTTGGATAGTCCAATGATTGATGTTGATAACATTGATGCAGTAGTCAATGTTGCATATGGTTTTGGTGATTCACCATTAGCTGTAAGAACTTTACTTTTTAATTTGTCATATTTATTTACATATTTATAGTAGAGATTGCAACATTCAATACGTCCTAATCTAGATACAATATGTTTTATGCAGGGTGGGCATGATGAGTTTGTGGAATCCCAGCCAATTCCCTCGCATGTAGAGGAAGATTCTTGGACAAATGTATTATTTTAATTATGCTTTTAATAATTCAACATGTATGCTTTTAATTATTAGAAATTTTCTAATTGTATCTTTCATGTTTTGTTACGTAGCATGATATCTATGCCAGCCGAACAACCATTTTTATTGGTGACCCACCTCTGCCCCCCCAGGTACGTGTATGTATCGCTTTCTTTGAAAGAATCATTGTCTGTCCATGTAGTATATGTCTCGTTTTCTTTGTATTTGCTAACATTGACATATGTTACTTTATGCAGACATCGAGAGAGCCAATGGTGCTTGAAGAGCACCAAATCTAGGTTGTTGGTGACCCACCTCCCCCCCAGGTATATGTATGTTTCACTTTCTTTGAAAACATCATTTTCCGTCCATGTAGTATATGTCTCATTTTCTTTGTATTTGTTGACATTGACATATGTTACTTTATGCAGGAATCGAGTGAGCCAGTGGTGCTTGAAGAGCACCAAGTCCAGGTTGTTGGTGACCCACCTCTCCCCCCCCAGGTACATGTATGTTTCGCTTTCTTTGAAAATATCATTTTTCGTCCATGTAGTATATGTCTCTTTTTCATTTTATTATCTGAAATTGACATATGTTAATTTCTGCAGGCTTCTAGTGAGGTAGCAGAGCTTGAAGAGAACCAAATCGATGTTGTTGGTGACCCACCTCTGACCCCCCACTAGGTACGTTTATGTCTTGCTTTCTTTAAATTGTGCTTTTAATGATTCAACATGTATTTTTTAAATAATTTGAAATTTTCTAATTGTATCTTTATGCTTTTGTACGTAGGAACGTAATTTTTTTTATGCTGACCACTGAGCGGCCTTCTTTGCTAATGCATATTCCAATCCTTTTAGCCCGTTATCAGTTGTTCAACCCATTGGTTTCACACCTCTTTAGGACCCCCAGGTATATTTATATATTGCTTATCTTGCTTATATTGCTTTTTGTACATGCAAGTATCTTTTTCCTTGTTGCCCCCATTGATATGCCGACATTGACATATATATTATTTTATGCATCTTGATAGTGAGCGAGTGGTGCTTGAAGAGCACCCAATCGGGGTTGTCGCTCACCCACCTCTCCCCCCCAAGGTACATCTATGTCTCGCTTTGTTTGGAAAAGTCATTGTCCCTCCATGTAGTATAGTTTTATTTCTACATGTAAGTATGGTTTTCGTGCACCCATTGATTTGGTGACATTGACATATATATTATTTTATGCAGCTTGATAGTGAGCAAATGGTGCTTGAAGAGCACCCAATAGGGGTCACTACTAGTGAGGCACCATCACTTACACCACGAACCACCATAACTTACTTATAGACAGTAAGTAAAAATGCTATATTGATAGGGAATTTGAACAAATGTACATATAATTTTTATAGGTTGGTAAACTAACTTACAAATTTTTGTTTGTTTCAGTCTTTGTAAGTGAGATCTGTCCCTGTTTTTAGCATTGGGGATCACCAATGAGTAGCCAGAAAATATATATAGAGTTCTCACAAGACATTGATAGTGGCAGTGAAAGGGGGGATAAATAGAATTAATGTATAGTGGGGTTACATACATGTAACGTTTTGTTTGTATACACACAAATGTGTAGTTTGATCCACTATTTTGTATTATAGCCATGGCATGCCACTAGTACATGTGGAAATTTTTCCCAAGGAAAATCGTTTCAATTGCAACACTTGTGCATTGCTATAGCAACGAACATGACCCCTTCTTTAAGTGGGAAAACTTTCGTTACTATAGCAACTCTTTTCACACTTCATCGCTCTTGCGACGCATAAATCATGTCGCTATTGCGACGAATGCATGGTTTCTATTGTGATGAATGTTCGTCGCTCTTGCGATGAATTAATGGTTTCTAGAGCAGCTAGAAAATAAAGATAGACTTCTCACAAGACATTGATAGTGGCTGTGAAAGGCGGGATAAATAGAATTAATGTATAGGGGGGATACATACATGTAACATTTTGTTTGTATACACACAAATGTGCAGTTTGATCCACTTTTTTGTATTATAGCCATGGCATGCCACTAGTACATGTGGACATTTTTCCCATGGAAAATCGTTTCAATTGCAACAATTGTGCATTGCTATAACAACGAGCATGACCCCTTCTTTTCGTGGGAAAACTTTCGTTGCTATAGAAATGCTTTTCACACTTCGTTGCTCTTGCGATGCATAAATCATGTCGCTATTGCAACGAATGCATGGCTTCTATTGTGACGAATGTTCGTCGCTCTTGCGATGAATTAATGTTTTCTATTACGACAAAGTGTCATCGCTATTGCAAGGGAAATGTAGAGATGAACTGCCTTAGTTCGTCGCTATAACGACGAGAATGCCAAAAAGTGGCAACGGAAATACCAAAAAAGTGGCAACGAAACGTCGTCGCTATAGCGACGAAACTATGCAATATGGTAAAAAAAATAAAGTGTTGCGATGAAGCGTTCGTCACTAAAGCGACGGTATTCAATATTTAACAAATAAAAAAAACGGTGTTGCTACAAACATGTGTTGGTGTAGCGACGAAGAGTTGTCGCTATAGCGATGCCAGGCTATAGCATGTTCTGGCGAACTTGCTATACTAGCGACGAAAATTTTCGTCGCTAGTATAACATGTTCATCCGAACTTACTATGGCATGGCATCGCTAGAGCGACGAAAATGTCTTTTTTTTTATAAAATAATGTTCGAAGCTTTTTAGATGTGGACTCAAGATATGGATTAAGTTACTCAAGATATGGTATTGCAAAAAACCAATAAAAATAAAGAAGATAAAAAATGCTATAAAGTGAAAGAATCTCTATTTGAATTGTTGAAAGGTTACTCGAGTAGTAAACTATAAGCCTAGATTGAAAAATGTTATAAACATCCAAAATATGCAATATTTTATGAAGGAATATATTATGAATTTGTTTAAAAAAAAAATTAATATGATTGAGCTTAGTGGATATGGTTGACTTTATATACTTATATCAACTTTATAGTTTGAATTTAGAACATATTTGATCTTATTCACTAAACAGTTTGATTTTAGAACATATTTGATCTTATTCACTAAATTTGGCTTTAGAGGAGCGAAAATGAAGAAAACACTTGGTTTCATATGTCACTCATGCATCTTGTGGAGGTTTAGGGTGAGTACACCTTTTCGAAGATTTGTTAAAGATTAATTTTGCATCTTTCCATATTATGAATCATGTAAAGCTAGAGACGTTGGATACCATTGCATAATGTTATAAATAAAATGAGCTAATTAATTTTAATTTGAATAAATTAATTTTAAAATATAAATATAAATAATTTAATAATAGATATTTTATTATTTTTTTATTAATTAAATTATAATAGGTTATATTTTTTAAAGTAAAAATGATTGAACTCTTAATTTTTAAAAGCATTACTTAAAGTTCAAATTAGTAATTTTTTGGATTGTATTTTTTTTATGTCATATCATGTCTCTTCCCAATTAACTCACTTTTAATTTTATTTTTTTAAACTAGATTTATAAAAAAAACCCACGCCTTACTCAAACATAGTTAGGAAATATTATAACACATGAAGTATTTTTACTTCCTTAGTCGACCATATGAACATATAATAAAAGGTAACCATTTTGTAATGCTCCATTTCGCCTCACTTTGTTTTTCATATAATCAGGATGGCTATCCCTCAAGGGATTCACCTTGTTGACCAATATCATATCATGTTCATTCATAAAGGGGGGTTTTTAAATTGACAAAACGAGGTCAATATATTGTAGGTATTGGGGAGTCAAGGAGTAGGGTATGGTGGGTTTATAGGTTTTAAGGGGTATAAAAATGGGCATCTACTAAAAATAGGGAATATCTCATAAAAAATAAGATTTTTTAATCGTAAATATGTATTGGGAGGGGGGCTCAACAGAATGATTTTTGTAAGTATTTATCAATATCTAGTGAAATTAGGGGTATTCTTTAATATCCCATGAACAAAAGCGCTATGGCATTGTTTCATTGAGTGAAGACCCGGTGAGCTATCTTTGGTGAGGAAGATTACTTGTCTTATCTATGGCATGTAAACTTATTAATTATATGCACTATTTGAAAAATTTTGGTGATTGAATATCAATCATGATCACTACTAATCAATTGGGTAATGAAGTCACGTATTCATACTACTAGGCTTGACTTCATATGAATGGGTAAATTTTGTGGATTATCCCGTTTTAGATCAATCTTGAGAATTCTTTATCATGGACATACATAAAAATGTTGAGACTTTTGAATGTGGATTAAATTAAAAAAACATGAATTAATATCCAATCAAGAAATTGAAATATTATAAGGATGGTATTAATGAACCGGTGATTCAAATTCCCCACCTCACCCAAAAAAGATAGGTCAAGCTTAGATATGTAACTACACTAGCTTATAAGAGATAAGCACTCTTAAAGCTCCATGACATTGTAAATCTATATGTTATCTATGTGGTTATAATGGTACAACGATTTAGACGTATTCAATGAGATGTTTGATTTTCGAGCTTAGTTTGTTCATAAACTAATGAAAATTAATAACCTATATTTTATCTCACAATCATTACTTTAAATAAAAAATTAACCTATAATTTTAAAACGTTAATATCAATGCCAACCCAACTAAACCATATTTTTTTTCAGGAAGAAAAAGGCCTGTCCTTGTTATTCTTATTAAGAATCAAAGGGCATCAATAGCACCATCCCAAATATGGGTTACATCTCACAGAGAATACAACTCATACATAACATTGAGTTTATCTATTATCTTAGCTTCTGAACTCAACTTTGCAACTAGTTGAATGGCAAATTGTTATTCTATAAATTACAGATCGGTGGCCGGTGGTGGTTTGATCCACTGAATAATGAACTATAACGGATAATAATCAATAGAATTTTGAATGTTTATATATTAAAATATTTATATAGTTTGTTGTTGGATCACGTTGGTAGAGATCAAATGGTTTGTAAAATCTTTTTTATTTTTTATATTCTTCTAATTAAACTGGTTTAACTCTGAATTATCCATGCCTAGCTATATGTTATTACCAGCATTCTTCATGTTATTCATTTATCAACTATCACTTATTTTATATATATATATCTCACATTCTTGTAGTTATCTGCCATGAAACATTGGTTATCCATTCCATGCATTGTCACCAATTATCCATTCATCACCTAGCTATGAGTTATTATATATATATATATATATATATATATATTATACTTGTTTATTAATTTTTTATATTCTTTTTTTAATACTTGTTTATTTTGAATTTTGAATGAATGCCATAAAATCAATCTAGATAATACACTAGTCTCATCCTAGTCCCGTAGATGAAAAAACATAGGCCCTAGTCCACCCCAAAGACTAAAGATTAGTAAAATTCTTTTATAAATATCTAATCGTATAAAGAGTAGTCTCTATTATTCAAATTGTGACATACATTATTAATAATGTTACATAATAATATTTTAAAAACTAAAACAATTTATTGAAAAGTTTAATTCTAGTAAAGATTAATAAAATTGAGGAGTTGGAAAAAATCTACATATTTATCATTAATTTGTTAGGGTTTGAGTTTTTTTTGCACTACTAGGAGTTTGTCTCCCTCAAGGGAGGCTTTTTACCAACCTAGTTATCAAAAAGTCGGAAGTTGTAGGTGGATTAAATGGTGGTGGGTCATTTTTTGTTAGTTTTATCCAAGACAGGTTACAACCCATTTGGTGATCCAAAGAGACATCTGACCTTTGCAGATGTTAGCCTTGATGGGACATGTGGGGATAGGCATCCCAGAGATTGAGGCATAGTTTCTCCCTCTACTATGCATAGAGAGACTAAGGTTTGGTCGAACCCTAATGCCTAGGTGGTTTTCAAAAATCATGCTTTTCTTCTTGCCCTCAAGCGGGATTCTTCGGTGGATATTGACTCTTTGCCAATAAACGTTTTGAATCTGAAGGTTGGGATTTTTTCGTTGGCATTAACAAGTCTTTTCGATGGTGATTTGGGATGAGTTCCTTTACCAAAAGCAGATTCTCTTCATCCCAAGAGGACTCTAAAAGGTGAGAGGGCCAAGGATCGAAGGAAGATCAAACTTGAAAAGGTTATAAAGGACTTTTTTGAGGTTTATTCTTATTCATATTGGACTCCCGGTTGAAGTGACTCATTGAATTACGGGATGCATAACATCATCTTTGTTTTTTGTACTAGTAAATGGGTCTCCTACCTATTTCTTCCCTTATAGAAAAGACTCCAACATGGCTTTCCTTTATTGCCACTTTTGTTTCTACTTGTTATTGAAGGGCTCAACAGACTTATTGATAATGCAAGACTTGGTAAGAATATCAAAGGTATTTAAATCTCCAATTCATTTTCTATCACACACCTATTATTTGCTGATGACGTGCTTATTTTTGGGTGTGGATATAAGGCAGAGTAGGAGTTGTAAGAATCCTTAATTGGTATCTTTTGTGCAGCATTTGGTGGCTATTAGCCCTCAAAAATCTATGTTTTTGTATAATTGTTATGAAGAAGAAATTTTTGATAAAATATCAATACTCTTCCCTTATCAGAAAGAGAAGCTGGATTATGGCATAAAATATTTAGGATAATATTTGAACCCTAATTGTTATAGGACTTGGAACTGGCTTATTCAAAAGGCGGATAAGAGGATTAGCAACTAGACGATCAGATGACTTTCAATTGGAGGTAGACTTGTACTAGCTAAACCAGTGTTGGAAAGTATCCCAGTATATTGGTTCTCCCTTGGTATGGTTCATGTTTATATCATTCAATGCAATTAGAAAGAAGATATTTCACTTTTTATGGGTAGGTAAGATGGGAGCTTCAAAACTTCACTTAACTTCTTGGGAGATTTTATCTTTTCCTAAATAGTTAGGTGGATAGGGGATAACAGAATATGGTTTTTTTAGTCAAGCTTTGTGTGCCAAAATCCTGTAGAGATGTTTATTCGGGGATGATCTATGGAGCATAGTACTTAAAACCAAATATTTAAAATCAGTCTTTGTATCACAATGGATTAGTGATTATCGTGGTGTACCTTCCAATGTTTCCATTATTTGTTGGTGTTTACTGTGATCCTTTCCAGTAGTGGGAGAATGTCTATGTTGGAAAGTAGGAAGAGGCACTTAGATATTTATTGGTATTGATTCCTTTATAGGATCAACAGGTAATTACAAGTTATCCTCTTTATTGTTGGTTCAACTTTATTTGGCCCATATACAAGTTCTATCACATGTGAGGAATATTTTAGGTCGTGAAGCTTCTTCAACTTATTGGTACTCGACAAATGATTTAGGATTATCTATGGAGGTTACAAATGATTGGAATGGTTATGTTATGGTTCTTATTGATGCGAGGATCACTTCTAACTAATAAAGAGTATGAGATGGTTTAGAACTAAGAAGGTGCAAATGATATTCTTACTGCTAAAAAGGCATATGAGGTGACTATAGTCAAACATTTAATCATAATCCAAAGCGGTGGGATAAGTTGATTTAGAAATGGAGACTCCCCCTGAAAATTAGATGTTTCTTGTGCCTTTGTCTTGAGAATAAAAGTTTCACATGGGATAACCTTCTTAAGCAAGGATTTATTGCACCCGAGATATGTCAATTATGTATAAAGGAAGCTGGAATAGTCTCACATATCTTCTATCATTGCCATTTCTTCAAATCTGTATGGTCTGATCTCTATGGATTTAAACATATTCAAGATAAATTGGTTTTATCTTATTTCAAGAATTGTGAATCCCAGTGGCTACAATCTTATACAAAATACAAGGATCTTCCTTTCTTTACTATATGGGAGGCATGGAAGGAAGAAACAAGTATATTTTCGATGATCCAAATCCATCCGTGTTCTTTGTTTGCACAAAGGTTGTTAGCTCTCTGTTCGAGTATTGTAAAGAGAAGACTAATCATAAGATATACGTTCTCAAAATGCCAAATTTGGAGGATGGTATGCCTACTAGCTATTTTGATGGAGCTGTAGAAGAGGGAATTTGTCGTGTTGGTACAATCTTGAAGATCAAAAGACATCATCAAATTAATTTATGGATGGGTGCTCGCAAAGGATCCTACACAAGGGCTGAACTTATTTCTCTCTCGGACTATTATGGTTTTCTCGAAGAAATGACATTTTTAATATCAATATTTTTGGATATTCAAGTGTGGTGATCAATTGGGAGGCTAGATTATCTTCTTTACAAACAATCAATTTGGACCAATGGGCTGCCAAAATTGGAGAGTTCGTCAATTATTTATCATACATTTCCCTTGAACATATTTATAGAGATCTTAACTGCATGGAAGACACTCTATCTAAAAATTCCCTTGGGGATATCAATGTTTTTCTATGTTTCAAAGAACTTTCAGAAGATCAAATGGTGGATTCCAGGGAAAATTTTAAGAACCCCCCTTAAATTTATATATATCATAAATTGGAGAATCCCCGTGATACATGAAAAAGTGTGAAGGCTATTTTATCAATAATATAAATGTATATATAATTTTTTGACAAATCTTTCATGGAATTATAAAACCTTGTAAAATATGGGAAAATCTTTCATGGAATTATAAAATCTTGTAAAATATTGGCGAATCTTTTACAAAATTATAAAATCTTGTGAAATAAGATGAATCTTTCACAAAATTATAAAACCTTGTATAATATTTAGCGAATCTTTCACATCCTGTCAACCTTGTACAAAACCTTGTATAATAATGTTTAGTTGGTTCCACTTTTTAGTGCCACTTTAGAAATGGAAAACACATATCCGATCTGCAAATCTATAACGCATATGCGTTGTTGTGGCTAGGTTAGGAAAATCTGAGCCCAAAATGGAGGCTAAGCTTAATTAGCTAATATCACATGTGTGATATATCGTAGTTGCGTTTTTTAAGAGTTATAAATTGCAAGTGTGATATATCGCACTTGCGATTTGCAAAACTAAAACAAATAAGTAAAATAGATGGCCGCGGCCTCAATTTCTTATTTCATGGTCAAGGCCGCGATAATGGGAATGCGAAAAACTGCATCGACGATTTGAGTTTGAGCGAATTTGGAGGCGAACTTGGAAGGGCCAATTCAGAAGTTGGATCCAATGGAAGGTAAGTGGTCATTTCCTATAAAATTGCTTTCAATTTTTGTTTGTGTTTGTTAATTTTATAGTTTTTCTTATTTTTAAAATGAATTTAATAAAAATTGTTGAATTAAATCAAATAATGAAATATTAAAACAATTTTGAATTTGTTGTTTTAATCTTAACAGAGAACAAAAATGTTGAAGAAAATGTGCAAAATGAACCGACTAATAACCAAGAACCAAACACAAACCCAAATACAGACATAAACCCAAACAAAGAGGGGGAACAAGACCGAAATTCAGAGATTCTGGCTTGTTTGGGTGCATTGAGGTGCCTTAGCTCATTATTTAGAGGGGGGAACCATTTGATACAATCATTAGCCGATGCATTGGATGCCATAATAAACACATTTGCCAATGCCCAGGGAGCAGTGTAGAAAATTAGCTCATACAGAGAATCCATGAGGCAATACTATTCCAATGGTTTGAGCTATAATGACATAAAAAAACTAAATATAACCAAATACCAATTGTTCTCATTATTCCGAGACCCTAGCACTGGATTGGTTCCACCCACCAGTTGAGCACACATTTCCATAGAATGGTGTGTGGAAACAAATGTGAAATCCATGGATCGCTCGTACATGGTCTTTGATGAAGATCCTCATGGTAATAGAGACATCCCATTCTATTTCCAGAGGAAGTTGTATGCATAATTTATCTGGGGGAAACCTGTGAACTATTTTTATATTTTAGAGTTCCAGGGTGTGGGTCATGGGATGCCCCAAGATAGAGAAGGGGCTAGGAATGATCCTAACAGTGTGCCATTCCCTCCACGCACACCAAAATTCCCTCAGGTATATCCTCCATGCCCTTATTCGACTTGGCAGATACATTGCTTCAACATGGAACTGCTGTCCAAGGAAATGTAGGCCAAGGGGTTGGAACTTCTAAGGATGGCCCATTGCACACTCAGGATCCACTTACTAGGTCTCCATACTGTACTAGAGCTATAAATTGCACTGGAGACGCAGAGGATTCAGAGCATCGTGTTATTCCACACCCTTGCACATTGTGTGGAGGCATATGCTATGGGCCTACTTCAGAGTTCCGGGACGATGGATTTCTTCGATAAGTAAGTAAAACTCATTCTTTACATATTATATTTTGTTTTAAATCAAAATTTTCAATTGTTTCATAATTTATTTCTATTGAATTATCTAACCATATATGTGAAAAAATATACAGCTGGTGTCCTATGACACCCTAGATTCGGATAGTCCAACGATTGATGTTGATAACATTGATGTAGCAGTCAATGTTGCATATGGTTTTGGTGCTTCACCATTAGCTGTAAGAACTTTACTTTTTAATTTGTCATAGTTATTTACATATTTATAGTAGAGATTACAACATTCAATACATCCTAATATAGATACATTATGTTTTATACAGGGTGGGCATGATGAGTTTGTGGAATCCCAACCAATTCCCTCGCATGTAGAGGAATATTCTTGGACAAAGGTATTATTTTAATTATGCTTTTAATAATTCAACATGTATGCTTTTAATTATTAGAAATTTTCTAATTGTATCTTCATGTTTTGTTACGTAGCATGATATCTATGCCAACCAAACAACCTTTTTTATTGGTGACCCACCTCTGCCCCCCCAGGTACGTGTATGTATCGCTTTCTTTGAAAGAATCATTGTCTATCCATGTAGTATATGTCTCGTTTTCTTTGTATTTGCTAACATTGACATATGTTACTTTATGCAGACGTCGAGAGAGCCAATGGTGCTTGAAGAGCACCAAATCCAGGTTGTTGGCGACCCACCTCCCCCCCCAGGTATATGTATGTTTCACTTTCTTTGAAAACATCATGTTCCGTCCATGTAGTATATGTCTCGTTTTCTTTTTATTTGTTGACATTGACATATGTTACTTTATGCAGGAATCGAGTGAGCTAGTGGTGCTTGAAGAGCACCAAATCCAGGTTGTTGGTGACCCACCTCCCCCCCAGGTTGATGTATGTTTCACTTTCTTTGAAAACATCATTTTTTGTCCATGTAGTATATGTCTCGTTTTCTTTGTATTTGTTGACATTGACATATGTTACGTTATGTAGGAATCGAGTGAGCCAGTGGTGCTTGAAGAGCACCAAGTTCAGGTTGTTGGTGACCCACCTCCCCCCCCAGGTACATGTATGTTTCGCTTTCTTTGAAAATATCATTTTTCGTCCATGTAGTATGTCTCTTTTTCTTTTTATTATCTGAAATTGACATATGTTACTTTATGCAGGCTTCTAGTGAGGCAACAGAGCTTGAAGAGAACCAAATTGATGTTGTTGGTGACCCACCTCTGACCCCCCACCAGGTACGTTTATGTCTTGCTTTCTTTTAATTGTGCTTTTAATGATTCAACATGTATTTTTTAAATAATTTGAAAATTTCTAATTGTATCTTTATGCTTTTGTACGTAGGAACGTAATTTTTTTATGCTGACCACCGAGCGACCTTCTTTGCTAATGCATATTCCAATCCTTTTAGCCCATTATTAGTTGTTCAACCCACTGGTTTCACACCTCTTCAGGACCCCCAAGTATATTTATATATTGCTTATCTTGCTTATATTGCTTTTTGTACATGGAAGTATATTTTTCCTTGTTGCCCCCATTGATATGCCGACATTGACATATCTATTATTTTATGCATCTTGATAGTGAGCGAGTGGGTCGTCGCTCACCCACCTCTACTCCCCAAGGTACATGTATGTCTCGCTTTGTTTGGAAAAGTCATTGTCCCTCCATGTAGTATACTTTTATTTCTACATGCAAGTATGGTTTTCGTGCACCCATTGATTTGCTAACATCGACATATATATTATTTTATGCAGCTTGATAGTGAGCAAATGGTGCTTGAAGAGCACCCAATAGGGGTCACTGCTAGTGAGGCACCATCACTTACACCACGAACCACCATAACTTACTTACAGATAGCAAGTCAAAATGCTATATTGGTATGGAATTTGAACAAATGTACATAGAATTTTTATAGGTTGGTAAACTAACTTACAAATTTTTGTTTGTCTGCAGTCTCTATAAATGAGATCTATCCCTGTTTTTAGCATTGGGAATCACCAATGAGCAGCTAGAAAATAAAGATAGACTTCTCACAAGACATTGATAGTGGCAGTGAAAAGGGGGATAAATAGAATTAATGTATAGGGGGGTTACATACATGTAACATTTTGTTTGTATACACACAAATGTGCAGTTTGATCCACTATTTTGTATTATAGCCATGGCATGCCACTAGTACATGTGGTGATTTTTCCCAAGGAAAATCGTTTCAATTGCAACACTCGTGCATTGCTATAGCAACGAACATGACCCCTTCTTTTAGTGGGAAAACTTTCGTTGCTATAGCAATGCTTTTCACACTTCGTTGCTCTTGCGACGCATAAATCATGTCGCTATTGCGACGAATGCATGGCTTCTATTGCGACGAATGTTCGTCGCTCTTGCGATGAATTAATGGTTTCTAGAGTAGCTAAAAAAATAAAGATAGACTTCTCACAAGACATTGACAGTGGCTGTGAAAGGGGGGATAAATAAAATTAATGTATAGAGGGGATACATACATGTAACATTTTGTTTGTATACACACAAATGTGTAGTTTGATCCACTATTTTGTATTATAGTCATGGCATGCCACTAGTACATGTGGACATTTTTCCCATGGAAAATCATTTCAATTGCAACAATTGTGCATTGCTATAGCAATGAACATGACCCCTTCTTTTCGTGGGAAAACTTTCGTTGCTATGGAAACGATTTTCACACTTCGTTGCTCTTGCGACGCATAAATCATGTCGCTATTGCGACGAATGCATGGCTTCTATTGTGACGAATGTTCGTCGCTCTTGCGATGAATTAATGTTTTCTGTTACGACAAACTGGTGTCGCTATTGCAAGGGAAATGTAGAGACGAATTGCCTTAGTTTGTCGCTATAGTGACGAGAATGCCAAAAAGTGGCAACGAAAATACCAAAAAAGTGGCGATGAAACGTTGTCGCTATAGCGACGAAACTATGCAATATGGTAAAAAAAATAAAGTGTTGCGACGAAACTTCGTTGTTGTAGCGATGAAGCGTTCGTCGCTAGAGCGACGGTATTCAATATTCAACAAATAAAAAAAATGGTGTTGCTACGAACATGTGTTGGTGTAGCGACGAAGAGTCGTCGCTATAGCGATGCCAGGCTATAGCATGTTTCGACGAACTTGCTATGGCCTGGCATCGCTAGAGCGACGAAAATGTCTTTTTTTTTAAAATAATGTTCGAAGCTTCCTAGATGTGAACTCAAGATATGGATTAAGTTACTCAAGATATGGTATTGCGAAAAACCAATAAAAATATAGAAGATAAAAAAAATGCTATAAAGTGAAAGAATCTCTATTTGAATTGTTGAAAGGTTACTCGAGTTGTAAACTATAAGCCTAGATTGAAAAATGTTATAAACATCCAAAATATGTAATATTTTATGAAGGAATATATTATGAATTTGTTTTTGAAAAAAAAAATTAATATGATTGAGCTTAGTGAATATGGTTGACTTTATATACTTATATCAACTTCATGGTTTGAATTTAGAACATATTTGATCTTATTCACTAAATAGTTTGATTTTAGAACATATTTGATCTTATTCACTAAATTTGGCTTTAGAGGAGCGAAAATGAAGAAAACACTTGGTTTCATATGTCACTCATGCATCTTGTGGAGGTTTAGGGTGAGTACAACGTTCCGAAGATTTGTTAAAGATTAATTAAATTGCGACAACAATGACCGGATAAGATTGAATCTTTCCATATTGTGAATCATGTAAAGCTAGAGACGTTGGATAGCGTTGCATAATGTTATAAATAAAATAAGCTAATTAATTTTAATTTGAATAAATTAATTTTAAAATATAAATATAAATAATTTAATAATAGATTTTTTATTATTTTATTATTAATTAAATTATAATAGGTTATATTTTTTAAAGTAAATTGAACTCTTAATTTTTAAAAGTATTACTCAAAGTTTAAATTAGTAATTTTTTGGGATTGTATTTTTTTAATTTTATATCATGTTTCCTTTCAAGTAACTCATCCTTAAAAAAAAAATTAACTAGATTTATAAAAAAAACCACGCCTTGCTCAAATATAGTTAGGAAATATTATAATACATGAAGTATTTTTACTTCTTTAATCGACCATATGAACATATAATAAAAGGTAACCATTTTGTAATGCTCCATTTCGCCTCGCTTTGTTTTTCATATAATCAAGATGGCTATCCCTCGGGGGATTCACCTTGTTGACCAATATCATATGACATTCATTCATAAAGGGGGGTTTTTAAATTGGCAAAACGAGGTGAATATATTGTAGGTATTGGGGGGTCAAGGAGTAGGGTATGGTGGGTTTATAGGTTTTAAGGGGTATAAAAAGGGGCATCTACTAAAAATAGGGAATATTTCATAAAAAACGATTTTTTAATCGTAAATATGTATTGGGAGGGGGTTCAACAAAATGATTTTCGTAAGTATTTATCAATATCTAGTGAAATTAGGGGTATTCTTTAATATCCCATGAACTAAAGCGCTATGGCATAGTTTCATTGAGTGAAGACCCGATGAGCTATCTTTGGAACTAGCAAACTTACTTATCTTATCTATAGCATGTAAACTTATTAGTTCTATGCACTATATGAAAATTTTTGGTGATTGAATATCAATCATGATCACTACTAATCAATTGGGTAATGAAATCACACATTCATACTACTAGGTTTGACTTCATATGAATGGATAAATCTTGTGGATTATCCCGTTTTAGATCAATCTTGAGAATTCTTTATCATTGACATGCATACAAATGTTGAGACTTTTGAACATGGATTAAATAAAAAAAACATGAATTATTATCTAATCAGGAAATTGAAATATTATAAGAATGGTATTCATGAGCAGATGATTCAAATTCCCCACCTCACCCCCCAAAAAAACATAGGTCAAGCTTAGATATGTAACTACACTAGCTTATAAGAGATAAGCACTCTTAAAGCTCCATGACATTGTAATAATAATAATAATAATAATAATCTATTTTTAAGGTCACCACCAAGCGAGACACCAAATTGGTGTATGAGACCCCCTTGTTTGTGGGACAAGGGACCCCCCTCTGCGTAGCGATTTAACTGCTAAAGTCTACAGAGGTGTACATACACTACCCCCTCTGAATTTGAACCCGTGTAAATCTATATGCTATCTATGTGGTTATGATGGTACAATGTTTTAGACGTATTCAATGAGATGTTTGATTTTTGAGCTTAGTTTGTTCATAAACTAAAGAAAATTAATAACCTATATTTTATCTCATAATCATTACTTTAAATAAAAAATTAACCTATAATTTTAAAATGTTAATATCGATGCCCACCCAACTAAACCATATACACAAATTAAGGGGCAAGGAAGTGGTATTGGAGAGTGATGCAGCTTTCTTTTTACCTTGTGATTTTGTGCTTGTTCCATGTGACCTACGATCCGTTTTGACCTTTTAACATTTGACCTACGACCGTCGTTCGATCGGGACGTTGGGCTTACAACGGTACAATCCCAAATTCAAATCTGAATACCGCTGGTTTCTTTATAAGAACAACCAGAGTTCAGGAAGAGTTCAGGAAGGCAGACAAATCTATCTTCCAAAGCACTCCGCCAGGTAACGTTCGTTCTGTTTGGCTATATATTCATAGTATATTTATCTCTGAGAACTATATTAATCGATATCCAAGATAGGTATACTTGAAAAGATATCTTTCAATGTATACTTGCAATCGTCAGCCCTATATAATGTTTAGATTTCATAGGATTTCATTCATGGCGTTTAATCTCCTGTAATTTCAATCAGGGTGTTCTTTTTGTAGTAATTTCGCTCTACATCATGGGGGAAGCTTACACGCAGCTGGAACTTAACATAATCTCAGCTCAAGATCTGAAGGAGATGCATCTATTTGGCAGGATGAAGACCTATGCTGTTGTGTGGATCAATTTTGAGAAAAAACTGACTACACAGATTGACACAGCAGGCGGTGCAAACCCTACTTGGAACGACAAAGCCATATTCAATGTCGAAGAACGTTTTCTCCGTAGTGAAACGTCTGCTTTAATGGTGGAGATATACTGTGTGGGTTTCCTCAGGGATACACTTGTGGGCACTGTGAGAGTCTTGCTTTTCAATCTCCTCAAGGGCTACGGGACCAAAGACTTCAGCGGGACGGGCTTCTCTGCACTGCAGGTCCGTCGTCCTTCTGGTCGTCCACAGGGCCTTCTCAACCTTGGCACCATGATTCTTGATGGACTCGACCTTCATAGGATGAACAGATTCATCCCTTCAATCGGGGGCGCTGTGGGTTTCAGAGATTTGATGGGGAATCCTGTGCGCCCCAGGCTTTCATTTGTGGGCAAATTATTGTCCATTAAACCTAATAATATTGATGCCCAAGAACAGCAATCCCGCTGTCAAGATTTCAACAATATATGCAAGGAAGAAGGCACAGGTAAAGAGAAGCACACGGGTGGTAATGAGATCCCTGAGAAGAAGGCCGTTGGATGCTGTCATATTCTCATGGCTCTAAAATTGAAAAGAAATAGGGTTGGATTAAGGAATAGGGCTTCAAAAATTCATCTCAGTCCATCTGACAATAACCTGTGTGCCAAGGAAGATCAAAAATTTGCTCCTGCAACGGATAGCAGTTGATGCATAGTATTATTATCATCAATAATATTATTGTGCAAGAAGTGCTTGCTGATCCATATTTATTGCACAAGTAAATACACAAGTGCTTGCTGATGCATATTTATTGCATAAGTAAATATTTTGTAAATCACGGGTCACTGTGGATGAAACATTTGTTTATGTAAAAGTTTGAATCAATATATACTAGTCCGAAACGGGCAAATTCAGTACCTTCAGTCTGCTATAAATATATATATGTGTGTGGGGTTACAGGAGTGATCACGGTATTTTTCATAATTCAAATCAGAATGGTCTGGAATTATTGATGTTTATGTAAGTGTCTTGGGAGAAGCTTCTATTTCGACTTTTATTTTATGTATTTCATGAATCCAAATCAAATTATATGTTTTTCAAATCTTTCAGTACTAGGTTCATATCAGGCCAAATCTTTCAGTACTCTGAGGTTCATATCAAGCCATAAGCCTATGAAAACCAAGCGATATATTAATCACTTGATACAAGTGAACGTCATTGAAGAATATTTCTAACGCTTTTCTCCAATTTACTTGACTAACAATCTCTTAAAATCAAGGAAAGGTTGGAAAGAAGGCGATATTACAAGACTGTTAGATGAAGTTGGAGTAGATTTTATGGTTAGAAACAAACTAAACTGCAATTTTATACATTGTTTCTATACATATAATAAGAGCGTGAGAAGCTAGGTGGAGCAATGGATATTACATTCTCTTAAAATCAAGAAATGGTCAGAAAGAAGGCTATATTACCAGCCTGCTAGATGAAGTTGGAGTAGATTTTATAGTTGGAAATTAACTCTATTGAAATTGTCTGCATTGTCTCTATACATGATAAGATAGCTGGAGAATATAGGAAGAGAATGAAATTGTCTGCATTGTCTCTAGACTTGATAAGATAGATTAAGAATATAGGTAGAAAAATGTACAACCTGAGTGTGTTTAATAGTTAAGAACATATTTTTTCTTTCATAAAAGATTATAAGTTTAAACTGGAGAGGTAGAGTATGTACACAACTATAAACTTTAGCAATATTTCTTTATTCTATCTAGATTAAAAAAATATTTAAATGGTTAAAAAAGTTTATTTGGTTAAGATTAAAAAATGATTTAACTATGAGCTATAATTAATCAGCCTTAAGCACAATAAAGATTGCTGCCACATGCTACATTGCAACTGCAAGCAACTTATAAACTGCTGTAGCAATTGTTCTGCCTTAGGCAGGTTTATAGAGGATTTCCTTAGAAGGTCTAATTTGTGTAATGCTATCAATGAGGTTTGGTTTTAGAGTTGTGTAATTCTATTTGTTTAATGGTGCAAGATGTTTAGTTTTGGATTTTTTTAATTTCACATTTTATAACATTTTTAATAAGCATATATTAAAGTTTGCATTAATTTATAGATGTTTTATACTATTATTTTTGGGGAAGTTTATAACTAGAGTTTTTTTTTAAATGGTTATTTATAAGATTGTGAATATATATATATATAGCCACTTGGGTTAGCTCAAGTGGCTGAGTGTTGTTTATGCTAGGAGAAAGTTTTTGTGTCAAATCCTTGCCTCAAATCCAACAGGGCCTCACTACATGTCTCCATTACCTATTAATGATAAGTTGTTATAAAACCTAAAATAATTAAGTATTATCAAATATACAATTATTATTTTATTTCTTAAATATTAATTTAATTAATTAAATCCATACTTTTTCTTAAAAGTTAGTTTTATTACGTAAATCCATATTTATTATTTATTAAATGTTCATTTTATGTTATCTAATTCTTATACAACAATGTTATCGACAATATGAACACAATATTATTACTTTTACCAAGGGGTTATTGCTCTACAAGAAAATGAGGAAAGATAGTCTAATGAAGACCATAGACTACATAAAATGATAGTTTACTAAAATTTTAGATCTTCAAAGTATTCATTACTACATTAAGGTAGACTGATTTTATGCATTTGGTGCCTAAAAAATAAATATAATATTTACTGATTTTATGCATTTGGTGCCTAAAAAATAAATATAATATTTAATTTAATATATATTTGGGTGAGTGCACAAAGATGAGGGTCTCTTTTGGCGCGTTAGATGCAATAGAAAACTGAAAAAATAGATATCCATCAACTTGCATGGATATTTTGAGACACTTACACAATGAATCTTGCGATGAGTAAAACACAAGAAATGTAGGAAATTGAATGACATTTCCAAATATATAATTTTTTTCTATTGAAAATTCTGTTAACTATCTGAAGTTACATATTTTTTAATATGCACTTTTTATTTTTTGGACAAATTATAAGGTATATGTTTTTGTGGGTGCAGCGTCTGAGTGACTAAATGATGGAATAAACTTACGAAAATCGGTATACATATAGAGAACATATAGTACTAGTGCACGACTATTTTTTCAATAATAAATACAATATTTTTAATTTTTTTATTTATTATCTAAGAGATCAAACCTTGAAAACGGTACGTCAATTGTGGGTGCAGCGTTTGAATGTCTTAATGCAATTATTTGGAAATGGGTTTTTTATAGCATGTAGAGCTCGGTGTTCTTTAGTGCACCATACAATTTTTTTTTAAATGGTTGAGAAACGAAAGAGATATGGACGAAACACTAACAGTGTGTTTTTTGAGTTGAGGAGTGATGATAGAAGATAAATAAGAAAAAAATAGAAAAAATAATGTATTCTTGTTAAAATTTACATATTTGGAATCTGCAAAAAAACCATATCTGTTTCTAAAATCTCATAAAAAATGGAGGTGTGCAGCATAATCAGACGAACTGCTAAACACGGGCATATTGAAAATTTGGATATAGTGCTGAATTTGCCATGGTTTATCATACTCCAAGGCACAGGCATGTTGAATCCAAAGCAAAGTACAAAGCAGACACATAGGCATAGAAATTCCATGCAAACATGGGTGGAGGCTCGGCCTTATCCTTTGGAGGGAATAATTTTTTGAATTTAAATACAACGCGAGCGTGATTTAGTTGAAGCAAAACACGTGCGCGTTCTAAATGAACAAAACGCGTGCGTGTTCTAAATGAGCAAAACGCGTGCGCGTTTTGGGAAAGCAAAATAGCATTCATTATCATCATCACAATGCTCATCTTCATCATCATCTTCATCTTCATCATCATGTTCATCTTCATCATCATGATCCTCATCACCATCATCATCATCATCATCACCATCACCATCGTCATCTTCATCATCATGATCATCATCATTATCCTCATCACCATCATCATCATCATCATCATCATCACCATCACCATCACCATCGTCATCTTCATCATCCTCATCATCATCATCACCATCAACATCATGAACATCATCATCATCACCATCAACATCATGAACATCATCATCATCACCATCAACATCATGAACATCATCATCACCATCGTCGTCATCATCATCATGAACATCATCCTCATCATCATCATCCTCATCCTCATCCTCATCATCATCATCATCTTCATCATCATCATCATCCTCAACATCAACATCATAAACATCGTCATCACCATCTTCATCATCATCATCATGATCATCATCATCTTCATCATCATCATCATCATCACCATGATCATTGATCATCGATCATCATCATCAACATTGCCATGTTCATCATCATCATCATCATCACCATGATCATTGATCATCGATCATCATCATCAACATTGCCATGTTCATCATCATCATCTTCATCATGTTCAACATCATCATCATCTTCATCTTCATCATCATCACCATCGTCATCATCATCACCTTCATCATCATTACCATCACCATGATCATCATCATCACCATCAACATCATGAACATGATCATCAGAATCGTTGCCGCCATCATCAACATCATCATCACCATCATCATCGTCATCATCATGATCATCATCATCATCATCATGATCACCTTCCTCATCATCATCATCATCATCATCATCAACACCATCGCCATCATCATCATCATCATCATCATCTTCATCATCATCATCATCATCGCCATTATCGTCATCATCATCATCATCACCATTCCCATCATCATCTTCATCATCATCATCATCATCCTCATCATCATCATCACCATCAACATCATCACCATCATCATCATCATCATCATCACCATGGACATCATCTTCATCATCTTCGTCTTCATCTTCATCATCATCATCATCCTCGTCATCATCATCACCTTCATCATCATCATCATCATCATCAACATGATCATCATCATCACCATTATCATCGTGAACATCATTATCATCATCCTCATCATCATCACCATCAACATCATGAACATCATCATCATCATCGTCATCACCATCAACATCATGAACATCATCATCATCATCATCCTCATCATCATCACCATCAACATCATGAACATCATCGTCATCATCCTCATCATCATCACCATCAACATCAAGAACATCATCTTCATCATCCTCATCATCATCCCCATCAACATCATCAACATCATCGTCATCCTCCTCATCATCATCCCCATCAACATCATCAACATCATCGTCATCCTCCTCATCATCATCCCCATCAACATCATGAACATCATCATCCTTCATCATCATCATCATCATCATCAACATGATCATCATCACCACCATCATCAACGTGAACATCCTCATCATCATCACCATCAACATCATGAACATCATCAACATGATGATGATCATCATCACCATCATCATCAGCATCAGCATCATCAGCATCATCATCATCATCATCACCATCAACATCATCTTCCTCACCATCATCATCAACAACATCATCATCATCATCATCATCCTCATCATCATCATCACCTTCATCATCATCATCATTCTCATCATCATCATCACCTTCATCATCATCATCATCATCATCAACATGATGATCATCATCACCATTAACATCGTGAACATCATCATCATCATCCTCATCATCATCCTCATCACCATCAACATCATGAACATCATCATCATCATCATCATCACCATCAACATCATCTTCATCATCCTCATCATCATCCTCCTCATCCTCATCCTCATCCTCATCATCACCTTCATCATCATCATCATCATCATCAACAACAACATGATCATCATCATCACCATCAACATTGTGAACATCAACATCATCATCCTCATCATCATCACCATCAACATCATCACCGTCGTCATCATCATCATCATCATCATCACCATCAACATCATCTTCATCATCCTCATCATCATCCTCATCACCATCAACATCATGAACATCGTCATCATCATCCTCATCATCATCACCATCAACATCATCACCGTCGTCATCATCATCATCATCATCATCAACATGATCATCATCATCACCATTGACATCGTGAACATCATCATCACCATCTTCATCATCATCCTCATCATCATCACCATCACCATCATCATCACCATCATCATCATCATCATCACCATCAACATCATCTTCATCATCTTCGTCTTCATCATCATCATCATCATCCTCCTCCTCCTCATCATCAACATCATCACCATCACCATCATCATCATCATCACCATCAACATCATCTTCATCATCCTCGTCCTCATCTTCATCATCATCATCACCTTCATCATCATCATCATCATCATCAACATCATCATCATCATCACCATCATCATCATCATCATCATCACCATCATCATCATCATCATCATCACCATCAACATCATCATCATCATCCTCGTCCTCATCTTCATCATCATCATCATCATCATCAACATGATCATCATCATCACCATTGACATCGTGAACATCATCATCACCATCCTCATCATCATCCTCATCATCATCACCATCAACATAATCACCACCATC
>LPNX010580356.1:598465-688512 GCA_001517045.1 Pseudotsuga menziesii | reverse complement strand
CATCGTGGAGAGCCTTCCATTCAATCTTTGGGAACATATGCTTCAAGAAATCAGGGTTAAATGGAACCTCCTTTAGAGTTATCTAAGAAACTGGAGAAACTGATACTGAATGAAAGCCTCTGGCCCGAGAGCCAACTAAATGCGGGCTGAGCTTATCCAAATAAAGGCGGGCTTATCCAAATTACCTTCGCGTGGATATAGCGACGGAAGTCAGGGATGGCGTGGATATAGCGACGGAAGTCAGGGCTCGCGTGGATATAGCGACGAAAGTCGGGGCTTCCTTAAAAAAAAATTGTAAAAATGCATAATTTACCTTGATTTTTCCACGAAAGTAAACAAACGTGGAAAACTAACGTGGAAAAATCCGCCCATATGTACTAGTGACTGTGTTCATTGTCTCTTGTGTTTGATTGCTGTACTTGTTGTTCTCTCAGTAAATATCCTAACATAATGCTAGCTTAATGTTGAAAAACTAACATGGTATCGGAGCTAACCTGAGAAGAATACACTGTGCAGTTGCGGGAACTAGGGATTCCTAGTTTGTGGATCTTCCTCCACAGATTTTCAGCAAAAGTAAGGTGGAATAACTCTCCTCCTTAGGGCTCATCTTTCTGTCAAAGCATAATCCAATTCTGAGGTTTTTCAATTTTGGACCTGTCATTGGTGTCAGAAATTAGGGATTTTTACAGAAGAGTAATTTTTCAGTGAGCCCAGGCCTGGATTGATCTCCTCCCCAAAATCGAAGTTAGGGACAAATTTCAAGGCATTTGGGTGGACAAAACTCTAGAAAAGAAAAACCCTAATTTTCTCCTGAACCAGCTCTACAGGATTTCAGATCAAGTTTCAGATTCGACATCTTGAACCTGGTAATATCTAAAATCTTTTGTATTTCCATTTGAGGTTCTCAGTTAAGATGTCTCATCATATCAAACTTGATGAAAATCTTGAGGGAGCTAATAACTTCCGATCCTGGAAGTATAGGATCTCCTTGGTTCTGAAAGAGAATGAGTTAGACTCCTACATCCATGAGGGGGTTCCAGTTCCAGAGGGAGATGAGGAAAATTCCTTACATAAGAAGAATATGGTTATGGAAAAGAGGATCATTGCTCATTCTATCAAGGATCACCTTATCCCACAGGTGTCCTCTCTCAAGACACCTAAAGCTATGTTTGATGCCCTAACCAAATTGTTTGAAGGGAAGAACATAAACCAGAAGATGACCCTGAGAAACCAACTGAAGAATGTGAAGATTCAGAATGTAGAAACAATCCAATCTTACTTCACAAGAGTTTCTCAAATCAAACAGGAGCTAGTAGCAGTTGATGAAGAAGTAGAAAATGCAGAGATTGTAATGACTACCTTGAATGGCCTTCCTAGGTCATGGGATTCTTTCATACAAGGAATCTGTGCTAGAAAGAAGTTAGTCAAGTTCAGTAGACTATGGGAAGAGTGCTCTCAAGAAGAAGCTCGGATAGCAGCTCGAGAAGAGAATATGGGAAGTGAAGACCAAGCTCTCATGGTACACTCCAAGTCTCACTCCAAGTCAAACAAAAGAAGACCTCATAGCTCTAGAGGTAAGCACTCTCACAAAGATAACACTAGAAAATATGTATCTTGGATCATATGCTATACATGTGATGAAGCAGGACAATATGCAAGGAATTGTCCTAACAAATAGAAGGTAATGAAGAAGCGCAACAAAATAAGACATCATGCTCATGCTGCAGAGGATGATGAACCATCCAGGAAGAGATCCATATATGAAAGTAAAGATTCTTCAAGCGAGGATGAATATGTTCTGATATCTGCTCTCACAGGTAACATTACTCATGGAAGTGATGATTGGCTTATAGACAGTGGGGATTCCAAACATATGACTGGATTCAAGGAATATTTTGTGAGACTATCAGAACATGAATCACCCCAAAAGGTAAAGCTAGGAGATGACTACCAATATCCAATAAAAGGTAGTGGGGAATATTCCTATAAACTAGACTCTGGAAAATATCTAACAATGAAAGAAGTATTGTTTGTGCCAGGACTCAAGAAGAACCTTCTATCCATATCATCATTAGATGCAAAAGGAATGTGGGTTGCATTCATAGATGGTCAAGTCATCATGTGTCCAAAAGGAAATACTATCGATGATGCAGTAGTGATTGGAGAACAAGAAGGAGGATTGTACAAATTGAAGATCCATCCAGAAAAATCCTTGGTCCATGACACAGTAGAGCCAAGTGAACTTTGGCATAGAAGGATTGCACATGTGCATTACAGAGCACTACCTATTGCAAGCAAAGCTGTCGAAGGTCTTCCAAAAATCCAAGCAAAACATGATGGGGTCTGCAAAGGATGTGCGAAAGGAAAGAATACAAAGAAGACATTTCCAAGCAGCGAAAGCAAAGCAAAAGGAATCTTAGAAATCATCCACTCCGATGTATGCGGTCCTATGTCATCAAACTCTCTAAGCGGTTATGCATATTATGTTTCTTTCATTGATGACTTTTCTAGGAAGACATGGTTTTACATCATGAAGAACAAAGATGAAGTATTCGTTAAGTTCAAGGAATTCAAGGCCTTGATCGAGAACCATACCGAAAAGAATATCAAAACCACTCGATCAGATAATGGCGGAGAATTCACTTCAAATGAATTCAAAGAGCTATGCAAAGAATCAGGGATTAAGAGGGAGTTGTCCGCTCCTTATAATCCACAACAGAATGGGATTGCGGAATGGAAGAACAGAACTATCATGGAAGCTACAAAAGCAATGCTTCATGATCAAGACCTTCCTATGCATGTTTGGGTGGAAGCTGCTAGAATAGAGGTGTATGTATAGAACCATACTCCACATAGAGTACTTGAGAACAAGACTCCTGAAGAAGTCTTCTCCAGCAAGAAACTAGAAGTCAGCCATCTCAAAATATTTGGCTGTCCTATGTACATCCACATTCCAAAAGAGAAGAGGACTAAATTAGATCCTTCAGGAAAAAAGGGTATATTTGTGGGATACTCTGAAAGCTCGAAGGCTTACAGAATATGCTTCCTAGGATACAAGAATATTGACATCAGCAGGGATGTGACATTTGATGAAGACACAGCTTGCAACAAATCCAGAAAGAGACCTGCTGAAGAACCTGAAGAAGCAAAAGCACCCAGAATTCATGATACAACCATGAATGAAGAAACTCAAGAATTTGAAGAACCACAAAGACCTGTAGGTCCACCTCTGGAGAAGAATCCTCATAAGAGGAAACCTGCTTGGGTACGAGAACTTATCCAAGGTGAGGAAAGATATGGGGCTCCAGAAGAGAATCACAGAGAAAGAAAGAGGACCAGATCCTGTTCCAGGTATGTAGCTTTACTATGTGATTTCATTGATAAAGAAACTTCCAGTTATGAAGAAGTGGCAGAACAAAAGGAATGGAAGGATGTTATGATCGAAGAGTACCAATCGATCATGAAGAATGATGTTTGGGATATTGTCCCAAGACCAGACGAGAAGTCAGTTGTAACTTCCAAATGGATCTACAAGATAAAACATGCTACAGACGGTAGCATTGAAAAATATAAGGCAAGATTTGTATCTCGAGGTTTCTCTTAGAAAGAGGGAATAGACTATGAAGAAACCTTTGCACCTGTAGCTAGATACACTTCCATTAGATCAGTGCTTGCTCTGGCTGCAATGATGAAATGGAAGATACACCAGATGGATGTCAAGATTGCTTTCTTGAATGGTGTAGTGGAAGAGGAAGTGTATGTAGAACAACCACTCGGTTTTGAGACACATGACAGGGAGTCTCATGTATGCAGATTGAAGAAAGCCCTGTACAGTTTGAAACAGGCACCCAGGACATGGTACGGTAGAATTGATAGCTTTCTATCCAGTTTGGGATTTACCAAGAGTAAATAAGATTCCAACCTTTACTACAAGGTTGAAGATGGCAACCCAATGATGCTTCTACTATTTGTAGATGATCTGTTTGTGATAGGTATGGATGGGTTGATTATTGATACAAAGAGAAAGCTTGCTGCTGAGTTCAAGATGAAGGACTTGGGTATGATGCATTATTTTCTAGGTATGGAGGTGTGGCAGAGTATGGATGGAATCTTCCTTGGACAAGGGAAGTATGCAGTAGAGATCCTGAAGAGGTTTGGGATGATGGACTACAAGACTATGGCCACACCTATGGCATCGAACCTAAAGCTATTGAATGATGCTTCATCAGAGTCGGTTGATGCTACGATGTATCGTCAGATGATTGGGTCATTGATGTACCTGATGAACACGAGACCAGACATTTGTTTTGCTGTGAACACCTTGAGCTAATTCTTGACAGATCCAAGAAATGTTCACTTGATTGTTGCAAAACATATTCTGAGGTACCTGAGGGGTACAGTTGATTATGGGCTCAAGTACGATGCGAATCAAAAGATTAAAATGGAGGGTTATGTTGATTCAGATTGGGAAGGCAGTTCCATTGATAGGAAGAGCACTTCAGGGTGTTGCTTCAGTATGGGATCAGGTGTGATCTCTTGGTTTAGCAGGAAGCAATCCCGTGTGGCACTGAGTAAAGCTGAAGTAGAGTATGTCGTAGCTTGTTTAGCTAGTTGTGAGGCAGTATGGCTGCGGAAGCTACTGTTTGATTTATTTGATCTCCAGATGGATGCTGCTTGTATACATTGTGACAACCAGAGTTGCGTGAAGTTGTCATAGAATCCAGTGTTCCATGACAAGTCGAAGCACATTGAGATCAAGTATCACTATATCAGGGATATGGTGCAGAGAGGAGCAGTGAAGCTCCAGTATGTTCTGACAGAGGAACAGATAGCTAATGTGTTGATGAAGCCATTGGCCAGAGTGAAGTTCGAGTACTTCAGGGAGAAGTTTGGTGTTCTCCAGATCGAGGTTTCCTCCAAGGGAAAGTGATGAGTCCCAAAGGCATTCTGATGAGCAGGTCCGATGTAAGGGCCGAGCCATTCTGTCATGGTGAGAGGATTCAGTTCCTTCCATGTCAGATATGAGTGCTAAGATCCAAAGCCATTGTGATGAGCAGTTCAGATGTAAGGGCTGAGCCATTCTGTCATGGTGAGAGGATTCAATTCCTTCCATGTCAGATATGAGTGCTAGCCATTCTATCGAGTAGGATAGATGTAAGGGCAACTGCCACTCTCTGGGAGAGTGGAGGCACCTGGTCCGTTACCAGGTAGCTCAGTCTGGGACTGGGGGCCATTCTGTCATGGTGAGAGGATTCAGTTCCTTTCATGTCATATGTGAGTGTAGGCCATTTTGGCGAGGGTGTAGGACTTGTTTCCTACTAGGTCAAATATAAGGGCAACTGCCATTCTCTAGGAGAATGGAGGCACCTGTTCCATTACCAGGTAGCTCAGTTTGGGACTAGGGGCCATTCTGTCATGGTGAGAGGATTCAGTTCCTTCCAGGTCAAATGTGAGTGCAAACCTTTCTGGTGATGGTGAGAGGATTCAGTTGCTTCCAAGTCAGATATAAGTGTTGAAGCCTTTTCACAGATGTTAGTGACGTGATGTCCTATCATGCTAGTGAACGTGAGTGCTGGGCCTTTCTGATGTGATTGTAGGTTTCTACATGATCAGATGTGAGTGTTGGGCATGCCTTTCTGATGAGTAGGTCATATGTAAGTGCTGGGTGAATACCTACCTGATGGCTAGGCCTACAACTAGCATGAAAGAAGGCTGGCTCTGTAGAACTTCCTATGACAAGATAACACACATGATGATGAACAGATGAGATCCAGATTGAGTTATGATCCAGATCCAGTTATGATGACTCCGAGAGATCTATATCGAGTGATGATCCAGATCCAGTAGTGATGATCTAGATCGAGTGATGATCTAGATCCAGCAGTGATGATCCAGATTGAGTGATGATCCAGATCCAGTCCAGTAATGTTGATCCAGATCGAGAGATGATCCAGATCCAATGATGATGTCCCATGATGATCCAGATCGAGAGATGATCTAGATCCAGTGATGATGATCCAGATCGAGAGATGATCTAGATTCAAAGAATGAAGATGACTTGAAGACTCAAAAGACTCAAGATGCAGATGACGAGATGATCCAGTTGATACAGAGAAGAAGACCAGTGCTGAAAATTGTGTCAAAAGAATACCTTCCTATTTAAGAGGGAGTGTTGATGTATTTGTAACTTCGAAATGTATTCATCTATGTATCTTATGTATTGTAACCCGATTTTTATTCTGGGATGTATCTATTATGTAATTGAGTCATGTTTTCATGCCTCGATGTTTCGATCGGGAGAATCAATAATGTAAACAAGTCATGTCAAGTCATAGTGGGGCTAGACAAGAAGAAGATTACTGCTGTCGGGAGTGCATCTTACTATTTTTGGGTTTTACATCTTGTGCTGATTCTATCTCTGAGGAAGTTGCGAGGTTTTCTCCATTTATGGTTTCCCCGATGAAAAACACTATGTTCATTGTATCTTATGTTTGATTGCTGTACTTGTTGTTCTCTCAGTAAAGATCCTAACAAAATTCTAGCTTAATGTTGAAAAACTAACAAAAGACCCCAAGTCCCATGTGGATATCATGGATTTTGTTGTATTGAAACTCTTGGACGTCAATGGAAAAAACTACTTATCTTCGTATCTATCTTCTTCTCTAAAGTATAAACAATTTCTCTCTTATGCTACATCAATAAGGATCTCTCATATCCTTATCAAGTGGCATCAAAATTCCAGTCAGTCACATGTATTTCGAGTGTGGTAATCACCTCTGCCTCTATCCTGATGAAGTCATGTATTAAGAGCTTCAAATCAAGACATAGACTATGAACAACAATTGGCATGTTAAATGATTTCCCTTCTGTACTTTTTCTTAATATTTTTTCCTTTGAGATGGTGCTTTCCACAAAAAATTCATTCTTGCTTTGTATCCCACCATACCATGTCTAATTCACGCATCTAATTTCTCCACTGTTTTCCATGCAACTATTCCCTACACTGATATACCACTTTGGAATTGAGGAATTTCGGTAGAACAACCTACAAACAAAAACATAATTGTATCTACATAAAACAATTTTATTATCTTTCAGTGGTCACATTCCAAACCATGGCATAGAAAATGACAGTTAATGTGACTGTGTGTCCTTTCTTAGCATGATTGTGAAAGGATGACTGTGCAAAGTATGTGCATGTGTGTCCTTTCTCACCATGACTGTGCAAAGTATGTGACTATGTGTTTCTGCACTATGTGATTGTGTGTCCTTTCTTAGCATGATTGTGCAAAGTCTGACTGTGTGTCTCTGCACTATGTGATTTTTTGTCCTTTCTCAGCATGACTATGCAAAGTATGTGACTGTGTGTCTCTGCATTATGTGAATGTGTGTCTCGGATTGCATTCATTTAATGTTGGATCGCTATGTATACATTGCAAGGATAAATCATTTTCCAGGAGGAATCCCAATGAACCAGCAAATAAGGGATTGGCTTTCACACACACGAGTTTGAAGTTGGTTTGTAAATAGTATACACATCCTTGACACCAGAGAACAGAAACTAGACTTTCAAGCCTATAAATTGAATACAAAGGCTTTTAATCAATCTAGAATAGAGAATGACATCGAAAACATCATTTTCGTTGAGAATGACTATGCTTCTTTGTCCAAAATATATTCAGTATGTGCACGAAATTGCTAGTCTTTATATATTAATTTGAATATCATTAAGCTAGAGAAAAAAGTTTTGAGATTTAATTTCACAAAGGATCTGTATGTTGGTGAATCAAGTGGGTTATCAGTCTCTTTATTATAGATCCAAAAAAAAATGCCCAATAGAAATTATATCAAATCAAAACTAGACTATCAACCACAACAAACTTATAAGAAACCTACTAATTCAATTTGGTTTCACTATAATTTTAGTTGCATCAAACTAATTTATTTCCCAAGGAGATAGCTCTTATCAATTGTATCAAGTTATGGTTTCAGTTTCATCAAACTAATTTATATCCCAAGGGGATAACTCTTCTCAATTACATCAAGTTATGGTTTCACAAGATTGTTGTTCTATGTGTCAAGCATGAAATTGTTTCCTCATATGAAAACATTGAATTTTGTAGCTTCAAATATCAAAATTTTCTATTAGATAGAACATTTACAAAATATAAAATGTGCAAAGCTTTGGCAAAACTCACATGCCTCACGAGATTGTAGATCCGTGTTGATAACCATAATTTACATGTTTTCTCAGTTTCAATTAGATTCTTTACCATACGAATAAATATGAAAACATATTTCCCATGAAAGAAGAGAAAAAAAATCACACAAACACAAAGCCAATGAATAAACACTAAAACAAACTTATTTTAGAGTTACAACCACTACATGAAACATTTTCCTCATATGAAGCTGAGGTAAGTAAGTAAAAGACCACTGCACAGATCTCTCTCCACTATTTGGCTATATTTCAAGAGAAAAATAGAACACTATACAAGGATCTTTGAACTATTCAAGTATGTATTACGAGTAAAATAGAAATCGATACATATGAAATGCATTTGGTTTTACAATTCTACATTACGCTTATATCTAGAACCCAATATAGGGATTGTTTCAAGAACATATTTACATTATTTTTTTAAAACTTGATGGGAAAGGAACTGAGAAAGAAATTGAGCTTCCAAAAGGAATCAATCTCTACGAATTCATAAGTTTAACTTTGTCATACAATGACATTGACAACCCTTAATTTTTTGTTAATGGAATTGATGAAATTCAAAGTAGCCTTACCTTTTCCTTTAGGAACTGTCAAGATGGGATTTTTCAGAGGGGACTTTTTGGAAATTGGAATAGTTTGGGACAAGTTCTCATCTATTATCCACCAGCTATTCAGCATGGAGTGGAATTTGTTAGATGAGATCCTGGAACATCCTTATCTTCTTTGTTTGAACTAAATTTGTTGGATCTTTGGGGAGTTTGCATCCATGAATTTTTTTAATATGAAAATGAATTGTGGATTAAAAAAGGTCTAGGTTAACTAAGCCTTTTACAAATTTTGCATGTGCCCTACTTTTGTAATCTAATCCACATAAGAGTCAAGGGTGAATGCACATGATATTCATCGGAGAAAATTTATGTTATTAGATCTTAAACCCAATTCAACATACCTATACACAAGGAATCAAGGATACCAAAGGATAGTGCAGGGTGTAAATATTGGGCATAAGAAAAAAACTGCGAAAAGCATAAGGTGAAGAGGGTAAAACATAGTATGAGCTATAATTTGACATGGTAATAAATTCATGAAAATTGAAATTTCATGCCATCATTTTGACATGTGGTGCAAGTAGGACAATGACACATGTGAGAATCCACCATATGACTAACTTCTAAAAAATATTTCAATTTTAGTTTCTTTCTAGGATGTTTATCCTGGAAAACAAGATACTCTATTGATAAATTTAAATGTATTACCAACAAATTATGTGGCAATCCCTTAAAATGACATGGAAAGGATTGAGGAAAATATGGAGTGGGTTTTATATCCTTGTGGGTGGTACTATGTGTGCAATAAATTTGTTCCCTGCCTATGAATCTCTATGTTTCTACCTTGAGGTGTTGAATAAAACCCATGGAACTAAAGCCTTGATGAATAATGATAAAATAATAACTCTGCACCATTAGTCCCAATCCCTTTGGGCTCATGTAATACGCCTAGTTTAATCTATTGTAATACAAATAAAATTAGTGGTAGAGGTTATTCTATGCAAGTATTGTGTTACTTTTACATGGAAATGATTCAATTGAATATGCTATGAGATCTATTATTTATGTGTATAGCATGTGCCAGGTTGTCTAACTTTAAGAAGGAAAAATTTGAACAAGTTGATAGGGTTATTTAGGTTTCTCTTTGTAAACAGGAAGTGGGAAGGAATACATTTTATTTAACGCTTTATCATCTTGTCTATTTGGAATTATGTTTCATAGTTTTATAAACATGGGCATTCCTTATCTTCCCATTGGAAAAAATTGTTTAGGAAATGTTTTAAAAAAGTTAAAGGATGTTGAAAAAGCTTCCATATTCAAATTCCATGAAGGGAAATCTCTATTCTTGAACCTTAGTATAAAATTTACATCCAAGTGATTGGTGAACCGATAGAGTGTAGAGACTACCCTAATAGAGTTGGGGGTGACACTTAGCAATGTTGCATGTAAACGTAATGTGAGGTCGTTACTGAGGTTATCTTGCAGCTCTATTTTTGGATTTGCAATTGGATTCACAGACATGCTAGTGCAACATATTCCTTCTACAAAGGATGTTGTTTCTAAGAGAATAGAGCATATATACACAGGTCCCCAAGACACACCGCTTTTCCTAGCTATGAAATATTGTGACCTTGAAGGCCCCTTTATGGTAAATGTAACTAAATTATATCCAAAATTTGATTGCAACATTTTTTATTCATTTGGTAGAGTCTATAGTGACACAATCCAAATAGGGAAAATTGTATGGGTACTTGGAGAAGGTTATTCTCTTGATGGTGAGGAGGACATGGAAGTTAAAGAAGTAACTAACTATGGGTTTACCAAGCTTGATATCGAATTCATAGAGGCAAAGCACCTGTTGGATCTTGGGTTCTAATAGAGGGTGTATATGCTTTGATTATGAAAACAACAACACTCTATCCTGAGTATCTTGATGAACATGTATTTATTTTCCGCCATCTACGATTTAACACTCTATTAGTTGTCAAAACAACAACTGAGCCTTTGAACCCAAGTGAATTACCAACGATGGTAGAAGGTCTTCGTAAACTTAGTAAGAGTTATCCATTGGCCATTACAAAGGTTGAAGAGTCAGGGGAACATACCATTCTGGCGACTGGGGAGATCTATTTGGACTCTATTATGAAGGACCTTAGCAAGATATATTCAGAAGTAGAAGTGAAGGTGGCAAATCTATTAGTTTCCTTTTGTGAAAGTGTGGTGGAGTCATCTTCGATGAAATGTTTTGCTGAAATGTTCTGCCAAAAAACAGAACACTAAGAAGGATATACTGTATCATCTAATAATGACCTATGGGGAGAAAACAAAGCTGATACGGCATAGATATATGGTCCCAGCAATATTACCAATATTGTGCATTTGAATTGCAATTCCCTAACTCGGATCACACCCCGAGCAAGTGTTTCGAAATCGTCCTTAGTAAAACCCACTATGTCCACAACTAATCACATGTATTACTAGAAATAGGAAACAAAATGAGAACTATATGGAAAACATATTTTATAGGTTGAAACGTAGAGAGAGGAAAACAACAAAATGTTGTGATTTCAGTAATTTAAAACAATTCCCAATGATACCCAACCAGAATATCGTCTTCCCAATTCCCAACTCCAGAATTCAATTCAAAGATAGGAACTCTCTGATTATAGATATTATGAGGTTATCCTTTTATAGTGTTAAACTAGGAAAGAAGACTACCTGCATTATCTTTGAAAAGGAAATGGAGTGGAGAGCCAAGTCATTCACTCAGTTTGTGAGCATGTCAACAGGGAGCTAATTGACCTTGGAAACTGATTTGGTGTCCATACAGATCTGCAAAAGAGAAACATGTATGAATATTGAGATTGAGATTTAACTTGGTCAAACTATGAGCAAAAATAGTCGGTGACTAACATATGCATAATAGTTTGGCATTGGATTAAGGAACGAAGAAAAAAATCATTCGGATGAGCAACAAAAATCTAAGTCACATGGAAGATCATATTTACAAACTCTCTCAAAAATATAATTGTCATGAGTAGTAAAACCTGCCTAATGGCATTTCATTTGTCATGGGCGGTAAAACCTTCCTAATGGCATTTTATTGGTGGGTTTTCATTAGTGATCAAATTTGGGTTTTATTTTTAATTGGAAGGGTTTCGGAGCTCAAAGATGAAGGGCCAGTATAAATTAACTAAACCTTTTTTTCAAAAAAATGAAAAAACAAATATTATTTTTTTATTTTTACAATTTTAAATAATTGAGCACCCTCTAATATCTACATGAAAAAATGATATCTTTTCAATAAAATCTAATTTGAACACATTCTTTTGACATATTTGTAACATTAATTTTACAGTTTGTTAAAATAACAACTGTTTTATTGTATTTTAGAGTTGGAGCACACTTCATTAAATAGAAAACCTACTTAGACTATGCAATAACTATATCGGGACATCCACGTGATCTTATGCATAGTGCATGACTTTGTAACTAGATATAGTCTCAAAAAAAACTAGAACCAAGAGAGAATTAGTTACTATTAACTACGTAGAAAAGGAATCCACTAAGCAAAATGAAGCTATAACAAACCTACAACCAAAAAATACATATAAAGCAACCAAAAACTTAATTCAAATCGGAGAGAGGGTATCCATCCAAGCTTGAGAGACATAAGAATGGGGAGCATTGGGCGCCTTAGAAAAAATAATACACAACTCGGAAAAAATTAAAAAAAAATCCTACATACCAAGCAAGTTAGCAACGCTAGCATCACTAGGGTTTAGGCATCGAATTTTGTTGTTCAATACTTGCTGCAAAAAAATATAGGTAAGCGATGGAGGGGCAATGGAATCAAGCTCGTGTCAATTGGAGCCTTCCAACTCACTTCATGTTTGAGTCTAAAAAATATGCCTTTTAAATTGAACCAAAAAACCAAAAGAAGTTTGTTAATGGGTGGATTTGAGAAATTAAGTTCTAGGTGTGAGTAAATAAGAGCCCAGGTTCTAAAATTTGTTATGTTTTGTACCAATCCACGATTCGACAGATCGAAAGTTATTGATAGGAAATTTAAGTTATTTAATGAAAACAATTAATGTATCTATCTCTATGTCAAAATCGTTTTTCATGTTCATGCAGGCCACTACCCTCCTTATTGCCTTACCAAAAGGCATGATAATGAGGAAGAAGTTACCATAAACAAACCATTCTAACTATATCTAAAATATCAGGTTTGGGAATAGTTAATATAAAACACTAACTAGCCAAGTGGGTTAGTTCAATCAGTTTGAACCAACCAGTTTCAAGGAAGATATCACTGAGAGATTATGGATTCAAGCCCCTAGAATCCCTTTGAGTTAGGAGTACATGTTGTACCACAATGTCATTTACCCCAACCACCATTCATGGAATGTAAGGAAGCACCTGGAGGGTTTTTTGGAGGACATTTTTTCATGGAAAAAAGAAAGATAAGACCACCAACAAATTTTCGATATAATATAATATTTACTTCCCTAGATTTGATCATATGTTTTTAACTTCTAGTATCAATAAGAGTTGAAATAGGATTATATTGAAGGATATCAAAACTTGTAAGGGCTTAAATTTAATTAATTAATCCTTGAGAGTCCTTTATTTTCATGGAGGTTATTCTCCCTCTAAATTTATGTCTCCCCAACTAAGAATTCAATATAGGGGTGGTAACCAAGCTAATCTTGAGTTATTATTTGAGGTACATACCCTGCGAATTAAATCCACTAACTTTGGTTTTGCACTAGTTCCTTGAGGTTGTGAGAAAGATAATTTTATCATCCTGGTCATGATTCTTGGCCACAACAATCCAACCATCATCACTAGCTATGAGAGATCAAAGAACTTGGAGAAGGGGTGTTGTGATTGAGCCAAAGAGTTCTCAACAAGATATGGGTAGTATATCTTGTGAGCAGTATTCTAGCACTTGAAATATGAATTTGGAATATTGAATAATCACATATATGTTCCCAGTTAGGCAGTTCAATGACTCAACCTGGACATAGATACAATTGTGGGGACTCTAAGGCTCATGGTTTATAAAATCCCCAAGGAGTTGGAAAACATTTTTGAAATTACCAATAACATACATAATGAATGAGGAATTACACACAAACAAGGCAATGGAATTCAATTACCTTACAGGACAAAAGTTTTCAACCCATACAAAGAAGACCACTAAGATATTTCACAATTTTGGCAAACCCACAAATCATAGCTAATCAATTCAAAAGAGTAGGGGTCCAATATCACAAAGAGAAAAAAATGGATCTTCCAACTATACAGCAACTATTTTTTCTCCAGTCCATGACATTATCATATTTTTTTGGCAAGACCCTACCAAGATCATAGCCAAACAATGGATTATGGGTTAATCTTAGTAAAAATCGGGTTTATGTTTCAAATAGTGACTGTCATTGTATTGCTTCCAACTATAGACTCAAAATCAAATAGAAAAGTCGCCATTGAACCTCCCATTATCCATTGAGGCATGCACCTTGTACAATAAACACAGTGCCACCAAATCAGGTGACTGCATACCTATCTCCAAATCTAGACATAGAAGGAGGTTTTTGGGTCACTAAAGGTCAATGACACACCTAGCCCCTAGAAATGATAAAAAATATCCTTCCCATCTGCATATCCCAAACAAAAAGGACAACAAATAAATTATGACTCCAAGGCTGAAGGGATACGCAGAATACACCCCAGGCTGAAAAGCCTTGTCACAACATTATATGGTTGAAGAAAGATGATATTGAATTTGTGGAAACTAGTGCTAAACTCTATGCTATGTTTTACAATATTCTCTTATATATTGTGATTCTTTTTTCTAAGCACCAATGTCATAGCATGCATGGAGCCAATGAGATTAAGGTGTGCCACCATGCTAACTATTTTGTTGAAAATTGCGTATAAATTTTCCAATTTAAGGAAATGATTGTAGGATTTAAAAGAAAAACAACCAGAAAAATGCATCGTAGCAAGACATCTATCCATGGAACTCCCAAATTTGATTCTTTGATACATTGTAGATTCTATAGAAAAACAAGTTTCTATGGCAAGAACATGACACATTCCCTCCTGGAAATTTTTTGGAAAGTTCCAGCCAAAAAATTGTTGGGAGAAACAATGTACATTTATGATTAAAGAAAGATATATTTCATATTCATACTTAAGTTTGATTATTTAAAAACACAATAATGACAAACTTATTGCGCATAAAGCCATCGACTTCTCATGCTTAGTTTTTTCAAGTGATACATAAAACTTTAGACAAATTGGGGTTTTGTTAGCATAATTGAGGGTTTTAAATGTTGTAATTACCTGTAGGCTGCAAGAAATATTTCCCTAGTCAGTACCTTAGTCACAACACCCCTTGAATTTCCAAAGTGTTTATAACTTCATATATTTTCGGTTGAAACCTTACTCCATGTATTTATGTTTTAATACTTCTCTCTTGTTTATTCAACGTTCATTTTAATAAATATCACATTCATTTCTGACTGATTTAGTGAGTTTCATTCAATATTTATTTAAAAAAATATGTTATTTTAAAGTTAAAACATGCATACACAAGTTTTCAGTGTAAAAAATGACACACATTTTGGCAGGGCACCCAAGAAAATTAGTTTTCAACCCAGAGATGTCTGAATAATAGGTCCATATTTCATATAATATTGTCATGACATGTTGCATATATGTGATTGATATGATCTTCATGGAATATAGATAATATATGGATGGGTGCTAAGACTATGTCATTATATAAAATTGATATTGGTTATTATTGACTATCGAACTAAATTTAACTTGTAGGAATATCCATAGGAGGAGGTTGATGTGACTTGATCTGATGACAAGTAATGAAGTATGCATATCTTGTTTATACTTCGAGGGAGATGAGTGCTGAGGTATAGAGGGGTTAAGAGGATCCACAGAATGTAGGACCAGTTATCCTAGATATTCATCCTCCTAGGTGTTAACATAGAGTCAACAAAAGAGAATCTTCCAGACATTTGTTATTGATGGCTTGTTGCTTACTAGATTGGAACAAATGGTAAGTTTAGAGATCAAGAAGGAGAAAAATGTTCTCCTCAAACCCCAACAGAATGGGATTACAAAGTAAATATGTGATCTCCCTTGAGAAAGTTATTCAGAGAGCCTCCCAATGATATAGAAGTGAGACAGGTATATGAGTCATCCCTTTAAGATGAGCAAAGGGAGGAGGACAGGGATTATTTAGTTGATCTCTTTAAGAAGCCTATTGTGAGGCTTCAAGGTTTCTCTGGTTTGATATCTCAGGTAAGTCATGTCATTGACTTAGAATCCTCCACTTATGAGGAGACATCCAAACAACAAGTTTGGAAATATGTTATGAACTACAATTAATAATGGCATGTGGAAAGTGGTTCTCAGCTAACCTTAGATTTGGCATTGGAAATAGGTTGATTCCACAAGTTCAAATTTCTACTAAGCTAAGAGAAACAACAACATACATGAGAAATATCATCTGCGAGGCTCCATTGGGAGTTCATATCCCCTGTCTTCGAACATGTTTTTGAATGCATGTGCCTAAGCAATGGGTATATTCCTATCCACCATGGAAGGCAATGTGCCTAATTGGAAGTGCACAAGAGGTAAGTTTTTTTGAATGTTTTTAATTTTTGTTTTATGCTTCCATGTTTAGTTATTTTTTATTATATACATACATACATACATACATACATACATACATACATACATACATACATACATACATATATATATATATATATATATATGAAAATATTTTGTGGTTTTCTTAGGTTTTGGTTTGTCCATTATATCTCATATTTTGTGTCCCCTCTTAGACCATGGTTTAAGGATGAAATATAGGGTACCTATTAGGCCATCAAATTTATCATTGGGGTTTATAGGAAATGTGTGAAGCTACAAATCATCACACATGTACTTCATAAGAGATTGTTTCCTATAAGTGTGATTTGGTGGAAATGTCAAGGTTGATAAAACTAAGCATGATCCTTAGGGATCATTCCATAGGTAGAGGTTGATATTCAAGGTATTGAGCCATAAAATTTACCATTAATACTTATATGCAATGCATGGGATATTTAACCACCATGCAAACCTAGAAAAGCGTATGTGTCCCCACTCCCACCCCACCTTATCCGCATGGGACTGTTTTGCACTTCGTCGATAGATTTTTATCCTCAAAATGTGGAGATGTTGGGGTTTCCTCTACAGCCAAAGACACTCCTACATCCTGTGCCCTGATATTTTCCATAATGCACAACAAATATATCCGATAAAGTCTATCAAAGTCCGTCGCCTCGCTTCACAGTAGGTAAAATGAAAAATAATACTCAATTATGTCATTTCAACGGAATTTCACATAACAAACGAAACTGATTTAAAATTTAATAGAAATTAAACAAACCTCAGAAGAATCGTTGAAAATTGAGCCATTTATTCTAAATCTTTAACGAAAAATTCACCAATGCTATAATAATTGAGTAGCTAACTGCTTTTTTCCTTGAGAGATGTCTGCTTATAAGGCCAAAGATGTAAAAACATTTGATCCACTTCTTCAAAGTAACACTATAGGCATTATTAAAATGCTTGTTGCTTCATTCCATTTTAAACCAAGACCAAAATGTCCTTAAGAGTACACATAAAGTTATTTTTTGTGTTAATATTTATATCCACTTCTTGTGCCTTGGATTTTGTTGGTAAAAATGAGGGTATGGATGNGAGGGTATGGATGGGGGGGGTTGTCCAGAACAACCTTGTAGGGGGAAATTTTGGTAGCACCATGATAACTGGTATTTTACTACCTTTCTGCAAGGGGGGTGTAGGGGGGTGGGGGAACTACTATACCCAATGGCCATATTAGTCAATTTAAAACCCAATGGCTAAAATATTTTTATGGTCAACACCTCACAACCTCTATTACTTGTTATTAACTCCAATATCTCAAGTTTTACAGTATACAGAAGTATTATGAAATGTATCGCCATCGTGGACATCGACGTTGTCATCATCATCATCATCAATTACATATGGTACATCAACATCATCTTGATCATCATCTTCATTATCATCATCATCGTCATCATTAAGTACATCATCAACAAAAGCATTTCCATCATTGTCATTATGGTGACGCATATGCCATTAGTGTTCTTAATCACTCATTGACATTAGGATTCATGTCATGTAATTGTTAAGGTCATTTATATGTTATTACAGTCATTTCGATGATAATATGGTTGGTTAGATGTCATTACAGAAATTTAGGTTCCATTAGAAACAATTAGGATCCAAAAGTGATACCACATGCATAATCATCGTTGACATCCACATCCACATCGTCATCATAATCATACAATAAATCAACATCATTGTCATCGTCATAGTCATAATCAATATAATTGCAATAATAACTAGCAAGGAGCCATACTACCTCACAAGAATGGATGATATAGTATTATACTTGTCAAATCATATCCATATGCTCCATCATAATTATCGTAATGAATCATCGTCATGTTGTTAGGGCCAATAATATGCCATTAGGGTCTATCAAATGTTGTTAGGGACACTCAAATTCCATTAGAGCAATGTAGGTGACATTAAGGTAATTTACCCCTCACTAGGATTAATGAAGATCCAAAAGTGCCATGATTACGATCATTTAGGTGCCATTAAGATAAATCAAGATCCAAAAAGTACTATCACATGAATCATGATCATTGACATTCACATTGATATATCCGATGTTATGTCGGACATTTTCTAAACACAATTCCTAGCTCTAAACCTAGTGTAATTCCTAGCCCGGTTTCTTTCAAAATTTCTGGCATTATTCTAGGCACTATACATGGATCTATACTTGGTGCTATGTTGGATGTTTTCTATGCGCAATTCCTCTCTCTATACTTGGCGCTATGTTGAATATTTTTCCTGCTGAAATTAATGGTGCAATTCCTCTCACTAACCCTCGATTGATATATGGTGCTATGCTATTCAGGACATTTTTTGGAGGCCATTCTTGGTGTTATATGGGATGTATTTGTGGACGCTAATTGGGACGTTAATTAGGTTTCTAATTGGGATGCTAATTGGGATGCTAATTGTGATGCTAATTGAGACACTAATTGGGATGTTAATTGGGATGCTAATTATCGTCCAAAACAGTGCCAAATTTTTAAAAGGACGATAATTGGGATGCTAATTATCGTCGAAAACAGTGCCAACTTTTTAAAAGGACGATAATTTGGATGCTAATTATCGTCCAAAACAGTGCCAACTTTTTAAAAGGATGATAATTGGGATGCTAATTGGGATACTAATTCGGACGCTAATTGGGATTCTAATTGGGACGCTAATTGGGGCGTTAATTGGGATGCTAATTAGCATCCAAACTAGTGCCAACTTTTAAAAAGGGATGGTAATTGGGATGCTAATTGGAACGCTAACTGGGATTTTAATGGGGATGCTAATTGGGACACTAATTGGGACATTAATTGGGATGCTAATTAGTGTCCAAAATAGCGCCAACTTTTTAAAAGGGACACTAATTGGGATGATAATTGGGATGTTGATTGGGACGCTAATTATGATGCTAATAAGGACGCTAATTGGGATGCTACGTAGCATCCAAAATAGCGGCAAATTTAAAAAGGAGATGCAAATAATGCCATTAAAAGCGCCATCCCATGGAAAAACATCCACTTTGTCCAAAAAATGATGAAAAATACACTAAAAGTGATAGTGGACACTAAAAAGGAAGCTAAAAGAGACGCTAATCATAGGGTTTTGTTGTAGTGCATATTCAATGCACATGTTCAAATGACATAACATATTCATCAACATTGATTAAAAAAAATGATAATTTCCATTTACTATCCACATGTTCATATAATAATATGCTTAATGAATGTAACTAAGTCAATAGATAATAAGAAATTAAAATGCTAAGTTAATATTCATGTTAGAGCTTGAATACCAAATGTTTAAATATGGGGCATTGCAATTATTGATGTTAATGTTAATATAGTATTAATGTTCATTATTATTATTAATATTAACATTAATATTTTAATTTTTACTATCATTAATTAATGTCAATAATAACATTTTTCAAACATGGTTTCTCTTGTTAGTATACATTTATATTAACATTACCTTAATATTGTTAATATTACATTGATATCAATATTAATACTAAAATAATTATTAATATTAATATTACTATCACAATTTTAAAATGCTAATATTAATATTATTTCTAATAATAATGTTATGAATGTTGTCATTAATATTAAAAAGCATTAATAACATTATTGATATTAATATATGATAGTAATATTAATAATGTTAATATTAATATTAAATATATTATGTTAACCATCTTTGACTTTTGAGTAAAATTCCACTTAATTAACTCATATTTTTTAAATTCTTATCATGTAGATCCTATTAGATTTCTTTTCGTCTTTATTTGGAGAAGAATTTAAACTTTGATCAATCATAAATGGCCTCCAAATTTAATGAGAAAGGAAATTTTGATCCATTTCAACGTAAGTATGATAAAATAGAACTATTTATAAAACCTCAAAAAAGTTAATAATAAAATTTATTTAATTATGCTCATCTTCATATTTTAATTTATATTTCAATTTTAAATATTAATAAACTTGTAATAAATTTAACGTATGCTTTTTACCTATAGAGTTATTAACATTAATATATTAAGAGGAGAATTGGTTTTTAAGTAAATATAGTAACAATCATTTAGTCCACTAAATTCAATTAACAAATTGTATTATAAAGCAACATTACATATTAAATTTATGTTTCATTATGGTTTTCAAATAAGGGTTATTTTATTTAACGATATACATTAAAATCATTATTGTTTTATATAATAATATAGATCTATCTTAAACATGGATATATCAAGGAGTGAGAGATCTAATTTCTTGAATTCAATTTCTTGAAATGTAATTTTTTTTAATCTTAAATTTTTTAAATGTTTAAAAAAAATTTACACCTTTAGAAATTCGATCATTCTCCATGTTTGCAATTGATCCATTTTTAAATTTTTTTTTTATTATTTTATGAGTCAACAGAAATTTTTTTAATAGCTTTTTATTTGGTTCTAAATTTTTATTTTATGAACTTACTTTTTATTTGGTTTTATTATTTTATTTTATCAGTTGACATTATGTTTTTAAATTATGTTTTAGTTTTGGTAGAATAACATTAGGAACCTAACAATCTATAAAACATCTGGCAACTCTGGTATAGTTAAAAATAATAATAATAATAAAAACTAAAAAAACTATTTTTTTTAAGATTTTAATAAAAAAAACTGAAATTTGTTTTTTTATTTCTTCCAGCTTTGTTTCTCTTCGAGTTCCCTATACTTACAAATGCATTATGTTATTCTCTATTACTTAGGCTTTTGTTCCATGATGTATTTTCTTTGGTTGCAGAGCTAAGAGGAACTCCGTAGACAAAATGGGCTCAATATATTTTGTGAATAAATATTCAACACTAAGAAATAATTCAATAATGGAAAACAAAGAGTATGTAATTAATTAATGTTATAAAAATTAATTAATATTAATTCATTAATCTCCCACTTCATTATTTGGTTGCTAATTCATTAATATCCTACTTCGTTTGAGTTTCTTCTTTCCTTTTGTTATTGCAGCATCAATCATTTCGGCCCCTTTGCTATTATAATTTTTGTTTATATAGCTTTTTTTATCAAAAGAAAATAAGTTAATTCTTGATTTTACCTACATAGTTTGAAACATTAAAGGAAAACATTTTGCTTTTTCATGGTATTTTAATAGTAAGTAACACCAACAACTCTTTTAATAATTTGAAATAGACCACCATGGTATGTTCGTGTTCCTCATCAAATGGCTTTAGAGGATGGATGACTCTCCATTAATATCAATTTTTTTTATATATTAAATATAAATTTTGCAAACATAATCAAGTTATTTGCAAGGATTTCTCTTAGCGCACAATGTGATCCGTGAAGGAAATCCCGAGTATAGGAATTGAATGACTAGTGTATATGTGGTCTCGAAGAATGATTGGAAACTAGTTAAATTTGTTTTGTTGTAATATAAATTACTCTCTTGAATATTTCCATTGTGCACATAGTTTGTCTGCGTCCAAACACATAAATGACGAAAAAACAAAGGCGTGTAAGGAAGTTTACGTGGTCTTTCCAGAGAGTAGAAGTGAAGCAACACTCCCTTATCTTTCATCGAATGCACACTGTGTTTAATAAAAAGATACATCAACACCCACAATTACAACAATATTTAACATTAAAAAATTACAACCATAAAAAAAGATTACAAAGTATTACGACCAAGATCATATTTATTTATAATTGTCGGGCACCTTAGTGGCTCCACATGCACACACTCATACAAGATACCATGAATTATATCATAAGGCATAAAACTACCATATGCCTCTTTAGAATAAGGTTTTGTCCTTGCGAAGCATATGCAACAATATAGGAAATTATGGCACAGGTGAGAAATGATAATACATATCATAAACTACAAACAATAAGTCTTAAAATAGTTAGAGTTACAAATTAGAAATCATAAGAAAACTAATCATTTTAATGGACAAATTTACCTTATTCAGTATCTGGGTGAAGGGTATGCTAAGAGAAAAACTCCAACATCTGTAGTGGTAGTATATGTAGGACCAAAAGGTACCTAAAAATGTGCACCGAGTGGAAAAGTAAGAAGATAGATGTAAGACCAAAAGGTACCTAAGATTGTGCACCAAGTGGAAAAGTAAGAAGTCCCATTGCGGACTATAAGAAACACAAGGTGCAAATTTAGATGGGAATTCATAAAACACTAATAATTTTAACCATATCATCTAATTGTGATTAAAATAATTTAAATTATTTGCAATACTTTGGTGTTGGCCAGGCTGGCATAAACTATAATGTCAAAGGCTAGAGGTATTGGTAGTATATGAACTGGTAGTGTGAGCTGGCCACAAATAATTTCGTCCATGTACTGCAAATAACATGTTCCAACCCAGGTAAAGTGTTATAATACAACAAAGGTACTTCCTTAACTTAAACGAAAAGTACTTGAATGTACTACTTGTCTATAAGACATGATGGTAGGAGATGTAAAGCCAAAGGGGGTATGACTAAGTATGATTCTGTGATGAAGCTCATGCAATAAACAATGAGAATGCACAATATAACATAAATATTGGAACACAAAAGACATTTTATTGATTGCATATCACTTCGAGGGGGCAACCTCCTTTGAGCAAGCTCAATAAAAAATAACTCTTGGATATTTTCATTGGCCTCAACACATACTATATACTAAGTCTAATCTAGACAACTATTACTCCCCATGAATGTGGGATAATACAACATACTAAGTGGACGACTTAACAACTATTACTCCGCATGAATGTGGGATAATGCATAATACTAATGGGACGACTTACAAAGGATATGCCAACAAAATATACTAACGAAATAAAGAGGAGGGTTGACACGGGTTCTTAACATCCCCTACCTCTTAGAAAAGCTTTGTCCTCAAATATTTAGATGTGGAAACTGTTGTTGAATATGAAGGAGTGGATCCCATGTAGCGTCCTTTGGTTGCATGTTGTGCCATTGAATTAAGACCTCTGTGATGGACCGAGAGCGAAGATGACGAGTGTGCTTATTGAGGATGGCCTCCAGCTCAAAAATGATGGATCCTTCATTATCTAGTTCTAGTAAAATCGTTTGTGCACTGATTGTTATCTCACAAAATAAATTTATTTTCGTATGAAGAATTTTATTCACGCAATGAGGGATATGAAAGTCACTAACAGTTTTGAAAGCCTCTATTGTTGATAAAAATTTCACAAAGTTGTAGCTGCGGTGGCTTGGGCGAGGATCAGAAATATCTCATTAGCCACTGACAGACTTGCAGACTACGGCTTTTGCGATCAGATGAACATTTCGACGATCGGAAGAACTAAAGAAAACGTAGCGGTAAGGCAGAGCTGAAAGGTTCTAAAATGTCAGTGATATGAAGAACTAAATGCCGCCGAAGTCAAGTATTAGAAATCGGAACCGCTACTTGATAAGGAGCCAAAACGGCGGAAGATAGACTTACTACGGGTTCCGCGATTAGATGGACATTTCGGCGCTCAGAAGAAGTAATGGCTACGAATCGGCGAGGTTAAAGCTAAGCATCTCCGTAGTGTCGGCGGCATAATGAACTAAAGCTCCGATTCAAACTTCTACTGACCTCTGATAGCGATGAAATTAGTTCGAAACTTGAAAACACTAAACCATCGGCAAGCTAGTTCACTGAGGAGACGTAACGGTAGGAGGTAGACTGACTAAGGCTTCCAATCAATCAATAGAAAATCATCGGCGATCGGAAGGACTAAGGGCTATGGATCGGTGAGATAGTCCACTAAAGAGCTGCAACGGTAGGAGGCAAACTGACTAAGGCTTCCAATCAATCAAAATAAAATCATTGACGATCGGAAGGACTAAGGGCTACACGTCGAAACTTGAAAACACTAATCATCGGCACAATAGTCCACTAAGGGGCCGCAACGGCGGGAGACCAATTGACTACGGGTTCCAAGACAATATCCTCAATTAACCCGTGTTGGCAACGTCATGAACCAGATTCATAAAATCCACATTTACTTTTTATTCCTCATACCTGCCAATATAACCTCGAAAATTTCAACTTCTTGATATTCGAGCATAACTAAGTGAGGTCGTAAAATATATATAATAACATAACACGTTGATACCAGATTATTATATGATCGAAGTAGAAAAGAATGTGATATAACTATATCTCAATTTCATAAATGGATAATCAAAACTCAAAATCTCCTCAAAATGCCAGAAATATCAACACAATTACCTTGATCTGACAAGCCACCATCCAAGTGGAAAAATAGACCATGAACAAGTGGAGAATTACTGCTCCATTCATAGTGCTATTAAATGGCATTAACTAAAGCCATTAAACCCTGACCAGCCAGTTGCACACATCTTGGTGAAGGTCTGGGAACAATGTACTAGATTCCAATGATATTAATGGAAACCATTGAATGGATGAGCCACTTGTCACCTTATGTCCTACAAGAAAGAGGCATATCGAGAATAAACCTTACCGAATACATAGTTCCCATTACTACTGCTTACGCCATCACGCCGCCGGGTCTTGGGGCACAAAGAACCAAGCAAACGTCACCTGCAAAAGACCAATAGAAATTAAGTTAAATCAATATTTAAATAATTCAAAAAATAAAATTTAATCAAACTATATTAAAAACATTTGAAAACTAAAAAATTTAAATATGCCTATCGAATTAATTGACCTAACCGATTCATATATATTCCCTTTCGGGAACATAATAATAGTTATTAATAATATTATTATATTATTTTGGGGGAAATGGATAAGGATTAGTGTTTTGGTGAAGAGTAATGGTATGGAAGAGGAGTAAAGGGTAACACATGGACAAGGTGTAATGGTATGGATGAATTTATTTAAAATTATAATAATAAAACCATGGGCTAGTTTTATAAATCCATGGACTGGATTTATAAAACCACGGACTGGATTCTTTTCTTTTCTTTTTTACTTTTTACTTTGTTTTATTTTTGTTTCCTTATTGTTTCCTTTTCCCCTTTTCCTTTTGATTTTTCCTTTTTCTTCTCTCCCACGGGGAGCTTCCTTTATTTCTTCAAATATTTATTAATTGAATGGAACCACAAAATTGTATTTTTTTTATTCCACCGTAAAACAAATTATTTGACCACATGTCGACGGTAAAAATGCTTTGATACCACTTGTAAGGTAACACCTTACATATTTATCTTAGTAGATAAATAAATATATTTTTATAATTAAATTGATGGCATTTACAATCCAATGATCAAATGTTTTATATGATCTTAAGTCAAATAGTCTTGTCTTCTCATTAGGAGACACGACATCGTAATAATTAGACAATCAATAACTTAATCTAATAACTAATAATTTATTAATAAATGTAATATATGTTTGGTATATTACATCTCCACTATCATGTCGATGCACTACATTGTAGGATCACCAACGAGACGATGCATTGATGATTTCTTAGTGCACTGCCTCTTTGAAAAAAATAATTTAAAAATTTATAAAACATGCGTTGATGAGTTAGGTACACCATCGCACCATTTTTCTGGTTCTTTGACGCGTAACTAATGCACTCTTAAACCACAAAAAAACACACTTTTTATGGTGCGTCTAGATAAAATCATCACATCACACCGGTGCTCTTACGTGTACTTGGTGCATTGTGAATCCTCATTCTAAATTTACCATAAATAAAAAATTCGATGGTGGTTCTAGTTCACGTAAGCACACCATTGACAATACATTGACTGGATATATACCGAATGTAAACCCTATTTAAAATTTCACCATAAAACGTTAAAAAACATAAGTTAATGGTGCACCAAGTGCACATTAGTGCACTGATTTAAAATGGTTCTCTGACGTGCACTAGGAACATGATAATCTCATTTTAAATGTTTTAAATGCATAAATACACACCATGCAATGGTGCGATGGGTATCCTGAATGCACCACTGTGTATCCTGAATGGACTAGATATGTTATAGTGGGTTTTGGAATGGGCATGCATATTTGGCATGTATTATGAATTTGATGTTATTGTTCACACACACACATACACAACATTTTCCATGTTGATGTTGATGATGGTGATGTGTATGTTAGGTCAGGTTCGATGATGTTTGTTATATGTGTGTGTGATGGTTATGTTAGAAAATGCATCTTGTGTTTTGTTAGATGTTATAATTGTCAGATATGTGTGTTAGATGATGTTTAAATCTGTTAGATGAACATGTGATGTAATTTTTATCATGGTATGTTCATGTATATTTTCAGTTTTATGCTAATGATGGTATGATGATGTTTGTGTCTAGGTTTCTTAGATGGAGAAAATGATGATGATGGTATGTTTACATTTATGTCGTGAAAATGATGATGATGGTACGTCTATTTTATGCTTATGGTTATGTTTATGATGAAACGATGATGTTTATATTTATGTTTATGATGGCATGACCATGATGTTTATGTTTATGTTTGTTAGGTGTTGAAGATGATTATGATAATGAATTTATGTTTATGTGGTGTAAATGACGATGATTGCAAAATTGATGTTTATGTTAATGTGGTGAAAATGTTTACAACTAACTACAACAATCTAAAAACTCAAAGTGTGTACATTTTCGACCTATTTGGGAAATGTAGTATGAATATCAAATAATGGTTATCCCATACCTACAATATGTATTTTTTTCCATAGAGGAACTATCCCTTCATATTGTAAAGGAAAAATGTTGAAAATAATTATAGATGGTATTGTAATACTGACCAAGTTATGTGTTTGTTATGGTGAATTATTTCTCCTCCTTAAGATGTATTAATTTCAAATATCATACAAATTAAAATTGTTGGAAACATGCACTATTTGGTAACTTGAATGCCTAAAATCACATTATAAAAATTAATAATACATCAAATAAAACATTCATTTAAAAAATTAATTTAAAAAATATTCTTTATAAACTCTTATCTCATAGCTCATGATTGATGTATTATAGATACAAGCGAAAAAATATCATACATATTTATTTTGAAAACTTATGAGAGATGTTTATTAAAAAACATTAATAGTATATTCTTCCTTACAGTAACTATCATATTGTTACAATAAAAGTACTAAACAATATTTTGAACATATATTTTATAATATATAGCACCATCACATTAACACCATCGTTTTGACATCTTCCATCATGTCGTGACATTTTATAAAAAATGGATAAAACTACAAAAGTCTAATGGAAAGGTCTAATAGGTTATAAAAATTAAAATGAAGATAATATATTTTTATTCTTTTAAGTTTATTTAAAAATTAAATTATAGATGAAAAGTGAGGAGTTTTACATTATAAGTCAAAGTTTAAATATTTAATATGTAAGGAGATAATTACATTTTTATGTAATATATTTTTATGTTTTTATTTAATTATCTTTATTATATAATTCCATTTTATAGATGTACCTATTTTTATTGCACATTTTCATAAAAATGGAAATAATAAATTTTCTCCATTAGAAAATCCATTGTTTTCTATTTCCTTGGATAATTGTTTTCTATTTCCTTGTATTTTTATCCAATTGTTTTCCTTAGAACATTCCCTATTCCCAACCTCACCCCACATCACTTCGTGTTTATGTTAGCAAGTTGTTTTTTGTATTCTTTTAAATCCTTCCCAATAATGACATGGCAATTTAATGGTTAACCATTTTCTCTAATTCATATTTTATTTAAATCTGTAAACATTAAATATATTTGAGACATTGTTTTTTTTGTTAACATCATTTATATGAGACATATTTGAAAACTTTAAAGTGGATTTTAGAAAAAAGTGAAATTAATGAAAACCACAAAACTTAAAAAGTGCATTAAATTAGCTAATATGTACATAAGGATGGTGAGTTTTTTTATGTTGTAAGTTTCAACTTTTAATTTTGAATAGTAATGATTACTTTTAAGTTTTACTCTATTTTTTAATGGTTATAGTTACTTTTAAGTGTTACGTGTAGGAATAATCAATGAAAATAAAACCTAGTTAAGATATTAGATGAATTGTGAAATTTAAACATTGATCAAAGTGATGAATCTCAAAATTATTGAGTTGTCTAAAAAATATATATATTATACATTTAAAAGAACATGTAGTAGGTACTTTGAATATGGACACATAGCCAAGATATTATACGAACTTTGAAATTTGAACATTTATCAAAAGTGAAAAACTTTTTCTTTGAATCCCAATATTGTTGAGTTGTCTAGAAAATTATAAACAATTAAGAGAACATTTAGTAGGTTTTGATTCTTAATATGGACACCTGGATCATGAACTTTCTTTATCCGAAGTTCAAAAACTACCATTTGATGCTTATGTGACTTTCAAAGTGCTAAAATGACTTATAAACCTAAAATTTAATCAAGGTATCAAGTAAAGTATTCAAGATTTAAACTTTAACTAACAATGTGAAACTCCACACTTTTAATCTCTCATTTAATTTTTAAATAAAATTAAAAATATATATCTATCTATATATATATATATATATATATATATTATTTCCATATTCATAAAAATGTTACTCAATATCTCCATTTTGACATTATCTTTAAATAGCCTATAGAGATACATCACCAATGAAACTTCAAATACATATAGATATGAATACGCTTATTCCAAATATAGGATTTAAAAATATGTTTGTTATTTCTAATTTATTATATCATAATTTTAAAAGATGTACATCTTTCATTCTTGCCATACTTTTTTTCTTCCATAACAATATATAACTGTCTAAGTACCTACCAGCATAGATCCAAATCCTAGGCTCTATCAAGTGCCGAGAGGGATCAAATATTTGGAGGTGTAGACCTCTTCTTAAGTATTGCACTCAACTATCAACTTCAATGTGATTTAGACCAAAAGGCACATCTTTTTATTTAAGGTCCACAAATAATATTTTTATTATTAATATTTAATACTATTTATGGTTGCATATAATATTTTTTATTTTGTTAGGAAAGAACATTAGAACATCTCCTCCATACATAGTTTTAAAACCATGTGCAAGGACCTCCTAAAATCATGGGTTGTTTAGGAGGCCTTGCACATGGTATTAAAACCATTTGTAGCTACCTCCTAAATCATGTACAACCATGTACAATAAAACCATGGGTTTTTTAGGAGGCCTTGCACATGGTTTTAAAACCATGTGCACTACCAACATTTTCTTTTGCCAATAATTCAATTTTTTAATTTTTATTAATTTTTATTATTTTGTTAAGAAGAAACATTACAACATCTCCCCTATATTGTGTTGTTTTTCTCACCCACATTTTTATGGCCGATAATTAATTTTATTATTTTTTTTATTATTTTGTTAGGTAGGAACATTACAACATCTCTCCCATATTAGGTTGTTTTTGTGGCTGACATTTATTTTGGAAGATAATTAAAAGTTTTGTTTTTTATAACCGACATCTATGTAACAGTACGTAACATTACATAACGTTACAAGATCTCCCCCATACATAACGTTACAAGATCTCCCCCATACTGGGCTGTAGAGCGCCTCTCAGCGCAAAAATATAAAATATAAGTGTCTAAGTATAGTATATTCATTAAATCCACTTTGTTATTCAAATGAGAATAGTTGAAATTACAACAAACAATAAATATGATTAACATCAATGATAATTTGCACTTTAATCAGCTGATTTTGATCCAGTTGAAACAATACAATAAACTAAATGATAAAAACAACACTACAATGAAATAAATGGAAAGCAAGAAAGCTAAGATCTAACTATGGACATTGATATACGATCATTTCATACAATGACAAACTACTTGATAGACATGAAACATAGTTCACATCTAGTAATCAACTTTCCATTTCCATCATCATAACATGGAAATTAAACAATATAATTAGACAATCAAAGATAACAATTAAAAAATGATATCTCAGTATGTAAATGATGAAATAAAACATGTGCATATCACTCTTCATTTCCATCACCCTCATTATCTTCCTCGATTAGCATGATAGCATTGTTGTTCTAAAAAATATGTTTAGATATAGGGTCATGTCTTAATATGAACCAAACCTTATCCAACACACCCGAGTAAAAGAATACTTGGTTGTAGTGTTTTGAAAAAACATAAAGGATAAATAAAAAATACAATCTTATGGGAGATTAGAGATTTGACCTCTGGTGGACGATTCCCATGAGGAACTGCATGCACACGATCTCCATGTGCACGACGGTAAGGGCCGGAGGCTATAATGCATGAGAGAGAGGGATGGAGGTTTCTTACGCATGATCTGGTGCGTTATGGTCCTTTCCTCTCCTCCATGGCCCTGGGATGGGGCCCCGAGGATCTCCCTCCTCCACCTTTAGAGGTCTTGGAATTCCATAAGCTGGTTGTGGCCAGCAGCAAAAGGCGTGCAACTAAATCCCATCAAAAAATCATCAAGAAGCTTGAAAATACACCTACGGTAGCCCTCCCTATAGAAGAAGCATGTTGGTCCGCAATGAATCTAGTAGAAAGAGGGCTTATTGGGAAGTTCACATGCCTATGGCCCTCCCCCAAAGCTATGGAAGCATGGGTTTAGAGGAATTGTCATCCTCTAGTCTAGGAAGGTATCAAAAGTGATCTTGTTGGAAAGGGATTCTTTGTTTTCACCTTTGACAATGCAGAACATACTAAGTCTTATTTTCAGGAATGGTCAGTATTTTATGGGCCCCCAAGTCATGTATTTAAATAAATGGACACATAATTTTGATCTGAAACAATATGTGTCGTAGGCAATTCCAGTATGGGTGCGCCTCCCACATTTACTGCTGCATTGCTGGAATTTGAAGTGATTAGAATTGATCGGCAACACCCTTGGGAAATATATCGACCGAGGTGAGAGAAAGGATCCGTACTCCTGCGCTAGAATATGTGTTGAGGTCGACCTAGAATTCTGGTTACCGAAAGCCATAAAACTCACGGTCGTAGACTGGTCTCACATCTAAGATTTGGATTATGAACAACTCCCATTTAAATGCATACATTGTCACGACTAAGGGAATTTTGCAAGGCATTGCAAAAAGAAGGTTGAGGAAGATGTGGATAAATCAAAAGGATAACAATGGACATAGGTACATAAAGCAACTTCGTCAAAACATAATCGCAGATCCAAAGTAAAAGGGACTCCAATGGGGACCCACCCCCACCCGCATCAGGGGGTATTCAAGGGGAAGGGAGCTCTGCCCCTCTTCCTGCAGATGCATCTAAAAACCCACATTAGGGGAATTTTGAGGTCTAAAATGGGCCTCATTAGAGATATAATAAAATATTATGAGTTAGGCATTTTGTGGGGAAGGAATATTTACAACTCATTTCTTACAGTATAACCAATACAACTATAGTTAAGTTAAATTGAAAAGATGTCTAAAATAAAACCATTAAAAAAACATCTTTGATATGACTAAAAGTAAAGTACTTTTGAGTGCATAAATTACTTTTAAATATAATATGATGAATGTACTGTACTCATAAAATAAAGTATATTAATTTTGAAATTTGAAACATAAGTTACTTCTTTAATATTCAAAATATGTTTATAAGCAATGTATTTATAATTTTGAATTTTAAACATAAAGTTTAATTTAAATGAATAAAATGTCATATATATATTAAAAAATTAATTTTAAAATATAAATTTAAACTATAAATTAAAAAAAACATTTTTTAAATTTATTTTTCATCTTTATAATACACCTTTAAAAACACCTCTAAATTCATTTTTAATAGTTTCTCATGATATATATCATGTATATTATATATCATTTTTAATGCAATAATTAATAACATCATTAAATAAATTTAAAAAAAGTGTTAATATTGGGATGAAGGAATAGTACATAAATTTCTACCATGAAAAAGTTGAGTTAATATTAAGCAAATGAGATTATGTGTAATAAACATTATTATTATATAATATAATATAATATCTAATAGTTCATTCAAATTGTTACATTAAGGTTTTATGTATGTATTTGGTTTTGTAACTTGAATGTACATGTCTAATATATGATGTTATAGATATAGGTGTTTCAAAAGTTAAAAAGTGATAATAAAATATGAACTTTGAATAATATCTAAATTTAAAAAAAATGGTATTAATATTAAAATTCAACCAGATGAGAATATATATTAATTTATTGTAATATAATATTTAATATTTATAAAATAAATAAATATATTTTTTATATTTAAATAATAATTATAATAGATTATTATATATAGTAAGTATTTTAAAAACAAAAACTATTAATCATCAAATTGTTTTTATTATAAGATGTTAAGTGATTTTGATTTTAAATAAAGATTTAACATTTATATTTTAAATATTGAAAAAGTAATTACATAATTTTAGTTTTGAATAGAGAATTTATTCTTTTGGTATTTGTAATTTATTTTATATTGAAATATAAATACTACTTTTCTTTCTAAGTACTTTAAGAATACTTTAGTACATTTATATTATATTAAAAAATAATCTATGAGTACTATTTTCATAATGAGTACTTTACTTACAACATTGATATAGTTAACTATGGGTTTTCACTCACCATTTACATTTTGACAAATAAGCATCATGAACTCAACCAATGCCACCTCAACTATTATAGATGTTGTCATCCTCTAGAATGTGATTGGTTCTTTTAAAGTGAATTTTGATAGTACATTTTTTGTTTTGAGGCCCATTTTTTATATCAAAATTCCCCTAATGTTCAAAATTATTAGCACCCCTACAGAAACTATAGAGAAAACAATCGAGGAGATCGAGCAGCAGATCTTCCTCCCATAGTCGAGAAAGAAAACATAGAGGCAACTCATCCCAGATCTCCTTTAGGAGACTCCTCTCCTCCTTCCTATACAGATATGACAAGGAAGAGGCCACTAGGAATCTCTGGTTCCTCGGAGGATGAGAAGGAAACTAAAGAAGAAGAAGCAGAGAGGAAAAAAATGCAAGGAATTCAAGCCGCTATTGAAATGTCCATCGAAAAAAATACGAGAACTGGGCCCAGCAAGGGAGGTTCTAACCCAATTCCCAGTAAATAATGCGCTTAGTCTCTTGGAATTGTAGAGGCTTGGGGAATCCATTGAAAGCCGAAGCAGTCAAAGACCTATTGAAATCTGAATCTTCCAAAATCCTCATGCTCCAAGAGACAAAAATTGAAGGGGACACCCTTCTTGAAATCAGCAAAGAAAAATGGAAGAAAAATGCAAGGAAGGACATTAGCATAAGGGGCTCCTCTGGTGGTCTTGCAACTCTGTGGTCGAAGGGTGAGTTTCATTTATAAAGTTCCTATGAGACTCAGCATTGTATTTTCACTGACCTCCAACATTTCAAAATTAAACTTTTCTTCTCACTCTTTAATCTTTATGTACATGTTCTCTACTTTGAGAAGAAAGATTGTTGACAATCTGTTGGCAGGGGTTTTGGTAAGTGAGTTGTACAGCGTCACAGCAGCTGCGCAAGATCACGTGGTACCGTGCAAGGCCAAATCAGCGCGATGGGCAGAAAAATAATTGTTTTGAATATTTAATAGACTATTTGACCAAGTTTTGTCACCATAGATCATTAGCAGTTATAAGTTAGTTAGAAATGGACCTTCAATGTAAAGGCACAAGCCTATATATAGAACTAGTGTCGCAATTGAATAAGGAGGTATTTAACAACCTTACCTTCAATAGAGACACAATTGAGATCTGGTGCGATCTGTCTATGGTTTGGGAGAATTTTCTGTTGTATCTGCGATCTATCTGGGTTTTTCCTGATGTATTCAGCCTCCTGTTGTGGAGAAGAGTTGTCCATTTTGGATCCTTTGTGTAGAGTTAATATGATATGATAGTTGTTGCACAAATCTTATCTTTTATTCCTACTATGATCTAATATGTTATGATGTTGCTATGATCTATTCCATTTCTGCTATATTGATGTTGAATGCGATCTATTTTAAAGTCTGTTACATTCATTTGCATTACGATTTGAGATATTTTATAAACGATGCTACTGCACTAGTGATATTGTGGCTAATGTATGATGCAATCTGTAGTTGTAGAATTGAATCTATGATGACTGCATAGGTATGGATACAATAGTTATGTTGTCTCCCCATCAGATCCCATATCTTCTGTCCTCACTACCGGAAACTCGGTTCCGATAGCTCTCCTTTGAACATCTCAGGTGAGACTTCGTCCACTTTGTGAATGTTGCTGGGAAGGGTAAAACCTGTTTGGGTCAGTGCTCAGGGAGATCGTGCTAGTTGGGCGTCGACAAAGTGAGAACCCCTGTCGATGAGCCACAAGAATGTGTTGGGGGCCTGTTGGCAGGGGTTTTGGTAAGTGAGCGGCGCAGCATCACGGCAGCTGTGCAAGCTCACGCGGTACCGTGTAAGGCCAGACCAGCACGATGGGTAGAAAAATAACTATTTTGAATATTTAATAGACTATTTGACCAAGTTTTGTCACCATAGGCCATTAGCGGTTATAAGTTAGTTAGAAGTGGACCTTCAATGTAAAGGCGCAAGCCTATATATAGAACTAGTGTTGCAATTGAATAAGGAGGGATTTAACAACCTTACCTTCAATAGAGACATCATTGAGATCTGGTGTGATCTATTTATGGTTTGGGATATTTTTCTGTTGTATCTACAATCTATCTAGGTTTTTCTTGATGTATTTAGCCTCTTGTTGTGGAGAAGACTTGTCCGTTTTGGATCCTTTGTGCAGAGTTAATAGGATATGACAGTTGTTGCACAAATCTTATCTTTTATTCCTGTTGTGATCTAATCTGTTATGATGTTGCGATCTGTTTTGTTATGATGTCATTGTGATCTATTCCATTTCTACTATATTGATGTTGAATGTGATATGTTTTAAAGTCTGTTACATTTCTTTGCTTTACGAGTTGAGATGTTTTATAAACGATGTTGTTGCGCTAGTGATAGTGTGACAAATGTATCATGCAATCTGTAGTTGTGGAAATGAATCTATGATGACTACATAGGTCTGGATCTAATAGTTATGTTGTCTCCCTGTCGAATCCCATATCCTCTGTCTTCACTGCCAGAAACTCGATTATGACAGCTCTCCCTTGAACATATTGGGTGAGAATTCATCCACTCCGTGGATGTTGCTGGTCAGGGTAAAACCTGTCTGGGCCGGTGCTCAAGGAGATCGCGCTGGTTGGGCGTGGATAGAGTGAGAACCCCTATCGATGAGCCTTTGTTGGTGGGTTTCGCCAACACAATCCCTATCATATTTTTTAGAGATATACTCCCCCAGGAATATCATTTTAGCTGGTGATTATAACATTATTCTCGATCCGAAAGAAAAGAGAGGTGGTAACTGTGGAAGGGATCAAATGCTCTCCTTTGTGGAGGACTTAGTTCAGCAATGGGATCTCCTTGATTTCAAACCCTCGAAAGGTATTTACACTTGGAAAAACAATAGAGTTTGGGTTGATCACATTTCAACCCTCTTGGACAGGTTCCTTGTAAGGGGATCAGTCTTGCTGGAGAAGAGGTTAATCTCCTCCAAACTACTTCCAAATCTAACCTCTGATCATAAGACCATCCTTTTACTTCTAGAAGAAGAAGAAAACTTGGGTCCACTGCCATTCCGATTTAGCCCACTTTGGATAGAAAAATATGGGTTCATGGAAATTTTGCAAACGGCTTGGTCCACTTCAACTACTCGGTCACCTAGCTTCGTGTGGGAGTAGAAACTCAAGTTAATAAAACTCGCTCTGAAAGACTGGGTTAAAAATAACACACATACTCCTTCTATTCATCAAAGAGAGATTGTTCAGTCGTTAGAAGATCTGCAGATGGAATGGAAAGAAAATAGATCACTACTATTGAAATTGAAAAGGAACAAGTTCCTCAAATCAATTCCTTTCACTCCTTCCGACAAGAAGAAGAGAACTGGAGGCTTAAGTCTTGAAGTTTGTGGCTTAAATTTGGAGAGCGAAAAACCTCATTCTTCCATCAAAAATACAGAGCACGCCTATCTCGAAACCATATTACTGAAATAGAATCTATAGATGGGATGGTTTGCAAAGGATATGAGCAGCTTAAAGAGGCAACAGAAACTCATTTTCAGAATCTTTACAATGAATATGGAGATGGGTGTGAGGAGGACACCTATGATTTCCTCTCACATATATCCCTTCTCATGAAGACCTTCTCATAAGAACAAATATGCAATGCCATTTGGTCCATGGATCTTGACAAAGCTCTAGGGCCAGATGAGTTCTCAATCAATTTTTATAGAACTTGCTAGGAAACAATCAAAGTTGATCTCATGAGAATGATTAAGCTTTCCATCAAAAACACATAGTGGGTGGTAGTAAAAACTCCACTTTCTTATCTTTAATTCCCAAATAACTGAATTCGGGTTCCTCGACATATTCAGGCCCATTTCACTTTGTAGTGCCTCGTACAAAATTCTAGCCAAGCTAATGGCTAACCGAATTAAGCTAATGCTAGGAAAAATCAGTTCTTCCACTCAAAGTGGATTTGTCAAAGGGAGACATATCTTGGATAACATTATACATGTGCAAGAATCTATGCACTCTAGTCAGGAACGGAAGGATCAAGGGATGCTCATAAAACTAAACATGGAGAATTCTTTCGATCGGGTAAATCTCTCCTTTATGTATAGAGTCCTTCTTTCCTATCGCTTTAGTCTGTATTTTGTTAATTTAATTAAATCATGCATTGTAAAAATATCGATAACTCCTCTTGTGAATGGAAATCCAGCCAATTATTTCCAATCCACGCGAGGAATAAGGCAAGGCTTCCCTCTCTCCCGCTTCCTGTTCATCTTGATGGTAGATTCATTAAGTAGAAAGTTGGATGCTGAAAAGAATGCAGGGACAATCCCAAGAATTAGGGTGATGCGTGGTCTTGAGCCAATCAACCATGCCTTATTTGCAGATGACTCCCTCCTCCTGGGAGGAGCCTCCATTAAAATTGCAAAGGTATTCTATGAAATTCTATAGAAATTATGCAACATCTCTGGATCCCTCGTTAATAAAAGGAAAAGCGTTGTATACGGGTGGAATGTAGACCAACAAAAAATTTAGAAAATAGCTCATTTCCTGGGATTCTCGGGGTAGTCCTTTTGGGAAAAAATAAAATACGTTGGGCTACCATTAACCTTGGGAACTAATAAGTTTGCATTGTGGATTGAAGTAACAAGCAAAATCAAATAAAAAATTTCAGGTTGGGGAGGTAAGTGGCTTAATTATGATGGAAAACTCATTCTCATAAAATCAGTACTCTATGCCTTACCAATCTTCCAAGCATCCTTCCTTCTGGCACCAAAGAAGATCACATATCAGGTCTCAAACCTGATACGATATTGCTTATGGCATGGAGGGAAAGGAAACAAAAAAAAAAACATTTAGTAAAATGGGACACTGTCAAACGCCCAATTGCTAAAGGAGGTTTACAGGTCAGAGATCTCAGCCTTGCCAATATTTCTTTGGGTGGAAATTTTTTATGGAAACTGTACACAAACAATAGCCAAATTTTATGGAAACTGTACACAAACAATAGCCATCCTATAAGAAAAATATTGAGGAAAAAATATCTCAAAGGTGCTTCATTGAGAAATATCCAAACAATAAATACCAAAAAGGAACGATGGTCTGGAACCTCTGCCGACGTGGATTAAATTTTGTCCAAAAAGAGTTGTATTGCATTCTCGTAAAGGGAATCAACACTTTTCTTTGGGATGATAGCATAATGGGCCATAATCCTCTCATGAAATCTGATGAGATAAAGGACATGCATGCATGTCTCATCCAGAAAGGAATTCATAAACTCCTTGACATATCTACATGGGATGCTACAGGGAACTCGATATCGTGGACCTTCCCTAGCAATTCAGAGTGCTTACATTTGCAACAGAACCTCCTCATTTCAGAATTGATGGCTTCAGCTCTAGTGGATCAGCAAGCTAAGGATAAATGGGGTTTGGGTAGGACCGGGATCTACACCGCATCCCAGGGATTCTCTTCCATTCAAACTTACCAAGTGTCGATCCATCCAATGTGCTTTTGGAAGCAGGTTTGGGATCCTCTGTCATTCCCAAAGTAAACTTCTTGTTTTGGGTTTTAATGCATAAGAGAGTTCTTACTGGAGAAAATATGTTAAAAAAAGGAATTATATGACCCCATAGATGTGTAATGTGTTGTAATGATATTGAAACAATTGAACACCTGTTCATGGATTTTCCATATGCACAAGAAGTTTGGAAAACTCTCCTTCACAGCCTAAACGTTACAGCTCCAACACATAACTCAGTTGTTTCCTTATACTCTTCCTGGAAGGAAATTTATCCCCACACAATTCCAAGCAAGTCCTTGTGGAACTGAATCTGGTAGGACATTCCCAAGGATGTCCATTGGAAACTTTGGTTGTCTAGAAATGACCATACATTCAACAATTCTTTGCGTCCCCCTTCGATGGTGGCAACAAAATCCAAAGCTCTCCTTCTTTAAACACTGGCCCAACAATCCTTTAAGAATGAAAACTATCTCCTCCCATAAGAAAAGAAATGGATGGGAACTTATATTTTCAGAGACAAAAAAATACCATTGTTCGTCCCTTCAAAACTATGGGATGGATATTACGAGATATAGATGCAAATTTTCAGGATTGGTGGAGGAAGCAGGGAAAAGCTTCGGTTTTTTTTTATGGTGCCTCCAAAGGAAATCCATGGATTGCTGGAGTTGGAGGAGTGATATACTCCCCAGACGGTTCTAGAAAAGATAGCTTTAGATGGGGCCTAAGCCAGAGAACTAACAATCAGGAAGAAATTCTCGGGTTTCTAAAAGCTTGTCATATTGCACGTGAAGATGGAAATAGAGAAATACAAGTCTTTGGAGATTCTGAAATTCTTCTAAAAAAATTTAAATACAGAGGATCATTTCAGCAATCCATCTCTCAACAATACTTTGCAAGGGTTGCGGTACATGCTACTTGACTTCTCCTCCTCCCTCTTTTTCCATATACTTTGCAAATCGAACAAGGAAGCATATGTCAAAGCAAACTTGGGATGTCTCCAGCCTCAAGGAGCATACAGTAAAAATGATGAAGAACCTTCATGGATCCCTATACTCTAAAATCCATCTTTGTAAAGAAATGAAATTGTATTCTGGTTTAGTAGGCTTTTGAATCCCTGTAATGATGGTTTCTTTGGTCTCGGCCTAACCGATTTCCAAATAAAAATTATAACCGTTTTAATTTAAAAAAAAAAAAAAAACATAAGGCTCCTTAGTTTCATCCCACATCTTTCTATAGTTTATATATATCAACACACTATCAATATATTCCTTTACATTATCCTTGTTGAATGTGTCCCACCACATGCATGTAAAAATAAAACATTGGAAAGATGAGAAGTCCACTTGAATGATCTCATGTATCTTTTTGGGATAACCCAACTTTCGTCCTATCAGGTTTTGATCGTGATGGCTAGCACAAATAGATTGGTTGAACTCAAATTCCACTCCATAGTCTTGTGTGAGATGTCCATCATCATCATCCTCGGTGCGAAAATGATGTCGATAATCCTACATAGATGGGAACAAATGCACCTGTAAAAAATGAACAAATGATGGTGTCATATGTTTTATAACCCAACCATTAATATACTAAAAATAAATCTTATAATTCAAAGGTGAATTATAAAGTTATAAATGTACATAAATAGATTATTACCAAGTTGTTGCACCGAATCCTAATGTTTAGTGCATTCTCCTCTTCAAGTGGGTAATGGCAAGATGCACCATATTTCTCTCTAGCTTGGTCTGCAAACCAACTATCGGGACACATCATCGACATATTATACTTTAAATGATCTACAAAAGGCATGCTTCTACCACTCAACCAATTGAATTATTTTATGTTAATGTCCCATTTCTGTTCATACAATGTGATGCATAGCTGTGTTGCCTTTGTGTTGTAAATAATGAATTTATTTATGGCATTGATTTTTGAATTTGTTATTTCATGGAAACAAAACCACATACAATACGTATGATATCAAATATAGATTGTGAAGCTCATTTCCAATAGTTACTATGTGGAAATGTGAATATCAAAAGATAAGTGGCTTACTCTTTATTAGGATCCTTTTTTCATTCATTTGCAATAGCTCCCCTTCCATTTTTCCCTCCTCGTGTTCATCATCCAAAATCACCGCGCCTAGTCTATGGTCGATTTTCTTGATATACTCACTGGAATAATAGAACTACTCATATACTATGTACCCCTCTGCCATAGGCCCCTTTGGTTTTTCCCTTTATTGAACAAATCCCTTCAATTTTTTCATGTACCTCTCCAACAAGAACATCCAATGACATGACACCAACCTTAGTAATTCAACCTCATCGACCAAGTGAATTTGAAGATGAACCTACAAGTCCATGAAACTTGTTGAAAGATCCTTCTCAAACATACAAAGAATCTTAGTTGTCTCTTGATTCCACCATGGAATTCTAGAGATGTCAATATCATTTGATTTGATCCAATGTATAGAAAAAAATAGTTTAGGTATGGCATGGCATAGGTTGTCAGAAGAGTCATGGTTAACTTGTGTGGTAAAATATATAAATATTTTTTTCTTGACATTATATGTACCCTTAGAAGGTTGAGATGGTCATGTGATTTCAAACCTGAAAAATGTTTATTTAGAGTGAATCAATGCCATAGAGTAGACCCATATGAAGGAGGAAATTTTCACCTAATGTAACTTCCTTTTCCAAATAATCGTCTTTCTTCAAAACCCATGGGACATAGGCCTTCCTTAAATGACCAAAAGGGGCCAGCCTCTCCTCTAATTTTTTGTCTTGGCCAATGCTTCTTTTTAGTATTTGAAAAAATAATATCTCTCCTAACAACCAACATGTCACTTTTATTTTATGATGTGTTCCACCACAAATAAGATGAAACATTTTTAAATATATGCATGGGATATAATAAGTGGACAATATTAAGATTCTCCCAATACAGGAGCACATAAAATACATATTTCCTTTTCATCTCGATGGGAATTTTCTCAAAATAAGTGTCGAATAATTTAGGATCATCGAACATGGGTTCCCCATTTGAATTTAACATCTCTACAATTTCCTTATCCTTGTCTCTATCATATCCCTAAGCCATTCAGTCAGTGTCATTATTTCAAGCCCTTGGGTTCTCTCTAGTTTACCATTGAAAGTAGATGTTTCTCTACTATAAGGGTGGTTTTCTAGGAAAAATATTGTCAAACATTCATGCACTAAATTTCTTAGGTCTCTAGACGAGGTCCTAGCCTTCATAGAAGCTCCACAACATTTATATCCATGATCCTTTTGTTACAAAGCTTGTGGTATTATGTTTTATAGAGCATGCTAGTTTGAAGATCAATAGAGTCACAACAAATTAAATATGCCAAGAAGTATTTCTTTGAATAAAAACAAATCAAATAGCATATTTACCAAAGAAAACTCCTAACCCATATAGTCATTTGTGGTGGATGCACATATGCCATACAACGTAATAATACTCTCTATCGGTATGGGTGTTTATACAACATATACATGTATCCCTTCCCAAAATTCTTCAATTCATCGATCAATGGTTGTAGGTAAACATTCATATTCTTCACTTTTATTCTACTATGGACTATAATATCTAACATAATATGTTCATTCATCATGGGAAACCATGGGGAGGGGGTATTTTTATTGATAACTACTATACGTAAAATAGAATAATTGGTGTTTTGGAGGGAATATGGGTTGACATCATCCATCGCTATGCTCAATCGAAGGATCCATATTTCATCCTTGAATTTTTTGGGCCATGTATCCTCTATATGTTTCATGGCTATTGGATTTGTGGGATTTCCATAACTCCTTCCTCACTTCAGTGTGAGGCATTCCATCCCTGTAGTATAGCTATTTTTTTTCAATGAAAGAGCCTTTCAATCCTTGGGATTATAGGCATGTGCCTCAATATCTTATGATGAGGACCATGTTCCTCAAAAGTTTATAAAAACATGTGCCTAGCATCCCATACATTGATTTCAAGTTGTATAGTAACTTTGTTCTCCCTAGTTGAGTATACTTAACCATCCAAGTCCAAAGGGAGGGGTGGTGGAAGATGATATAAGACTTTAGAAGAAGGTATTAGTGATATGAGCATCATCCCCTAGCTCATTGTCCTATAATGCGTGTAACAACATTACATCCATGGCACTCGTATAATGTAGTAACTCATCCATACCAACCTCTATTTCATTTCCTCCATTTCCAACACGTGAATAACTATTATTATTGTAGGCATTCCCAATTGGTAGTTCTCGAGGTAGTGGAAATTGACTAGGTGGTTGATTCAACCATACTTGATATGCTTCATGTCTGATTTTCTATCTTTTTTCATCCTTCTCTCAATTTGACATTGTACTAGGGTGCAACAGAAGATGGTAGACAGGTCACTCATAATCAAAATCCTGATTNGGGGGGGGGGGGGGGGGGGAGGTGTGCCTTTCAACGACACACATGGAAATCCCTATTATCACCTTCATGGAAACAAGACGGTAGGATGATTTCATTTGGAAATGGTCATTAGGCCATTTCCGATACGGAAATGGACGATAGGCTTTTCTTACATGAGCACAATAAGCCCGAATTTTTGAAATGTTTTTGGCTATTTTTGGTAATTTTCTAAAAATATGTAATTTAATCTAGGTTAAGGGATTGGGGTCTATTTTATAATCCAGTTGAACGGATTGGCATATTGGATGTTGTAGAATACCTACATTGTATTGTGAGTTATTCATAATGATGATGAGAAAATAAGAGGTGTGGCTCCAAGGTTTGTTGGTTTTCCTAGTTAAGGGTTTACAGGGTAAATATATGTGTATTATGTGTGAATGTTGTGGTGTAATGTATAATTTTCTTATCTTCACATGTTTAAAACTTACATGTGGTATTAGAGCTCGATTATTGGCGTTAGGGGGATGCCTTTGTTGCTAAGGGTTCAACGTGGTTGATAGATCTTGGGTCTGTGATAAACCTAGGTTTAGTGGGATGTTTGCAGTCTTTATTTGTGCATTGAAAGAGAATGGTGAGTATTTTGAGAATTGATATTGAGAAATTTAACTACTATAATTCTAAGCTATGGAAGCTCAAAATGGAGGATCTTCTTGTAGATAGGGAACAATGGATTGTTATGGATCTGGGTACAAAACCCACTGGAATGTCACAAGAAGATTGGGATAAATTAGAAAGAAGAGAAAGGAGTACAATTAGACTATGCTTATCAGACTCTGTGTTGTTGAACCTATCTAGTGAAGATAGCACAGTAAATATTTGGGGGAAACTAGGGAGTTTATATCAATCAAAATCCCTTGTGAACAAGTTGTTTCTACAAAATAAACTGTCTCATCTCATAATGGATGAAAATGACACATTAACAAAGCATCTAAATGTCTACAATACTCTGGTAAGTCAGATGACCTATGTTGGTATTAAAATGTTTGAAGAAGATAAATGTATTACATTATTGTGTTATTTGCTAGATTCTTGGGACAAGCTAATTGTTGCAATAGGTAGTGCTATTCAAGCGACCTTAATATTTGATGAAATAGTATCATCCCTACTATCAAAAGAGATGAGGTGGAAAACCATGGATAATCATAGCATGGATTCCTTGTTTATGAGAGGTCTCCCCCAAGGAGAAAAACAAAAAGAAAGGATAACTATGGATAATCATAGCATGGATTCCTTGTTTGTGAGGCTTGCAATCTTCCATGTTAAATATTTTCAGCATTTATTTTACATATTTAGTTTTATAGATGAAAATGCCATCATTCAGTTGAGATATATGTAGCCCTAAGAAGAAATATAGTTCTCCAAGCATAGACATTTCAAATTCCTTCTGCATGTTTTGAGAAAACTTTTGACTTATCCCGTCATCATCACTTCCAAAGATAATATAATCCACATACACCTAAACCACAATGATATTTTTATGCTCAACCTTTATGTATATATTATTATCTACATTACCCTTTCTAAATCCTTATTGTCGCATATATTTGTCTAGTATTGAATACCAAGCTCTATGCACTTTATTTAGTCCATATAGAGACTTCTTTAATGTACATATGTAGTACTTATTATATGAGAGAGAGAACCCATTTGGTTTTTCTATGTATACTTATTCTTCTATTTCTCCATTTAAAAATGTTTATTTTACATCCATTTGATATACAATGATATTTTTGGAACAAGTATATGCTAGGAACATCTTGATTGGTTATATTCATGCTACAAGGGAAAAGGTTTCTTCAAAATATATTCCTTCAACCTATGTGTATCCCTTGCACACCAACTTCACCTTGTTTCTAACCACTTGTCCTTCATCGTTTAATTTGTTCATGAAGACCCATTTGGTCTTAATGACATTTTTGTCCTTGGGTATTCGAACAAGTTCCTAGGTCTGATTTTTCTCTATATTATTTAATTCTTATTTCATGGATTTGACCCATTATTCATCAATTTTGGCTTCATTAAAACTATTCAGGTCTACTTTGGACATCAAGGAGAAATGGAATTCTTCAGTAGTGTTTTTTAAATATTTCCTTCTTGTTTCTACACTAGCATTTTTCTCTATGATAATCAAGTCCTCAGAATTATTCTTTTGGACATATTTGGAAGGACCCCATGCATCAAGTCTTCTCTCTTATTTTGGTTCATCTTGACATACTTATTCTTGTTGTTCTTTTATCTCCTCTTCTTCTAGTAGGTATTATGTTGATTGTTCAAATATTGGTTGATCATCATCATCCTGTAATATTTTGTACTTGAACTCTTCATCTACCTTTATATCTGGAATTTACACCATATTTTTTTAGTCTTAGGTTGTAGCATTTGTATGCCTCGATTTTAGGGGCATATTTAAGAAATAATCCTTCATCAAATCTAGAATCAAATTTTCCCAGGTTTTCATCATTTCTCTTGATATAACACTTTCTTCCAAATATCTTGAAATGCTTAACTACTGTTGGCATGCCTTTCAATAGTTCGTAAGGGGTCATGTTTCTACCAATTCTCATTTTTCCTTTATTTAAAATATGAATGGTAGTGTGAATAGCTTTGTTAGCTGGAATATTTCACCTCCTGCGGACAGCAATGTGTTCCACTGGTTTGAATGGTTTAGATCCATAACAAATAGAGGAAAGAGGTTGAAGACTCTCCCTAGATGCCATAGATACCTGGAATGTAATGCTTCGATCGTTACCCTGTGTACTTGCAATAAGCTTTAACACACAAACATATCAAAACCACCAGAATATAATCTACTAATCTATGTTAGTGACTAAGGAATCTACCAACATACATGTGAAATCAAACAACAACAATATATGTGGGACAGAAATAAACTTGCATTAATATAGAAATATGAAGAAGTTTACAACCAAGCCTTAGTGTTGACATGCATCTCCATGAAACCAAGCATTCTCATCCCCAAAAGCTCTGACTCTAGCTCTCTATGCTCTCCCAAATGGTCTTGGGCCAAGTAATCAATCCAATAGCATAACAATACCTTCTGAGTTCTCCTTCTCAACCATGGCTATGAGCTCATATTTATAAGGCTTAATGGATAGGGATGGTTGAGAGATTAGTGGGTGAGGTGGCCTCTAAGATCCTAGGATGAGGGATATCAAGCTCAACTAACCCAAAATAGTAGGGATAAGGGAGGACATGAGGCTTACCATCGAGAGAATCTGTCATTAAGGCATACAAATATCAAGGTACCAAATATTGTTTCTAAGACCATTTCTCGGATGATGAGCTAATGCCAACGGGAATAGTCTCGTCGAAGGAAGGCCACGATGAGTCCCACATCGACGACATGAAACTCGAAACATAGTTTTGGAATGATGTGAATGTAGTAACCATATGATTGAATCAAATATATTGACACAAATATTGTGTAGACTATAGAGGTAAAACTTCTTCAAGTCCCCTTTGAACATCGGGCGACACGACAAAAATACTTGGCAGCATGACTGAACGGGACAAACACACAATGCGATAGTGGACAATGCATTCTTTTGAAAGACTCAAAGGATTGACATGACTCATGAAAGTGGATCATCATGGAGATCAACTGAATACCCAATTGACTGACATGATTGTGCAGACAAGTGCCATGTTCAAAGGTAACGAAAAACAACTGCCATTATTTACAAAATGATTACCTTCCCATTTCCCCCATCATGATCGATGAGTGCCTCTTTTCGGTTTTATGAGTTCAAATAGGGTAACAAACACTCGATATAGCTTGTCGAAAGACAATTCCAGACTCATATGTTTTACGAACCTAAGAGAGGAGGGGTCCATTCCCAAATCGGGTCTCTCAATTTTTAATTTAACGAGTCCACTGAAAGAAAACTCGTTATCGTTCATGTTTTGAGAGTCTGAACGAATACAAAAGAAGACTCCAAAGGGGTCATTTTTCGTATGATTTAGTCTCTAAGGCCCGAAGAAGTGTAAAATCATACCTTAGAGAACTCTTCCAGTCATGATTGGCTGGAGTGTTTATTTTTTGTAAATAGTCCTATCTGAACCGAAAAAGAGATAACCTACCATCGGACGGATGACTCTTCAAATACTTTAACGAGCGTGAAGAAGACAAGATCGGTCGACGATCTTTTTCGTATTTAGGGAGCCTGAAAAGAGTTTAAAGAGAACTCCATGAGGTTTCTTTACACAATGTCATATTTTTTACGAGCCTGGAAAGAATCGAAAACAAACTCGACGACCTTTTCGTGTTTAAGGATCCTGAAAAAGAGGGGAAAATAGGACTCCATGAGGTTTCTTTATACAATGTTGATTTTTACGAGCCTGGAAAGAAGCTTGAAATGGACTCGGACCTTTGATACTAGATTTTATCGAGCATGACAAAGTGTCATAATAAACGCTCAATGACCTTTTTCGTTTTATGAAAGTGCAAAAAAGACATAAACAAACTTTCAAAGATTCTTACTAAAGGTCTCTTATCCTACAAACGATTTAGAAACAAGTGTTAAATGCATTTAAGACTAGCATTGAGGGATTGCAGCAGATAAAATTTCACTACAATATGATTTTACATCAAAACTATAGTATGTTAGACCCAAAAATGCCTATATAAGTCATGTAAATAGTAAAAAACCAAAGCATTTCACTATTTACCTATAGCAGAGAGCACTTGGAGCATTTTCTTAGCCAGATCTTCCACAGCTGATACCGGGAGTTTCTACCATTCATTTTTAGCATCGTCAGTTGCAGGTAACATCTAATACCCTTCTCTTTCATTTCATAGAATTTATTTTGAGATTTGGTAGGGTTTTTGGCCCATATGGCAAGCCCTAAAACCTTAAAAGCGGGCACCGCGGCTACCCCTTGTGGGATACGTGGTACCACCCAAGAACCGTGCCAATAACACAGTGAATAGGAGGTGCCACCGCCTGTCTCCAATGGTGCACAGGTGGTGCCGATTGTGGATAACTTAAACTGATAGCATGGGCAATATAAATTCATTCCTTTTATTTTTACTGATTTAAGGATGATTCTAATGCATACCATTATTGTTTTTGGCAGGTCTAGGTTACTAAAAACATGGTGATATGGAAAGAAATAATGCATGACAATGAGGATGCTGCTGCTGAGAGAAATGCGGGTTGCATTGCTGCATTACGGGACTGTGGGCTCCTGAATTTCTTCCGGACCCCAAGCATGGTGTCACATGAGTGGTTACTGGAACACATACTGCAGATGTGGAATCCAGAGCAGTAGTAATTCGAGGTGGGGGCCCATATCCTTATGGTAGAAGTAGAGGACATCTACTTCTTGACAGGTCTCTTGAGACAGGGTGCCCCCATCTCACTGACAGGATTTCATGGAGGAGATATTACCACTCGAGAGCTTATAGATCGACACTGTGCACCAGGGACAGGTACATCGGGGAAGAATATCCCCATCAAAGTAGTGTCAGATAGAGCCTTACGGACCATCTTATTTACCATGCAGAAGGTAACCAGGAGTCAAGGTGTGCACCAAGCTTCTAGGGCACACATGCTATACGCCATAGAGGCCATGGCACCCACGGTGTTCGACTGGGTGGAAGCCATGCTTCCAATCTTCAAAGATAAGCTGACTAAGTGTCGGCAGGGAGAGCTAAAGTAGTTTGGATTTAGTTCCATTTTAACCTGCTTCTTCTTCGAGCGGGTTCCACAGATGAGACCTCAGGTGGTCTTCCGGAGTCTGAGAGCATGAGACCCCCATATGCTGAGGTGGGTCCAGGTCATGGCTCGCACAGGCGCGGGTAGGGGAAGGGTGAAGTTCGATGACCCATTCTTTATATGGCTCCGAGATTAGATCCTCATGGTTGAGGATTACGCTTACACAAGCATAGACTTCATCGAAGATCCTGACCTACCACTCCCACTTGGAGGACAATGGGGCGATATCGATAAGAAGCAAGAAACCCTAAAATGGATGAAATGTTTTTATGTTTTTTAAAGTTTTATATTTTTTATGTTAAGTGACAAGACCTGTATATTCTCATGTAGATGTGGGAACAACGTGACCTAGAGGAGCATCTCCATTGGATAGGCGGGCGGGAGCCCACTTTGTACCATAGGGTGATGATATCACCGAGGAGCTGAAGGAAAACCTAGAGAGGTTGACCTTGGACATCCCAGATGCTGGCATTGATGAAATCCCGATGAGATATTAGAGATCCACAGTGGGAGTACCGGGTCGATTCAGTAGGTTGCTACGTAGGGTAGCTCAAGCAGTGATGTGCTATCATGAGCACCACTAGTGTATGAGATATGTACTGAAAGCTGACAGCTTCAGGATTTTGTATGATGATTTTGCCTGAAATCCTACCTGCTTCAGATGAGGTCTCGGGACCTATTTTTGTAAACTTTTTTGTATATATATATACAGACTTTTACACGGTGTTTATATGTTTCAAATGGAAAAATGTATTTTCTATGAGTTTTATGTGTCTTTGAATGTTTATTTACAATGTACCATGTTTCATTTGATGTCATGAATGGGCGATATGCCAATATAGTATGTAATTAGCCAATGAATCAGCAACTACATTATGTTCCCTAGGGATATGCCTATAGGCAATAGTTTCAAATGACCTTTCCAGCAAACGTACTCTCCGGAAGAGGCGAAGGAGCACAGGGTTTCTAATGGTATAAACATTGTTTAAATGACAAACCATGAGCTGTGAGTCCATCAAGACTACTAGATCATGAACATCTTAGGAGGCAGCTTCAGTCAGAAGACCGATGACCGCTTCATACTCGGCGATGTTATTAGTAGCGGGACCTATGCAAACCGCTCCTGAATTGACCAAATCTTCAGCTGGGGAATAGAGGACCCAAGAAAGGCGAGGTGAGATTCAAGGTGTGGTGGAAAGCACCATCAACGAAGCCGTAGAAAGCCATCTACATGACAAAAACATGGTATAAACAGATGCGGACACTAAAACTCAAAACCATCTTGAAAATACTAAAAGCACACTGAAAGTCAATCAATATACATATATACAAGATACTATCCAAGAAAGACCTAGGCATAGTAACTTTTTAGGTACAACCCATTACGAGGTTTCCCCAAATGGATTCCATCATAATCAATGAGCTCATAAGCTCCTTTCTCTAACACCTTAGAAATAACGAAAGGTCCGTACCACATTGTCGCATGCCCCAATTCTGCAAAAATAATATTATCTTATTTGATTTTATCCAAAGACAATATGTTAAATTTTATGCTAAGTTGTAATTGATGACTCAGCAGAGTCAAGGATATTGAATGTAATTCTGAATATTTTAATTATAAATAAATAAAAGTGGAGACAACAGCTTAGGAGAGCTGTTAAAAGAGTGTTTATTGGTCAAATTGGTGGAGGAGACTGGGTGGAGAGCAAACAGACATGTGGAAACATCCTCAAACACTTCCAACTATTGCAAGTAGCAACCTCCCTACATTTGGGGTCATGATCCCCCAAGAAAGTGGGATCAGAGAAGGTGGCTCAATTAATGACAACTGACCCAAAAGACCTAGGCAATCTTTATAAAAATGCCCACGGAAGAGAGCTAAGGCTGCTCATTCCAGGGAAGTGATCATTCAGGTAAATGTGCTTCAGAGGAATTCAATGGCAAGGGAATTTGTGGAAGGAGTTTGAGGGGTTAAATGCTAAGTGATCTAGTGCAGCTTTTTAGCTGAAGGATCTTACTGCTGAGTGCAGAGTGATTATTGAGTCATTGGACTAGTCTATTTTTTGCATGATCCACCAGTTCTCAGCCAAAAGAACAGGAACAGGCTCGGGGGTCCTGAAGAGATGTTGTTTGAGCGCTCTCCAAGAGTTGGTAGGGAGGAATGACCTCCTAACACTGTTGTTGTCCAGCTTAATTAGGGTCTACAATATTTTTGGTTTTACTATGTTAGATGGTTAAATATGGATATGACTGCTAAATGAATGTTAAGTATTTAGTTGTAAATTGTTAAGAGTTAGTAATCTTTTTGGATTAGTGAAGAAATGATTCTGAATAGATGAAAATAATTCTAATCTGCGTTTTTCCACGTCTAGAAGGACTAGACCGTACTCCAGCACAGACCGAGTATTTAAAGTAGATGAAGAAAGTGATAAGAGACTGAAATGATTAGATATGTTATGCATTGTACAGTAGCAAGTAGTTTATTTCTGTATGTAGATTATTATCAAAAAAGAACAATAACCTGTTTATCTATGTTTATTGTTTAACCAGCTTGTTTATGTAAGTATGCTGGAAAAGAAATAGCAATAACTCTTTACAGGTAGAAAGGATTATTATACTCTAGTAGATAAGAGGTTATGTGTTACACAGTACAGTATTCTTTCTAGTCGAATTAAATATGCAGGAGAGGAAACTGTGTTATATTATATATATATATATTCTTTATGATTATTTAATAACCAGCTGCTTATGCAATAAAGGATTTAGAGTTAAACTGCTTTATTTACTTTTAGTCCATTGAATATTTAACTACTATTCATATAATCTATTTACTAAAATTATTATCTAAACCAAGTTTAACAAATACTATGTAGCAAACTAGTGTATTACTAATGTATCTAAAATATATAAAGAGCAAAACTAAACTAAGTTGCAGAAGCTGAATTAGGAGTATCTCAACCTGTTAGCTTAAGTGAATTTAACAAAAGAAATATGATAATAATTAATAAATAAAATACATATATAGGTAAAAACTGTTCGGTAAAAATCGACAGGTTTACCTGCAAACAAAAACTACAGGGTCAAAACCCTAGTTTTTAAATATTTTGTTCTAATAAAAGCAACCAAGCTATAATCCATTGGTCTGGATATTTATATACAACCCTAAACAAATAAACTGTTACTGACTAGTCATAGTCCTCATAACATATATACGAATAAATACAATTTAAGAAAATCCCATTATACACTGATAATATCATTAACTCAAAATAATAAATGTTTACAAGTAACAGAGCTTACTTAAATGAATGAAAAGAAATTCTTTAACAAGGGTTTCATTTGAAGGAAACCCTAGCTCATCTTCCTGAGTAAACAATAACATTTATAAATTATATCATGACTAAAGGTCAGTCTTTAACATTAACAATAATCTATTACGAATTATATCAAATAGTAATAATATTTATTCACAGTCGAAAAGGGGAAAAACCCTTATTTACACCGAATATCAAATAGTACTACTGTAACTGAGTCTAAGCTCGAAAGAAGTCTTTAAAATAGACTATTGTTTTACATAAAAAGCCACCAGGTTGAAGGTTTAAACCAAATATATTACCCAGCTCATGGCCAGGGTTACCCATCGACGAAGCGAGGGTTGTAAACATTATAAAAACCAACTTTAACTTAAAAAAAAAAAGACATTGCAGATACAATGGTGAGCTGGACAGGTTTCCAAGCCCAGAAGTTGCCCCAATCGACAACCCTATAACAAGCAAGGAAAGAACCCAAAAGATGAATGCAGGGCTTACCACTTGGAGATGGCCTTCGAAGACAGCCAACAATTGCTTCATCCTGGAATGCAAATGCCGTCTCAAGTTCCTGCAATGTATTTACAATGCAGAGTGTTAATTTACTCATTTTATAAAATATTTCTAACCCTACTGTAACAACTACTTGTAGTGTAACTTCTTTATGGAAAATAATATTTAAAACAATTACCTTATTTAGGAACGCCAAGCAGACTAACTGAGAGACTGTCACTAAATTCAATAGCTCTTACGAAACTCCCAAACCCTACGACGAGGGTAATGCATAAACCGATATCAAGTTAATCTTAACCTATCTCCGCAGTGACAGGCCACGAAAGGACAAGAAGGAGCCACATACAGGCCGTAAGCCAAGTGCTACGAATCTCAACAAACCCTTACAGAGTTAAGACTCACAGTGCAAGGAAAGAGCTTTAATACCGAATAGTGGAGGCTGAAACAACTTTTACTAAGACCTGTAGCACAACTAGAACTAGAAGGGTATCATGGCTGCCATGAGAGTTGTTGTAGAGCATCCTGAAGGCCCGAGAACCACAGAGGTAAAATGACGAAGAGTAGGGTTGCGAGGATCGTATATCTCTCATGCGTGGTCAAGAGAAGTCCACGTGCCCACTAGAAAAATTAAACAATGCATGGGTCGAGCTCTATAGTCACCTGCATGCCAATAATTTACAATTATTTATATAATGATTCATTAACAAATGATGCATGAACTATATTATACAATCATTTTTATAATTCATCGTTCACATAATACGTCTATATCATAATATTGATTGGGTATTGGATAACAATAATTTTTTCGAAACGTTGACCAAACGAAGGTGTAGCAATCATATAGTTCGAAACTATTATAATTGTTATGATTGATTTATAAAACAAACCTTTTACTCTTAAACCAATCAGCTTGGGGTGGAAGTGATTCATCAAATCATATAGAAATGTTGATATTATAATGTAAGCATTTTTTATTAACCATGTTTATCGACAATAATCTTAGCAAAATATAATAACCATTTGTTTTATGAAAAGTTGAAGTTGAATTGTGTAAAATCACCGAACAACTAAATATTTCTATGTTTATATACATTATGGTCTATGCAAGGTTATACTCCTTTAAACCCACAACTCTAGTGGAGATAATTATAAAAGTTGGATAGCAAAGTAAAGAATAGAATCATAAATTCTTTACAAGATCAATGTCGTTTAGGCTTGTTTAGAAGCTTCGAACTAATGACAGAATTGTATGTTATAAACATAATATATATATATATATATATATGTTTCTAATCCTTGTAAAACCAACGTTCGATTGGAAATAAACGATAAAGATGGCTAGTATGGTAAAATAATATATATATTGAACTCTTTTACGTAGTCCATTTGGGATTAGACTTTAATAGTCAATGGTTGTTTTTCAATATGGCATTTGCTGGTCTATATACTTAGTAGAAGGATTTTATGCTTATACAAAATAACTGGTGCTTAACATAGGATAGAAGGTTGATATTTATAGAACACATCAACCTTAGAAACTGTTTGTAGACAGTAACTTAATACAAGAAAAGTATTATAGAATAATAAGAATTACAATGGAATGACCCTGCTCAAGTCTATAATCAATAGAACCATATGGATTGACATAGGTTTAAGAAGTATAGACAAACAGTGTTTTCATGTGAAAAGACACTATTTATTTTACACTAATCAACTTATAATGTCAAAAAGTTTACAGGCTATAAGTTTCCCTGTAGAAGATAAATCTTGATCAGCTTGATATTCAAGTAAGAAGGGTGATAATGTGTAATAACCAATAGTACAATAAGTATAACATTGCAAAATATGCATATTAAAGTAGAAGTTAATAAGCAACTAAGATTACAAGTTTAGAGCCACAATAAGTATCTTTACTGTTGCTACGTATGATAAAGAAAGAAACTCAATTATCTGAACTTCGTTTACAAGAAAAATTGAAGAAAGCAAACTGTTTTCACCTCATGGAAGTTGGTTGGAATTTAGCAGCTTATTTACTAAGCTTATAAATTGCAAATAAAAACACTTATGGATAATTTATGAAATTAAAACGTTACTCATCCAATCATACCTGTAAACCTGTAAGATATAGTAAACTTTCTGCGTTATCATAAATGCTAAGTAAGCCCAGGATTCAAAGTTAGATTCCACCTACTTGTCATAAAGAATACTCATCAGTAAACTGAAATAAAACAATACACAAGTAAACCTTATTCATGTTACAGAAAGGAAATTGCTTAGTTAACGTAATTGATATTATGTAATACTAATCATTTGACTATTCCTATTACTGCTAACCATTAGCTGTTAGTAAACCACAGTTTCAACATTTAATTTTATCTCAAAATTTTAAATTTTTGTGAAAATTTGGGGTTTTGACAAGTAAACCTTATTCATGTTACAAAAAGGAAACTGCTTAGTTAACGTAATTGAGATTATGCAATACTAATCATTTGACTGTTCCTATTACTGCTAACCGTTAGCTGTTAGTAAACCGCAGTTTCAACATTTTATGTTATCTCAAAATTTTAATTTTTTGTGAAAATTTGGGGTTTTGACATGTGGTATCAAAGCACAAGGTTCAAACACTAGGCCTTGATGAAGCCCAACTAGCTTTTATGAAACATTAAATTGAATTATTATGCTGATGTATTTTCTTTTAAATGTTATTCAACAGAGAAATTGTTTCTTAAGTTTAACAAACAGGTATGGAAAGGCTGGAAGAATATGCAGAGGAGGAATCTTCAATTACTGAACCAGGAAACTTATCAAGAGATCCTATACCAGAGGACTTAACTACCAATTCCTAAGAACTGTTACAAACTGTAAAAGACCTAAAATCTGAAATGGAGTCTGTAAAATGAGAGAATGAAAGGATTCTGAGGGCTCAGGAGGAGCTGAATCAAATCCTAACAGAAAGGTTTCAGACTGAGGGTAGGGGTAGAAGATCTGAATCAGAAGATACAAGTCATCAACGTAAATCGAAAAATATGAAACATACTAAAGATAAAAGCAGTTCATCTTTTGAGGTGTTTGGTGAACAATGAAATTTCCATTCTACTAGTGATAGTAGTGATGATAATCATTACACTAAAAAGAGCAAATACAAACGTTAAGAGGAAATTTCTGGGGAATTCAAAAAGATACAACCACCAACATTCAATGGAGAGACTGAGAAGGGGGAGGAAGCGAAATCATGGTTATCTGGGATGAAGAAGTATTTCCAGATATAGAACTATTCTAACCAATTAAAGGGTAGAATGGCTATCTACAATCTCTCAGGAAATGCTGACATTTGGTGGCAGGACTTGAAGAGAGTTAAGGGAATAAAAGAAAAGAATGTGAATTGGAGTACCTTCAAGAGGTACTTTAAAAATAAATTTTTGTTTGAGCAATATTATGAAGAGAGAGCAAATGAATTTTATGAGCTTAAATTAGGATCAATGACAATGAAACATCAAGTTTTTAAGTCTACTTAGGTATGTGCCATACCTTGTAGATGAGAAACCAAAGGTATAGTGATTCCTTAGCTGTATACCTTATCATATTAAGGACAGGATTGAATATGACAATCCAAAGACCTTGGAAGAAGCTATGAGGAAAGCTAACTTCTGTTTTGAACATAATTGGAAGAAGGAAAGCTTGGCCAACTGGAAAGCCAAGAAAAATAATAACTAGTATGAACAAAAGAAGAAGGATTTTGTACCCAACATAAATTCTAAGAACAATAAAGCCAGAAATTATCCTAATAATAAGAAATTCCAAGGAAATAAGAATAATTCTCCAAACAATCAAAATAATTCCAAGGGTAAAGAATTTTCTAATAACCATGGTAATTATACCAAGAACTTTGAGCGCAAAGAACCTATAAAGTGCTGGGAGTGTAATGGCCCACACTATGCTTCAGTCTATCCTAATTGAAAGAAGACTGTTAGCAATATTCATACCATACAGGAGGGGATGACTATTGGGGAATTAGTGAGGACTATGCCCAGAATCAACACAGCCTTGGAGAATCGACAAGCAGAATATCAAACTTCCATGGTGGAGGTAGAAGGTATGATAAATCAAACCCCTGTAACTATTTTGATTTATCTAGGAGCTAGTCTCAGTTATATTGGACCTAAAATGGTAGAAAAATGTAAGTTACCTGTTGAAAAATTTGAGAATTCTTGGTTGGTTCAGTTAGCCACTGGTGCCAAAAGAAAGGTAACTTGTTTTGTAAAAGAATGTGTAGTAGTTATGGATCATTTAGAAAATGTTGTGAAGCTTAATGTATTGCCTATTGGTTCTTATGATTTACTGATTGGTATGGATTTGTTAGAACATAATAGGGTAATTTTAAATTGTTATGATAAAACCTTCACATGTTTAAACAGTGATGGAAAACTAGTAAGTGTAAAAGGAATCCCTAGAAAAACCACCATAAGGCAAATTTCTTCTCTACAGCTTAAGAGAGCTATTAGGAAGGGATGTAAAGCTTATGTAGTAATAATAACTGATGAGGAGAGTCTAATTAAGACATATAAGTTAAAATTGGAAGACATACCAGTCTTAAGAGAATATGTTGATGTATTCCCTGAAGAAAGTCTGGGACTACCTCCGAAAAGGGAATTGGATTTTACCATTGAGCTGGTACCTGGTGCGGTACCTAGCTCAAAAGCTCCTTATCGAATGAACATACTTGAACTTAATGAATTAAAGTCCCAATTAAAAGAACTAATTGATAAAAAGTATATGTGACCTAGTGTGTCTCCCTGGGGGGCACCTGTCATCTTCGTTAAGAAAAAGGACGGAACCATGCGACTTTGCATAGATTACCGTCAGTTGAATAAGATGACCATTAAAAATCGATATCCATTACCCCGCACAGATGATATGTTCGATCAACTACATGGAGCCACGGTGTTTTCGAAAATAGATTTTAGGTCTAGATATGATCAAGTTAGGATTAAAGATGAAGATATATTTAAGACAACCTTTAGAACTCGATATGGTCATTACGAGTTTGTCCTTATACCATTCGGGATTACTAATGCTCCAGTTGTTTTCATGTGTTTAATGAACAACGTTATGCATAAGTATTTAGATAAGTTTGTAGTCGTGTTCATCGATGACATTTTAATTTATTCAAAAACTGAGGAAAAACATAAAGAACATTTAAAAATTGTTTTGAAAGAGTTACGAGATCATCAACTCTTTGCAAAGTTTAGTAAATGTGATTTCTTCAAGGATAAGATTCAGTATTTAGGTCATGTGGTGACCAAGGAAGGGATTTCAGTAGATCCTGAAAAGACAAAATCAATCAAAGATTGGCCGGTCCCTAAGGATGTAACAGATGTTTGATCTTTCATGGGCATTACCCATTACTACCGAAGGTTCATTGAAGGATTTTCGAAGATTGCGAATCCAATAACTTCTTTGCAGAAGAAAGAAAAGAAGTTTGATTAGAACCAGAAATGCAAAGAAAGTTTTAAAAAGTTAAAAACTTTATTAACCGACGCACCTATTTTAAGAATAGCTGATCCTAATAAAGAATTTGTAGTGTGCACTGATTCCTGCAATGATGGCTTAGGCGGTCTTCTGACTCAAGAAGGGCATGTTATTTCCTATGAGTCTAGAAAGTTAAAAATTCATGAAAAGAATTATGCAACTTACGATCTGGAATTAACAGCTGTTATACATGCTTTAAAGATGTGGCGACATCACCTAATTGGCAGAAAATTTATTTTAATGACTGATAATAAAGGATTGAAGTATCTGTTAGATCAGCCTAATCTAAATTCCAGACAAGCTAGGTGGCTAGCTTTCCTACGTGAGTATGATTTCGAAATTCAGAACATTAAAGGTAAAGAAAATAAAGTTGCTGATGCATTAAGTAGGAATGTAAGGCTGAATTTTGCAGCAGTTATTAGCACTTACACTACAGATTTGGATGAACAGCTTAAAGCAGGAATAAAACAAGATGAAATTTACCAAAATTTACAAGCTAAAACTAAAGAAAATCCAACCGAAAGCTTAAGTAAAGGGTACAATTTGAATGCAAGAGAATTTTTACTGTATAAAGACAGAATGTATGTACCTAACGTACCTAAAGTTAATCTATTAATTCTGGATGAAATTCATAAAACTCCATACTTAGGTCATCCGGGCTATCAAAAGACTATAACTATGTTAAGAAAATAATATTTTTGGCCAGATATGAAGAATGAAGTAGCATAATATCTTTCTAGGTGTTTTAAATGTCAGCAGGTGAAAACTGAACATCAACACCCAACTGGATTACTTCAGCCATTACCCATTCCTAGCTAGAAATGGGAGATAATTAGTCTTGATTTTATTACTGGGCTGCCTAGAAATCAGAATTTGAATGATTCTATCATGGTAGTAGTTGATAAGTTAAGTAAAGAATCTCACTTTATACCTGTTAAAACTACATATAAAGCTGCAAACATAACTGATATCTTTCTAAAACAGATTTTTCGATTGCATGGAATACCAAAACTAATAATCTCAGATAGAGATCCTAAATTTACAGGTAACTTTTGCAAGTCTTTGTTTAAAGGGTTAAACACTACATTAAATTTTAGTACTTCATTCCATCCTCAAACAGATGGACAAACTGAAAGACTAAACCAAGTACTGGAAGATTTATTAAGAATGTATGTGAAAGACCAGCCAGGTAAATGGGAGGATTATTTATATCTGGTGGAATTTGCTTATAATAATAACTATCAAGCATCAGCCGGATTTATTCCTTTCAAAATTTTGTATGGAAGGAAATGTAATACTCCTATCTCTTGGAGTAATCCAGTGGATAGATTAGTATTAGGTCCTGAACTGTTAAAGGCAATGGAATAAATTATAAAACAGGTCCAAGGTAATCTGAAAGTTGCACAGGATCGATAGAAAAGTCAGCAAACTTAAAAATAACTCCAAAGGAGTTTCAGGTAGGTGAACATGTGTTCATCAAGGTAAGGCCCAAAAAGAGCTCTTTGAGATTGGGGAGTTGTGCAAAACTAGCACCTCTTTACTGTGGTCCATTTGAAATTCTGTCCAGAATTGGACAAGTAGATTATCAATTAGCAATACCACCCAATTTAAGAGTACATAATGTTTTTTACATTTTTGTATTAAAGAAATATGTTCATGATGCTACTCATGTTGTTAACTGGAATGATGTATAGGTGGAACCAGAAGGAGATTTTCTAGTGGAACTAGACTGTATCCTCGGCTGGAGGGAGATCACACTTCGGAACCACACCATTGGACATGTGAAGGTGCAATGGAAGCACCTTAGTCCAGAGGAAGCCACCTGGGAATTGGAAAGTAATATGCGAGATGCATATCCAATTCTGTTCCAGGGGAATTCTGAGGATGAAGAATAAATAACATCGAGGACGATGTTATATTCTAAGGGGGTGTGTATGTCACATGCCTCAATTTTGCAAAAATAATATTATCTTATTTGATTTTATTTAAAGATGATATGCTAAATTTTATGCTAAGTTGTAATTGATGACTCAGCAAAGTCAAAGATATTGAATGTAATTATGAATATTTTAATTATAAATAAATAAAAGTGGAGACAACAGCTTAGGAGAGCTGTTAAAAGAGTGTTTATTGATCAAATTGGTAAAGGAGACTGGGTGGAGAGAAAACAGACATGTGGCAGCATCCTCAAACACTTCCAACTGTTGCAGGTAGCAACCTCCCTACATTTGGGGTCATGATCCCCCAAGAAAGTGGGATCAGAGCAGGTGGCTCAATTAATGACAACTAACCCAAAAGACCTAGGAAATCTTTATAAAAATTCCCATTGAAGAGAGTTGAGGCTGCTCATTCCAGGGAAGTGATCATTCAGGTGAATGTACTTTAGAGGAATTCAATGGCAAGGGAATTTGTGGAAGGAGTTTGAGGGGTTAACTGCTAAGTGATCTAGTGCATCTTTTCAACTGAAGGATCTTACTGTTGAGTGCAGAGTGATTATTGAGTCATTGGACTAGTCTATTTTTTGCATGATCCACCAGTTCTCAGCCAAAAGACCAGGAACGGGCTTGGGGGTCCTGAGGAGACATTGTTTGAGCACTCTCCAGGAGTTGGTAGGGAGGAACGACCTCCTAACACTGTTGTTGTCCAGCTTAATCAGGTTCTACAATCTTTTTCATTTTACTGTGTTAGATGGTTAAATATGGATCTGATTGCTAAATGAATGTTAAGTATTTAGTTGTAAATTGTTAAGAGTTAGTAATCTTTTTGGATTAGTGAAGAAATGAATATGAATAGATGAAAATAATTCTAATCCGCGTTTTTCCACGTCTGGAAGGACCAGACCGTACTCCAGCACTGACATAGTATTTAAAGTAGATGAAGAAAGTGATAAGAGACTGAAATGATTAGATATGTTATGCATTTTACAGTAGCAAGTAGTTTATTTCTGTATGTAGATTATTATCAAAAAAGAACAATAACCTGTTTATCTATGTTTATTGTTTAACTAGTTTGTTTATGTAAGTATGCTGGAAAAGAAATAGCAATAACTCTTTACAGGTAGAAAGGATTATAATACTCTAGTAGATAAGAGGTTATGTGTTACATAGTACAGTATTCTTTCTAGTCGAATTAAATATGCAGGAGAGTAAACTGTGTTATTGTTATATATATATTCTTTATGATTATTTAATAACCAGTTGCTTATGCAGTAAAGGATTTAAAGTTAAACTGCTTTATTTACTTTCAGTCCATTGAATATTTAACTACTATTCATATAATCTATTTACTAAAAATATTATCTAAACCAAGTTTAACAAATACTATGTAGCAAAGTAGTGTATTACTAATGTATCTAAAATATATAAAGAGCAAAACTAAACTAAGTTGCAAAAGCTGAATTAGGAGTATTTCAACCTGTTAGCTTAAGTAAATTTAACAAAAGAAATATGATAATAATTAATAAATAAAATACATATATAGGTAAAAACTGTTCGGTAAAAATCGACAGGTTTACCTGCAAACAAAAACTACAGGGTCGAAACCCTAGTTTTTAAATATTTTGTTCTAATAAAAGCAACCAAGTTATAATCCATTGGTCTGGTTCTTTATATACAACCCTAAACAAATAAACTGTTACTGACTAGTCACAGTCCTCATAACATATATACAAATAAATACAATTTAAGAAAATCCCATTATACACTGAGAATATCATTAAATCAAAATAATAAATGTTTACAAGTAACATAGCTTACTTAAATGAATGAAAAGAAATTCTTTAACAAGGGTTTCATTTGAAGGAAACCCTAGCTCATCTTCCTGAGTAAACAATAACATTTATAAATTATATCATGATTGAATGTTAGTCTTAAACATTAAGAATAATCTATTACGAATTATATCAAATAGTAATAATATTTATTCACAGTCGAAAAGGGGAAAAACCCTTATTACACCGAATATCAAATAGCACTACTGTAATTGAGTCTGAGCTCGAAAGAAGTCTTTAAAATAGACTATTGTTTTACATAACAAGCCACCAGGTTGAAGGTTTAAACCAAATACATTACCCAGCTCACGGCCAGGGTTACCCATCGACGAAGGGAGGGTTGTAAACATTATAAAAACCAGCTTTAACTTAAAAAAAAAAGACATTGCAGAGACAATGGTGAGCTGGATAGGTTTCCAAGCCCAGAATTTTCCCCAATCGACAAACCTGTAACAAGCAAGGTAGGAACCCAAATAATGAACGCAGGGATTACCATTTGGAGATGGCCTTCGAAGACAGCCAGCAATTGCTTCATCCCGAAATGCAAAGTTCTTGCAAAGTATTTACAATGCAGAGTGTTAATTTACACATTTTATAAAAGATTTATAACCCTACTGTAACAACTACTTGTAGTGTAACTTCTTTATCGAAAATAATATTTAAAACAATTACCTTATTTAGGAACGCTGAGCAAACTAACTGAGAGACTGTCACTAACTTTAGTAGCTCTTACGAAACTCTCAAACCCTACGACGAGGGTAATGCATAAACCAACACCGAGTTAATCTTAACCTATCTCCGCAGTGACAGACCACGGAAGGACAAGAAGGAGCCACATATAGGCCGTAAGCCAAGTGCTACGACTCTCAACAAACCCTTACAAAGTTAAGACTCACAGTGCAAGGAAAGAGCTTTAAGACCGAATAGTGGAGGCTGAAACAACTTTTACCAAGACCCGGAGCACAACTAGAACTAGAAGGGTATCATGGCCACCATGAGAGTTGTTGCAGAGCAGCCCAAAGGACCGAGAACCACGGAGGGAAAATGACGAAGAGTAGGGTTGCAAGGATCTTATATCTCCAGTGGATGGTCAGGAGAAGTCCACGTGCCCATTAGAAAAATTAAACAATGCATGGGTCGAGCTCTATAGTCACCTGCATGCCAATAATTTACAATTATTTATATAATGATTCGTTAACAAATGATGCAAGAATTATATTATACAATCATTTTTATAATTCATCGTTCACATAACATGTCTATATCATAATGTTGATTGGGTATTGGATAACAATAATTTTTTCGGAGCGTTGACCAAACGAAGGTGTAGCAATCATATAGTTCGAAACTATTATAATTGTTATGATTGATTTGTAAAACAAACCTTTTACTCTTAAACCAATCAACTCGGGGTGGAAGTGATTCATCAAATCATATAGAAATGTCGATATTATGATGTAAGCATTTTTTATTAACCATGTTTATCGACGATAATCCTAGAAAAATATAATAACCATTTGTTGTATGAAAAGTACAAGTTGAATTGTGTAAAATCATCGAACAACTAAATATTTCTATGTTTATATACATTATGGTCTATGCAAGGTTATACTCCTTTAAACCCACAAATCTAGTGGAGATAATTATAAAAGTTGGATAGCATGGTAAAGAATAGAATCATAAATTCTTTACAAGATCAATGTTGTTTAGGCTTGTTTAGAAGCTTCGAACTAATGACAGAATTGTATGTTATAAACATAATAATATATATATGTTTCTAATCCTTGTAAAACCAACGTTCGATTGGAAATAAATGATGAAGATGGCTAGTATGGTAAAATAATATATATATTGAACTCTTTTACATAGTCCATTTGGGATTAGACTTTAATAGTCAGTGGTTGTTTTTCAATATGGCATTTGCTGGTCTATATACTTAGTAGAAGGATTTTATGCTTATATAAAATAACTGGTGCTTAACATAGGATAGAAGGTTGATATTTATATAACACATCAACCTTAGAAACTGTTTGTAGACAGTAACTTAATACAAGAAAAGTATTATAGAATAATAAGAATTACAATGGAATGATCCTACTCGAGTCTATAATCAATAGAACCATATGGATTGACATAGATTTAATAAGTATAGACAAACATTGTTTTCATGTGAAAAGACACTATTGCTTTTACACTAATCAACTTATAATGTCAAAAATTTTACAGACTATAAGTTTCCCTGCAAAAGATAAATCTCGATCAGCTTGATATTCAAGCAAGAAGGGTGATAATGTGTAATAACCAATAGTACAATAAGTATAACATTGCAAAATATGAATATTAAAGTAGAAGTTACTAAGAAACTAAGATTACAAGTTTAGAGCCACAATAAGTATCTTTACTATTGCTACGTACGATAAAGAAAGAAACTCAATCATCTGAACTTCGTTTACAAGAAAAACTGAAGAAAGCAAACTGTTTTTACCTCACAGAAGTTGTTTGGAATTTAGTAGCTTATTTACTAAGATTATAAATTGCAAATAAAAACACTTCTGGATACTTTATGAAATTAAAACGTTACTCGTCCGATTATACCTGTAAACTTGTAAGATATAGTAAACTTTCTGCGTTAGCATAAATGTTAAGTAAGTCCAGGATTCAAAGTTAGATTCCACCTACTTGTCATAAAGAAAAATCATCAGTAAACTGAAATAAAACAATACACAAGTAAACCTTATTCATGTTACAAAAAGGAAACTGCTTTGTTAATGTAATTGAGATTATGTAATACTAATCATTTGACTGTTCCTATTACTACTAACCATTAGCTGTTAGTAAACTGCAGTTTCAACATTTTATATTATCTCAAAATTTTAAATTTTTGTGAAAATTTGGGGTTTTGACACACATGGACTCGAACTTACCCTTCCCTAGTTTGTCATATCTCTGGTCATAAATCAATACTAGGTCACCCTCATTAAAGGCATGAGGCTGGATGGATTTATCATATTGCGCCTTGACGCGTTTCTTATGTGCCTCATTAGCCAAGGCAACATCTCTGCGAGTCTCGTCAAGGTTACCCAAGTACAAAAATATTTCTTCCTCTGTGAAAGTCTCTGGGAGAAGTTTAACAAAAAGTTATAAAGATGGAATCTAACATTGGATCAGTAAGACAGATTCGAGTCCATAGACAAGCTAGAATGGCATGAAACCAGTAGTTGTTTTCATAGAAGTCCGATAAGTCCAAAGAGCGGAGAAAAGAACATGGTGCTATTTGGATTTATGATCTCCAACCATCCGACGAAGCAAAGTTTTCAAAACTTTGTTGATGGCCTCTACCTTACCATTAGCTTGCGGATAATACGGCATAGAGTTTTCATGGCGAAAACCTAGCTTGGCACTCAGTTCCTCCATCATTTGATTACGGAAATGAGATATGTTATTAGTGACGATGGACTGCGGAACTCCAAATCTAGCTATGATATGATTGAACAAGAAGAGAGCAAAAATATTACCATCTTATGCATATGTAGGCATGGCCTCAGCCCATTTTGTGAAATAATCAATGGCTACAATGATGTAACCATGCTCCCTGGCTGAGGTAGGCTTACAATGCATGAAGTCAATCCCCCATTTGGAAAATGGGCCAACGGCAATGGCGGGGTGTAGCGGGGCAGGATGGGTGCGCTTTTTAGGATAAAAATGTTGACAAGGTGGGCATTTCTTAATAGCCTCATGATAGTCTTTGAAGACAGAAGGCCAAAAATAGCCAGCACGAAGGATATTCTAGGCTGTAGCCATCTCGGATAAATGACCACCACATGCTCCAGAGTGGCAATCATTCAATACATGTTTAGCCTCCTCATGGGTGAGGCATCACCGGAGAATAGAGTTGATCCCACGTATATACAAAGTATCATTCAAGATGAGATAGTATTTTGCGTGGTGACGGATACGACAATGACATCGCGGGATAAATGCGGCTGAATCGCTGTGTTTGGAGATAAATCAGCAAATATCCATACCAAGGATCAGTAATGCTAATCAGGAACAAGAATTCATCCAGAAATGAATCACTGGGCTCAGATTCCATCAAAGCACAGGGAAGATCACACATAAGCTCGACAAAGACCAAGGATTTCTTTGATGTGGCCTTGGCAAACTCTAGATCGAACTCTTGAAGGATGACAATCCAATGGGAGCACTTGCTCTCGAGTACCTAACGAGTCAAGATGTAGTACATCGGGTTCTGGTATGCCAATACGGTGGTAGTGTGGAGCAAAATGTAGTGACAGAATTTTTGTACAGCAATGACCATGGCCAATGCTAACTTTTCCACACGTGAATAACGAGTTTAGGAATCCCTAAGATTCTTACTGGCATAATAAATCACGTGCTCCTGATTGTGGAGATTTTCCTGCACTAAAACCATGGTGATGGTAGTAGCAGAGGAAACAATATACAAGAGAAAGTCATTTGAATAATCTAGGGGATGTATCATGGGTGAATGAGTCAGAGTGTGCTTAATATTATCAAAGGCACATAGGGCTTGGTCATCCTAGAAGAATGGTGTGTTCTTCTTGAGGAGACACATATAACCCTGCATTTTCTCTGCATAATTGCACATGAAACGACGAAGAAAGTTTTCCTTCCCTTACAAAATTTGGAGTTCAAGGGGGTTAGTTGGGGCTGGTAGATCTAAGATAGTGGCAATCTTCAAAGGTTAGATCTGGATGCCATCTTTGGATACCACAAAGCCTAGCAGATGTCCCGTCTCAACGAAAAAAACACATTTATGCGGATTGAGCTATATGTTATAATGACGACATCTCAGGAATATGTCTCTAAGATGACTAGGGTGGTCCTCCCGTCACTGTGAATGAGCATGGAGGTCGTCAAGGTACAGTTCAACAATATGTTTAATGTCGTGAAACGCATAGGACATCGCGCACTGGAACGTGGATCCAGCATTTTTCAAGCCAAAAGGTAACTTCTTATATGCAAAGGTTCTCCATGGGTAAATGAATGCCATCTTATGCTGATTGAAGGGTAATATCTGAATCTGATTATAGCCAGAGAAGCCATCCATGAATGAAAATATGACACTTCCAGCATAGTTGTCGATAATCTGATCGATGTGCAGAGTAGGAAAGTTGTCCTTGGGACAAGCTTTATTCAAATCCCTAAAGTCGACACAGACTCTAATGGTGCCCTGCTTTTTATTGACAGGGACAACGTTCGATACCCATTCCATCAGAGGTACAGGATAAATAAACCCATCTTTGAGAAGTTTCTCAATTTCAGTTTTAATAGCCGCAACCTTCCGAGGATGGACTTGCCTAAGTTTCTGCCTGACAAGTTTAGCTGTGGGATAGGTTTTAATCTCATGGACCACAATGGTTGGGTCAATCCCTAGCATCTCTTCATAAGACAAGGAAAAAATATCACGGAATTCCTTAAAGAGTGCCTTATATGCTTCAGATTCATCTACTGAGTAGTTCTGCCCAACATGAACATGCTTGATAACATCAGGCTTGGCTGATATGTCAATCGGGTTCATCTGAGTAATGTTGCAAAGGTTTCCTTTAGAATCTGTATCTTGCAACAATATAAGACTTTGGGTAACGTTGACAATATCAGTAGGAAACAAGGATGCAAAATCATGGCTACCTGAACTGGTATTGGGGAGGAACATGGATCGATGATGGTGATCCTCCCAAATGGGCTCATCCGTATTCATGATCTCCATAATGGACTCATCAGAAGGTGTGGTCTTAGAGAGATAATCTAGAACAGGAAGAGAAGGTTCTAACCAGTACGGTAAATGGTAAGGATCCGAAGCCACTAGATGAAGGTCATTAGTGTGATCATCGAAAAATATTTGAATGGTATCATACATAGCTTTGTGTGGACTCAACAAGGTGGATTCAACAACATGTTTTCCCTTAGGCTCATAATCAAATGAGGCGATCATATGGACTATCGCGGTATCCATGCTAGGAGGGGTGGATGGAAAAATCCCCATAAGGGATGAATCCTTCAACATGCCTACCCTAATCGACTGGTAAGGAGGAGGGGACTGGACTAACATGGGGATGTTATTAGCCATGGAAATAGTAACATTCAACATACATAAATCAAGCTGATCAATAGTAACAATTCTCCCTAGATTCAGGAATTGGACTATTCGGAATATTGTTGAAGCAACAACAGTCATGGCATAGAACCAATTCCTTCCTAGAAGGAGGTTGTAATCTAAAGGGGCATCTACCACTTCTACTTGGATGGAAACCGTTTCCCCCCCTAGCTTGACCGCTAGGGCTGATATGAGATCATGGGGTTGGAAACCCCATCCATCAAAGGCTTTAAGGGTCATAGGTGATATGACAAGATCGACAGAGCCAAGAGCCCTCCAACAAGTCAGAGATAACACCGAGGTCGATGTAAGTTTTAAACCTATGCAGAGAAGCAAAGCATACAGATTGTTTTAAGAAAAATAGAGATCACAACACATCATTCACACATAAACACAGAGATTTACCCTGGAAACCTTTAACCGGGAAAACCAAAAAACCTTGGAGCCACACCTCCTATTTTCTCTTCATTACATTATGAAATCCTCACAATACAAAATATAGGTATTCCACAACGTCCAAATACCCTAATCCGTTAACCTGGATTAGAAAAAGACTCCAATCCCTTAACCGGGATTAAGTTACATATTTTTAGACAAATTCTAAAAATAGCCACAAACAACTATAAATAGCCATAAAATCTATAAATAGCCAAAAAAAATTCCTTGCCGTGCTCACATCGAAAATGGCCGCTAGAAGGTGCCTTTGGGATCGCTAAGCTGTAGCACTGACATGCACACCTCCCCTTCATATGCACATGCAAAGAATATAACATATACCCAACATTCTCCCACTTGTTATTTCCTTTGCATAGCAATGAGTCATGTACTCATAAAGTCACGGGTTCAGGGCATCAATGCCCATAGATTCTCTACACCAAGAGAACTTCTTTGTACTAACAGACTTTGTTAATGAGTCTGCAACATTTTTCATGGTGTCAACCTTCTCTAGCAGCACCTTCTTTTCTTCAACCATATCTCTCACAAAGTGATATTGCACATCAATATGCTTTGTCTTGGCATGATAAGTAGGGTTCTTTGCCAGGAAGATTGCTCTTTGGCTATCACATTCTAACCTTACACCTTTCTGTACAAACCCAATACCTGAACACAATATTTGCAACCACGTAGCTTCTTTGCTTGCATCAGTGGCTACCATGTATTTAGCTTCTATAGTTGAGAGTGCAACTACAACTTGTCTCTTGCTCATCCAACTGATAACTCCTCCAAATAGGTTAAACACATACCCACTTGTAGATCTTCTATGATCAAGGTCTCCGGCCCAGTCTGCATCAACAAATCCATGTACATTTATTACTCTATCTAGTCCAGGCCTTCCTTGGTAGCAGTTTGCATAATCTATGGTGCCACACAAATATCTGAAGGCCCTCTTTACAACTGTCCAATGCTCCTTTCCTAGTTTTGACATATATCTGCTCAAAAATCCCACTGCATGAGCAATGTCTGGTCTTGCACAGACCATTGCCTACATCAAACTACCAATTGCACTGGCATATGGAACCCGTGACATGTCTTCTTCTTCTTCCCGTGTTTTGGGACACTGCTCTACAAATAACTTTACACCTACATGAATAGGAACTTTGACCGGCTTACTTTCCTGCATGTTAAATCTCTGTAGTACCGTCTCAACATATTTTCTTTGATTTAAACTGATCATTTTTTTTGCTCGATCTCTTCTTATCTCCATTCCTATAATGAAGTTTGCAACACCGAGATCTTTCATATCAAACTTGGAGGATAGTTGAGACTTCACCTCCTTTATAACATCTTTGGTGTTTCCAATCAACAACATGTCATCAACATACATAACTATGTTAATGAAGTGATCACCAACCTGTTTGGAATATATACAGTTATCAGCTTTGCTTCTCACAAACCCCAATCCAAGTATGTATGTGTCAAACTTTTGGTACCACATCCTTGGAGATTGCTTTAGACCATAAAGGGACTTCTTTAGTTTACATACCAACTCATTCTTTCCCTTTACTATGAACCCTTCTGGTTTTTTCATGTCTATTTATTCTTTCAAATCCCCATGTAAGAACGTTGTCTTCACATCCATTTTCTCTACTTCAAGATCAAAAGCAGCAACAATAGAAAGAAGAAATATAATAGAAGTTAATTTTGCAACTGGAGAAAATATTTCACCAAAATCAATCCCCTGTACCTGAGAATATCCCTTTGCTACCAAGCGGGATTTATACTTATCCACTTTACCTTCTGCATTCAACTTCTTTTAAAATAGCCATTTGCTCCCAACGGATTTTCTCCCAGCTGGTAACTGGACTAGCTGCCAAGCTTCATTTTTGTCCAAGGAATCCATTTCTTCATCCATGGCCTTTTTCCAGAGATCACTATCCTTTGAATTAACAACTTCCTTCACATTTCTAGGGTCATCATCAGTAATAGACATAGCAAAATTAGAGCGAAAATCAGGAGGGGAATACCTTTCTGGTTTCCTTATTTCTCGAGATGATCTCCTCAAAACTGGAGTATGAGGTTCTTCTTCTTTTGATTCTGCTTCTTCTATTAAGTCAGATTCTTCACCTTCTAACTTAAAATCTATTTTCTCCGGTTCCTTTTCCATTGGATTCACTTCCTGTTTGGGGACTTCTTTGACCTCTCGAAACACAACATATCGACTGTAAATAGTCTTCTTAGTTATAGGATTCCAAAGCTTATACCCTTTCATACCATATTTATAGCCAATAAAGATACACTTCTCAGCTTTGTTATCCAACTTGCTCCTTTTCTCCTTTGGAACATGTACATAAACATCACAACCAAAGACTTTCAGATGCTTAATAGAGGGTTTCTTACCAGTCCATACCTCTTGTGGAGTTTTATCAATCAATGCTGATGTGGGTGATCGGTTTACCAAGTAACATGTTGTCTCCACTGCTTCTACTTAGAATTCTTGTCCTATCCCAACACTGCTTAGCATGCTCCTTGCCTTTTCCATCAACGTCCTATTCATCCTCTCAGCAACTCCATTCTGTTGAGGTGTGTATGGAGTAGTCTTTTGCCTTGCTATTCCACATTTCTTGCAAAATTCCTTGAATTCATTCCCATAGAACTCTCCACCATTATCTGTCCTCAACACCTTTATTTTCTTTTCTGACTGATTTTCTATAAGATCCTTAAATTCTTTAAACTTGGCAAATAATTTAGATTTCTTTCGAAGGAAATAAATCCATATGTTCCTTGAGAAATCATCTATAAATGAAACATAATACATAGATTTTCCTAATGATGGAACAAGAATAGGTTCAAACACATCACTATGTATTAATTCTAGAATTCCCTTTGCTCTTGTAGCACCAGATGCAAATCTTACTCGATTTTGTTTTCCTTATATGCAATGTTCACAGAAATCAAAATCCAGAGTGCAATCAGTCATACCTTCAACCATACCTTTACCTTGTAATGCTCGAAGTCCCTTTTCTCCGATATGCCCCATTCTTTGATGCCACAGCATTGTCTTTCCTCCTGATGTAGTCAGGGTTTTGTCATCTTTACCTCCTTCCTCCAGTACAACAAAATTGTTACATTCATCAATGATGGTTTTTCCCAATAGTTTGTACAGAGTTCCATACCGAAATCCCCTAATCAATACCATTGATCCTCGAACCATTTTGAAACCACCATCTCCACACATAATATTTACACCTGCAACATCCATCTTTTCGACAGATATCAAGTTTCTTGCTAGATTTGGAATGTGTAGCACTCCAGGCAGAGTTCTAATCCTTCCATCCTTCAGTTTTAGCTTGACTCTACCACGTCCAATGATACTAGCTGGTGAATAATCTCCCAAGTACACATCTCCTCCATCGTACTTTTCATATTCATAGAACCACTCCCTATGAGGGGTCATATGACATGACACACCTGAGTCAATCAACCATGTATCACATTTTGAAGGATTACCCGTGGAAGCTAGGTACACATCCCCTCCTTCTTTTGAGGAGTTCTTCGCTTCTGTGGAAGGGGTATCCTCATATCCCTTTGCTTTCTCAACATTCTTAGATCTGCAATCCTTTTTATAGTGCCCAGCTTTACCGCATTTCCAACACTTCCTTATTCCTTTTCCTGGGGATTTAGATCTACCCTTAGATTTAGATCTCCCCCCAGATCCTTTATTTTTGTTTCTCTCCTGGGGGTGACCTCTCACAGACAAGGCATCCATGCTATGATTATCCATGGTTTTCCACCTCATCTCTTTTGATAGTAGGGATGATACAATTTCATCAAATTTTAAGGTCGCCTGGCTAGAACTACCTATTGCAACAATTAGGTTGTCCCAAGAATCCGACAAAGAACACAATAATGTAATACATTTATCTTCTTCAGCCATTTTAATACCAACAGAGGTTATTTGACTTACCAGAGTATTGTATACATTCAAATGCTCTGTTACAGTTTCATTCTCATCCATTCTGAGGTGAAACAACTTCTTTTGCGGAAACAACTTTTCCACAAGGGATTTTGATTGATACAAACTCCCTAATTTTGCCCATAGCTTTACTGCACTATCTTCACCAGATACATTCAACAACAAAGAGTCTGATAAGCACAATCGTATTGTACTCCTCGCCCTTCTTTCTAATTTATCCCAATCTTCTTATGACATTGCAATGGGTTTCGTACCCAGATCCACGGCACTCCACTGTTCCCGATCTACTAGAAGATCCTCCATTTTGAGCTTCCATAGCTCAAAATTATGGCCATTAAATTTTTTGATCTCGATTCTTGAAGTTCTCACCATTCTCTTTCAATGCACAAATCAACATTGCAAAGCTCCCACTAAACCCAGGTTTATCATAGACCCGAGATCTATCAACTGCATCAAACCCTTAGCAGCAAAGGTGTCCCCTTGATGCCAAAATCGAGCTCTAATACCACATGTAAGTTTTAAACCTGTGCAGAGAAGCAACACATACATATTCTTTTAAGCAAAATAGAGATCACAACACATCATTCACACATAAACACAGAGATTTACCCTGGAAACCCTGAACCGGGAAAACCAGAAAACATTGGAGCCACACCTCATATTTTCTCTTCATTACATTATGAAATCCTCACAATACAAAATATAGGTATTCCGCAACATCCAAATACCCTAATCCGTTAACCCGGATTAGAAAAAGACTCCAATCCCTTAACCGTGATTAAGTTACGTAATTTTAGACAAATTCTAAAAATAGCCATAAAGAGCTATAAATAGCCAAAGCTGCAGCACTGACATGTGCACCTCCCCTTCATACGCACATGCAAAGAATATAACATATACCCAACAGTTGAAGCTCCTTCATCTAGTACCATTCGAAAGACTTTCTTTCCCACTACTTTCGTAATGATTTGAAAAGTAAGTTTATGTGGTAATCTAGGCTTGTAGTTCTCAACATTGAAATGAATCAAGTTAGTATTATTTGGGTCTAAATCTCCTAATGCTGTAAACAAGTTCTTGCGTTGTGTAGGGCAACTTTGGAGCACTTCTAGGGTAGACATCGCACAAGGTGCCTAAGCAAGATCTTCGACCACATTATAAAATTGAGCAACTTGAACATTGGGATTAAAGACAGCCTTCCGAAGAGTACTCTTTCTCAACCATGGCTATGAGCTCATATTAATAAGTCTTAATGGATAGGGATGGTTGATAGATTAGTGGGTGTGGTGGCCTTTAAGATCCTAGGATGAGGGATCTTGAGCTCAACTGACCCACAACAGTAGGGATAAGGGAGGACACGAGGCTTACCATTTAGAATCCTTGAGAAACTTCTCTTTTTCCCTTTTTACCCAAGGTACCGCATTTCTCCTTAAATGACAGAGCGGTTCTGGTAAGAAACGCTTATGGACTAAGGGCCATAAGTGGTCGCACTACTTGTGGACAACAAGGGATAGGCGGTGCGAACAAGGTACTGCTTCTATACAACAAAGGAAGAACGGTGCTGGGAATTTTCATGGAAGATTGATAATAACCATGAGTTTCCACTCCAAGAGCTGGGATTCAGGGCAGGTAGGTATGTCAAAGTTCTTATCACATGATGGTGACAGGATTTTGATTCAACAAGCTTGAGTCCAGAAAATATCAGATAATTTAGAATGATTTAAATTGTTCTAGCCATTTCCTGTACCATTATTTTTTTTCTTTTTTATATTTCATTCTATTGTGGAGTCCTGACGCTGAAAATTGTCTTCTAATTCCTTTTTTTTCACAGAAATACTTGAACTCAATTGTGGTGTACTCACCCTCGTTGTCTGACCTTAGAGACTTAATCTTCAAATCAGTTTCATTTTCAACTACTTTAAATATTTTGAAGCATTCAAATATTTCTATTTGTTTCTTAAGAAAGAAGACCCATGTCATTCTAGTATGATCATCTATGAAGAGAAGAAAATATGGTTCACCATATAGTCCTTCGGTTCTCATCGACCCATAGAGATCAGTATGGACTAATTCCAATGGTTTTATCGTATAATATTCTTTTGTTTTAAAAATCACTCTTGTTTACTTCTTGTGTTGTCAATTCTTACAAACATAATTTAAGGGTCTTTTGATTTTTGGAGTATTTGTTCAATACTTTCTCTTTTTTATTTTGACCAGGTTGTCAAAATTTTAATGTCCCATTATTCTATTCCAAATCCATCTCTCATATATTTTTCCCATGCAACATCTTTCTTCCTTTTCGTCTAATATGTAAACATTGTTCGAGGTTCTTGACATTGTTGCCACTAATTTGCATTTATCCATATTTCATATTTCATATTTGTTTGAATCAAAGGTGAGAGTATGTCCTTGATCACACATTTGACTCACGTTGAGAATATTGGACTTCATGTTTTCAACTAGTAAGACATTCTTTTCTTTGTCTTTCTTGTTTCCAAGACTTACTATGTCCTTTCCAAGAATCTTGGAAGATCCATTATCTCCAAAATAAACATTGCCTCCATTTTCTTCTCTAAATTTCAAAAAAATGTCCTTATTCCTTATCATTTGCTTGAAGCATCCACCTCCAATATACCATTTCCCCCTTTTATGTTTGACATGTAATTCCAAGCTGCATCATTCTTGGCTTTGTTGGTCTACCTTATCTTGCCAGAGTTCAATAGGATCCTTTTTACTGAGAATGTTGTTGGTTTGTGCAGGAAATGACCGACTTTCACAATCTTGAGGTTCATGACCATGATTGTGACATTTGTAGCATTCACCATCTAAATTCAAGAAGTTGAAAGAGTTGAATTTTTCTTTCAAACTTTCTGATGGTCTTCTAGTATCATTTGTTCTACCTTTATGCTCATATTACACACTATTCTTTTTAACAAGAGCTTCACATTTTACAGCCTTATGACTGAACTTATTATAAAAATAGAAATTTCCTAAGAAAAGAGTTTGATACCTTGTGACATGAATTCTTCTGGATTTCACAATGCTAGTCTTGACATGGGATGGATTCATGTCTTTTTCTCTGGATTTCCAATCCTTCCTTCGATCAGGGTCCTTGAGTTCATATGAAAAGACTCTTCTTCCTTTTCTATGGGTTTAGTTTGTAAAATTTGAGCGTTCATATCCTAGTCATTTCCTCTCAGATGATTGTCTTTGATTTTTTATAAATCCATTCACATCCTTTGTGCTTTTGTTGAATTTATGTTGAAAAATCGACTGAATGTTTCCTTTTGCAATTCCTTCTTTAAAGAAATGATTCCAACCTCTAGTATCTCATCATTTTCCTCCCTTTTTTCAATTGTTCTGTTATGTCCTCGTCTAATTTTTTTAGTTTCTTTACTTTTTATTTATACTTTGATAGATGGTCATGTAGGGATTTGTTATTCTTTCTTGATTTTTTTTAGTTCTTACAAGGCAATGATTAGTTCTCCTTAAAATCTACTTATGCCATTTCTTCATTTTCTAATTCCTCATTTTTTAAATCTTTATCCGTTCCCATGAGAAGCACTTCCCTTGGATGGTTATCTTTTTTAGATTCATCTAATGAGTTCTTGCAACATTTTTTCTCCTAGTGTCCTTGAAAGCTACTTCCTTTACATAATGGTTTTCCTTTTGATCCTCATCTTGTATGCAGCAAGCATCCTAGGAATTTCTTCATGCGCAAAGATTTGTCTTCTAGTTGTTAAATAGTTATTGGAGACACCCTCTCTGATACTAGTTGTTGGAATTCTTATTTATACTGAGAGGAGGAGTGAATCAATATTAAGTGCATATTTAAGAAATTTTTCACTTTAACAAATTATACTTCGAAAACAAATTCGGTGAAAATAGTAAAGGACACCAATGTGCAAAGAATCTGTAAAGTAACTTTATACATATATATATATAAAAGATGATTCCATATAATATAGGATAACCAATATCCAAATTTGAGAACCAAATCACTCAGACGCCAATCTAATTGGGACACCAAACCCACATACAAGCACCAAATTACATATTATAGGCATCAACCTATAAGGACTTAAATTCTCTGCGTAATCACCAACTTGCTAACTTCAGGCACTGACATGAGACAACATCAATATTTTTGTGCACTCTCCAACTTGCTATGATCTGAAACCATCCTGAGTGGATATTACAATCTTGTTTCTTTGTTCTTCAGCACAACCTGAAATGAAGCTCCAACTCCCTATTCTACATTTTCCAGCACCAACTGGAAGGAATCTTAAACTTCATGTCCTTTCCCCTTATTTCCACCTTGGAATAGAGATAAGTTATAACAGAATTGTGACTTTTGTGATTTGTGTCTTCTTTGATATGTGATTTGTGTCTTCTAAGTCTGCACTATCAACAATATGTGATTTGTGACTTCATCTTAAATTCCCTTTACTATATATCTCCTTCACACATCTCAATACTGAGTACCCATCTTATTTTTGCACTGTTTATTGCTCTTATTCATTACTTTTATGCATTAGGATCTCTTGTTTAATATACTTCTTCTTGTCAACGAGCCATTGATACCCCAAAATTTTAATCTTTCCAAATCAAAATATCACGTCTTCTTCATTTTCAAGCTTACTTCAACATTTCCATCTCTTGCTTATTTATAATATTTTTTTTGAAGAGATATGTCCACGAATTTGGGGTTCCTTTGAATAGATGACACCCCTTCTTCCTTACTTCTTGGTTAGGCTAACCACCTCATTCTATATTTCGTTGGCATGCATCTTTTGATAGTTCATCCTCATGGGGATTTATGCCCTTGAGTCCCATGACTTAGTGGTATTTGTGCACTTCAAAGACTTGCACACTTATTCTCTATATACTTCTTTAAACTGGCTTAACATATATAGAGATACATTACATGATGGATCTTACACAATGCTAAGACTTGCATACAATTTTATATATTTCTTCAAACTGGATTCAAATCCTCATGCTTCTTGCTTGACATCAACATAATTCTTGTTCGACATCAACATTCATCTTGTTTGTTTTACATCAATGACAACACCAAAGTTCAACACATTTATATTGATTTAATGTAAAATAAGACTTCACAACCATGTTATGATTGCTTTAAAATAAAATTAGTAACCTAAACCTAACTTGAAAGATGATGGTGGAAATCGATAAATAAGAGGAGATAGGGGGAAGGGGGGGATACTTTGAATGATGAAGGGGTTTTGAGAATTTTTTGGAAGATTTGAAGAACTCCTTGTAAAAATGATACCTATCTTGTGCATAGCTATTGTTCTTTTTAATGGATCATTGTTCTTTAAGTCACGAGCATGGAGGGCCAAAAAATTAAAGGATTTCGTGGGTCTAGGATGCCAACAAGGATCCTAGTTGGTAGTGTGGTGTAATCTCCCTCTAGGAATGGACAAGGGAATAAATTAAGGTTGTCTCACTATAGGTTGGGCTCCAACATTCCTATTTGTGATTCTTCATCATTCTTGTAAGAGGTCGCATTCTATTAAACATGTATTTTTCTTTTGATTTTAAATTGTTTATGTATAGTTGTTATTTCATGTATTATTATGTGACTTTATGCTATGTGAACCATCAATAAATTACTAGTTTTACCTAAATGAAGGAACATTATACTCATCTTATTACTCTCAAATAGTTTGCAAACTTATGAAATTGAAACTAAAAATTGTAAAACTAAGATTTACTATGAATATGAGAGGAAAATTAATCAACTTAAGTAATAAATTGTAGTTAAATGTTAATACCCAATCAATACTTAATGAACCTTGGGGGATGTTACACAAATTCCATTTGGCCTTCGCCAATAAGTATTTATGTGATCAAAATTTGGGAATATCCACATATGAAAAAAAGATGATGTCCAACCTTCACGCAGTTGAGACATGGATCCCATATTTAATAGAGAGTTGTTTCAATACCAAGACTAGACATCATAGTATAAAATATTTCCTAGAATAAAGGTTGTCCTCACTATATTAGCATAAGTGGGTTACTAAGATGTTAGGGTATGACTATGAGATGATGTATAAGAAGGGTACCAAAAATGTGGTGGTTGATGCCTTGTTTGGAAAATATAAGGAGGAGGAGGAAGCCTCCCTATTTGCATTATCCTTACTATTTCCAAGATGGATTAGGGAAGTGCATCAAGAATGGATGAAAAATGAAACTATAAGGACCCTCATTTAGACGCTTTGATATGACTAGAACTTTCTAAAGAAAAACTGGCATAAGCATAATAATTTATCACAAATGCATTATGTCAAATACTTTGAATGTCTAGGGTTTTAATTAAAATTTTCTCATAAACTTTAAAATTAAAACCAGAAATCCAAAGACACTTCTCACACACTAAACATGAAGAAAACACGTTGTACACAGATATTTTAGTAAAATGACTAGGAGAAACCCCAACTTGGGGGCAACCCTGAAGAATAATTTATCATTAAAGAAGAGTGCTCATAAAATTTTCAAGACAAGAAAAATATTTCTTCAACCCTCACTGAAAAAATTTCACTAAACTAAATCACAACAAACTTCCTTGAAAATCATGCCAATTAACAATTGTACGACCTAATCACACGTGTTGTATGATTTATACTTTCTATTGTAGCTTTGGTCTCTTTTTTCGTGCCATAAGTGTCATAATTAACTATGTTGCACGATCCTAGAAGTTTGCATTAAATTCTACAACGTTGCCTTGGAATTTGTGCCCACATGTGTTGTTATATGCCCCTATCAGACAATTGTATGGTCACCTTCTGGCTGCCTTGGAAAATGTGTTGTCTTTACTCTTCTTGGAAATCATGCCACTTTGACTAGGGTATCTCCTCTTTCTTCTCCATGTTATTCTTCTTCTTCTTTGATGGTGAGTGTCTTCAACATCCTTTGACTTTGTCTTATACTTCAAATTTTTAACTAGTTTCTCTAACTATACTAGTCTAGGTTTGAGAATTAATTACAAATCAAGAGTCATTATTAAAAATCACTTTTAATAATTGAATACGTTAAATATTAAATACATCACCTAAAGTGACCCACTTTATAAAGTACAAAACATAAACACTTTATTTATATAAAAAGTCACTTTTTTACATAAATACACAACGGATAAATCCTTAAGTCCTTCTCATCACACTCACACCAAAAATATGAGAAAGGACCTTCAGAGTTGTCATTTTCCAACTCTCCCTCCTAATGAGGAAGGTCCACAACACCATCTGGATCTCCACCTCTGACTTTTAATGCAGCTCCCTCCTACTCTGAAATCCCTCTCAGATACAAGTGCCCAACTCCATACTTTAACTCTGAAGCTTGAGACTCGACTTGAGCATCATTAACCTCTTCATCATCAACATCACTGTATTGGATGAGTCTTCTATCAGTGCTCAAGAGAGAACCAATCTCCTCATCAAAAGAAATATAAATCCCATGTCGATTAAATGCATCTTTTTCCTCATCCTTTGACTCTGACAACCACCCACCCATTCCTAGACATGCAACATGCCCTCTCAAAACATATAACCTTTCACTGCGATCTCCTAATAGAATGGTAGTACCAACTGGCTCATTTTTTTGATATAAGAAAATATGACCAGGTCTCACCATCATCCCATAGCCCTCATCCTCAAAGGAGATTTTTCTAAATCTCAACCCATTAACAAGGAGAACCTCATGTATCTCCAAGACCTCACCAAGGTCTAGTTAGAACCTGATTGTTCCAACCCCTCATATCACCATTTGTGGACTATCGATATATGTCTAAACATAGTGTCCTAGCTCTGTGGAAATATGCAAGGCATCATGAACTCTATTCATGTGTCTAGTTGACCCACTGTCAACAACCCATACATGATCAAAGGAAGAACTTCCTATACTAGAGTCAATAGAGACCAAAGAAAATTCATGCTCAAACTTGGCTACACAGTCTTCTATTACTGTAGTCTCTACTGAATCTTTCTCTGGATTCCCTTTCTTCTTCTTCGGACACTTAGAGGCATAGTATCCTATCTGACCACACTAATAACACTTGACCTAACTCATGTATTTCTTCTTTTTAATTTCTTTTTTTACAAGTGCCACATTCTGATCCACTTCTTCACTAACCTGACCACCTTGAGACCCCTCCCAGATCTCCTCCCAAGTAAAATAATCCCACAATCTGGACCAATTGGGAAGATTTTCTCTACCTACAATGCACTTCACAAAGACGTCTCATTTCTTGGTGAACCCCTTTAGGGATATGCTCACCAACTCTGAATTAGGAACAATCTATCCTAAAACTACTAACTTTTCCTTGACTTAGGCCACATGATTCAAGTAGTAGGATACACCCTCATCCTTATTCATTTTGGAGTTGTGTAGCTTTTCTTTTAGTGCTATCTTGCGGTTCTCATTCTTGGCTTCAAACAATTGGTTCAAATTATCCCACATCCCTTTAGTTGTTTTCTTCTTTGCTAAATGTGGAATGAGATGATCTTTCACTCCATCCAGGATCACTCTCTGAGTCTTAGCTTCAATAGATTGAAACTATTCAAGTTCATCCTTATTTGTTGGTTTAGTTGTCTTAGAGTTTGCAAAACACCAAATTTTCCACTCTTTCAATACATCATTAATTATTACTTTCCATGGGATATAGTTGGATATCCCATCCAACCTATCCTCAAATTGTATGCTCATCATTGGAAAACAACTTACAACAACAATAACATAAAAACTACAACAACACTTCTTCTACATTTATTTATTATGAAGCACAAGCTTACTTAATACTTCAGAATCGCTCTAATACCATGAAGAAAAACTGGCATAAGCATAATAATTTCTCACACATGCATTGTGTCAAATACTTTGAATGTTTAGGGTTTAAATTAAAATTTGATCATAAACTCTAAATTAAAACCACAAGTCCAAAGACACTTCTCAAACACTGAAGATGAAGCAAACACATTTGTACACAGATGTTTTGGCCAAATGACCGAGAAAAAACACCAATTTGGGGAAAAACCTAAAGAATAATTTCTCATTAAAGAAGAGTACTCAGAAATTTTGGTTGGTTGGCACTGGGCAGACATGAGAAAGAGAAAGAGTACACCACAACTCCACTACTCCGTTCTGGTGGTTGTTGAACTTTGTGCTCTGTTAACTCGGCTTACTTAGACATTTATGTCCTTTAATAGCATTTAAACCAAACCACGTTCTGAATGTCGTAAAGGTGTTGTTAGTAATTAAAAGCATTCAAGCTATTCTAAATGGTGATGATACTTTGTCATTAACCATGTTCGTTAATATATCCTTAATAAAAGGACTTTCTAATTTCTTTTAGGATAAATTTAAATCAATTTTATTAACAAGATAAATGATTTTATTGCCATTTACGAATGCTCCTTCAAGCAACTAAGTTGTTGAGAATATCCTTTTTTTTAACGAATACATCTAAATGAAATAAAAGATAAACTAATTTGTTTCACATCCTTGCAACCAATTCAAAGCAATTTATAATTTTCTTATAAAATCTAAATATTATAAAGTTTAAATTACAAGATTAATTAATTAATTAAAAGATATTAAGTTATTTTTAAGCTTAACAATAATAATCTTTAGGAGAAATTTTAACAAATTAACCTTACATTAATCTTTGAAGATATTAATCTTAAATTATATTAATTTTAACATTTTTTTTAAGTAGTTGCTATAATTAAATTTAAAACCACAAAATTTAAATTATTATAAAACTTGACTTAACAAAAGTTTGATTTTAAATAACAAATAACAATATGTTTTTTATTTTTTAAACAAAAATTGAATAATAAAAATAAATAAATGTCACCACAGCTTATTTTGACCATAGCTCTTAATGAACCCTAACCCTAATTTACTCGACTGCTAGCCCACCCTTGAATGAGGACCACACGTCCCACCCGAGGCAGCCCACCGAGCAACCATTAATAAATAAATAAAATTAAAAATGGCAACGGTAAACCCATCCTTTCCACTCAAATCCCCCCCACCCCAAGGCTGAGCTCTGCAACACATTGCAACAACCCTGCAACTCGAATCCTATCCCATTGAAAGCGCATAAATAGAATGATAATGACCCTCAGGGAGGGGCATCCTCTACACCTCCTCCTTCCTACATTTGGTGTGGAAACCTCATTGCCTTCCTTCTCAGTCTCTTAGAGAGAGCTAGGCATAAAGTTTGGCCTCTTCAATGGAGATATGCTAATTATGGAAACATTGGTTGCTTGCTCCAAACGACCTCCAACGACGTCACACTCAGTCATCCTAGCCTGGTAAATATATACTATTATAGATTTATTTTTATTTTCTTTCTTTTCTGTAGGGAGTTGCGTCTCTAGGGACACCCAAGGGTGTAGTCCCCCCCCTCCCTTGTATGCAAGCCCCTTCTCGAAGGGTTTTCCAGCATGAGTGCATGCTCAACATAAATTTATATACATGCATTTTTTTAAATCCCATTTTCGAAATGATTGCAGAGGGTGGCCCACTACCATATCCTCCTTACTCCCCATTGGGAGTGGCAGCGTTGCTACCCTCCCTCTCTTCCTCTTAGTGTGAGGTGACCTAGTCTTCGAGCTCTCTCCTTTTGGTGGATAAGCCATGAAGTATGGAGACGTTGGTATCCTTGGGATGTGAGGCTAAAGGAAGCCTCATAATGGCTGGCGTCACCTAGTGTGGGGATCCTTGGTGCTAGGGCTTCCCAAGGGGCAACCCTCTCCTTGTTAGCAGGCCTCTCCTGTGCAAATTTTTTTTTTTAACAATCCATTTTTTTAAAAGATATGGCTGGTGGTGGTCTGGTTGCATTGTGCAATACATAGCACAATACATAGTGCTCATTAGCTTCAGTGGCATACTTTGGGTTGGTCTTGTGACTAAATATTGAGCGAAGCAAGTCCCACGAGTCTCGTATTTACCTTTGATGATGCAAGCCAATATGCAACTTGATGCAAGACATTTTGCTAGATATGTATTTACCTTAGACAAGATTATAGAGAGAAAAAGATCCATACTACCTTCTTGATCGAGATTTATACCTAGCAACATCCCTAGGTGCATACCTAGACCCAGCCACATACCCATATAAAGACCTTCATTAATTCGGGCTCATAGTTTCATGATCAAAATTCTAAGACTCGTAGATTTGATCTTCGTGATCGATATTTTGTTCCATTAGACTCGGTTCGATATTCTCCTTGTGCTTGTGAGAATTGTTCAAGTGCATTGATAACTTGTTGGAGCCTTGGTTGGATAGTGCACCAGTGGTCTCCTCAAAAACAAGTTGTGGCTTGTGGCTATGGGTGTGGACTATGGGAATGTTGAGTAATGAAAGAGGCTTCATGGGATCTGGTTGATATGGATCTGGCATTTGGTATAATCCTATTCATTTGACTGGATGGCTCAATCATAAACATGCTTTAATGTGGACGAGTAAGGAATAAAATGCCCAATTTCCTTTTATTATATATATATATATATATAAGACTCATAGTGCATCGTTATACCCTGGCTCTTCTAGGTCACTCTTTGTCTCTATTATGCAAACTTCTGTAATATCCCCAAATCATATTTCAGAGATGCTAACTCCAGAAAGAGACTTGGTACAGAAAATTGCCAAACTAGGTGCTAGGAAATTACTAGTTTTGGCTAGAAGGACTCAAACTGAAAGGTATTCTTCACAAAAGGAACTCAGAGCTATGATACCACTATAATATTCTAGGATCTGATATACAGATCTAAACACTAATACTGCTGCAAATTTAATTATTAATTTATGACTCAAAGTGTCCACTCAATAAGATAATTCTTTTACTAGGAAAATGGAGGTATTTTGCTGATAAATTTAGGAATAGGGAAGCACGTAGTGGGAAAAATCCAAGGAAAATTTTAGGACATAGAACTCATCTTCCCTAACACTTTTATATTGGATAGCATTTAGGATTCAGATTCAGCTATGCTGAAACTTATTCCCACGCTTCTCGGTCATCCAACCGTGAAACTAGGAAGATTCCTTCATATCCCTTCAAATAGATGCTTGGGGAAATGCGTAGAGTGGTTATCATCCATTTAAATAGCAATAAATATTTCTTGGAACAATTCAGAATAGTTCTAGATGGTTTTGTCGACTTTAGGAGTGATTTGGAAAAATTGGGCAATTTTGGCTTAGTGAGGCCCTACGAAGTGGAGGCTTCCCAAACAGTGTATGAAATCAACTAATTCTAAGTATGAAAGTATTTATGAATATAAGGGTCAATAATAAACATTCAAAAACATTTATAATCGAAATTGAGTGAATAGAACTCTCATAATTGAAGAAACAGTGAGACTAGGCAATGTAGACTAGCAATCTAGCTAGGGTGTACAGAAACACATGAAATTCGTAGAATAAATGTATAAGACATGAGAAATGAAATTAGAAAAGCCTAGTACAACTTATATCAACATATTACACCACTCAGACTTGTGCCAGTGGCCTTGACTCCGTTATTGTTGCATTTACTTGATAAAAAACACTCATTTAAGCATGAATTGAAGCTCATTGATAGAAGATATGAAAGATGAGATAATTGGACAGTATGCTTACAGAAATACATATATGTTTATCAGTTTTATTTGACTGGTTCACATAAAAATGGAAGTGGAGTACTGACCACTCCAAAATGGGGCTCAAAATAGTGGGCAGGAAACCCAAAATCTGTCAACTGAATGGAAGGGAGCGTAGGTGAAGCTTGGGATTCACTCGAGCTTGATTTTACTGATGATAATGGATGAAATAAGAGTCTGATCTGATCTCATGGTATGATCAATATGCTCTACACCTACAATGAAGAATGAAAGGGAATGGAAGAGTAGGGGAGGAAGGATTTGGGGCACATCTCCCAAAGGCTGAGGCACAACTGTTAGTAGACTATGCTCACATAAGAATGAATCAATTAATTCATCAACCAAACTGAGTAATATAGATCCCCTTTTATTTTTATAATCTTCTGGTGACTTTTTGAGAAGATAGGTGACCTATGAGAGAAGGTCATCCACATAGAACCCTAACCCTAGGCACATATGCACCCTCCTTGAGTAATTGGAAAGTAGGGACCCTTGTGAGATGTTTCCTTGTCCATGTCATTCATAAAACTTATAAACTATGCCCTCCTTATCCAAATAGTTGTTTCTTTTATCTATGCCAACTTTTATGTTTTCCCCTACTTTTCAGACTGAGTCTCCAAAAGGAAACCACAACCTCCTTGTCAATTGTTTCATGTTTTTCCCTATGACATCTTTTCTTCCTTTCCTTCTTTTGTCTCTGAGTCTTCAAAAGGAAATTGTGCCCTTCTTGTCAAATGTTTCTTGATTTTGTCTCTGACTACTTTTCTATGGCTTTTGGGCACTTTCCCTTTCCCCCCTGACTGCTTTCGTCATAAGGTTTCCAATTCTTCCTTCTTGGAAAGTTGGCTTGCCAATTGCGCCCTCCTGACATGGAAAGCTTAATTCCACATATTATTTGCACATTAATTAATTAATAACAATAACTAAAATCAAGTACATGCCTTAATAATAATTATTTAGCAAAATTTCCCTAGGCTAATGAACTAATGCCACTTTGTCCCCCTAGGTGTTTAGTAAAGTCCACACATTTGGTGGTCAAAATGTCACATGCCCGAATTTGCAAAACAATTTAATGTCATTGAGGAACATTATGTTATATTTTATGCTAAAGTTTGTAATTGATGACCAAGTGGGGTCAAGGATAATTAATGTATTGCAGAATATTTTATTAATAAATAGATAAATGATGAGACAACAGCTTAGGGAAGCTATTAAATGAGTGTTAACTGGTCACTTGGTGGAGGAGACTGGGTGGAGAGTATACTGACAAGTAGCAGCATCCTCAAACTACTTCTAACTATTGCAGGTGGAAACTTCCCTATGTGTTCATGATTCCCAAAGAAAGTGGAATTGGAGCAGGTGGCTCATTAAGTAAAAACTGACCCAGAAGACTTGGGCATTGATATAAAATTCCCCACTGAAGACAGCTGAGGCTGCTCATTCTAGATTTGTGATCATTCTAAGTGAATGAAGTGCCCATGAGAAATTCGATGGAGGGGACTTGTTGAAGTGAGTTTGAGGGGGTAACTACTGAAGATTGAACTTGTGCAGCTACTCTAGGATGAAGTTCTTTCTGTTGTGAGTAGGGCTGAATTACTGCTTTATATTCAGTCAAGTGACAGAGGATCTCAAGGTTACATCTTTCACCCAGTACTCTACTAGGAGGACCAGGAAGCAGGCTCGGGGGTCCTGAGAAAGTGAAGACTAAGCTTTCTCCAGGAGTTGGTTGGGAGGAACACCCTCCTTAAGCTATTGTCACCTCATCCATTGACAGGTTTTTATTTGTTTAGGTTTATTTATAGTTTATCTACTATTTTCAGAAAAAGATTACTAGTTTTCAAGATATGCATATTATTGATTTATTAGGGTTTATGAAGTAAAGAGCATTGTTTATTGATAAAATTAGATATTAGTAGATTATACTTAAAACAGTAAGGACATTGCTAAATGAAAATGATTAGAAAGAAATTACCACACTGTATTTTTCCACGCCTTGTATAAGGCAGTACTCTAGTACAGCTGGTTGTTTGAGTTAGATGTGTAGATTTGTTACTAATTCTGAATGTAAAATGTAAATGACTTCTTCTATAGATTTATATGTTTTATTTACAGAAATTTAGCTGTGACTTGTTCTGTTTAATGGAAATAACTACATTATCTAATTACAGGAAAATAATAGATTATATAGTAATCACTAATAATTATATTAATCGCAGTATTATTACTAGTATTAATAATTATTATAAATACAATATATAAAGTTCAATAAACAAATATAGGAACAGTAAAAAAAAATAGTACTTAGGGTTAACCTAGCTAGTACTTTATAGGACATTGTAATTATTTATTCAAAATTTACATTTACACTCTGTTATGAACACAAAAGTATTTACCGTAACCCTCAAGAATTACCTAGGGTTTACAAAAGATAGGTTCTTATCTCTGTAAACAGACTTTCGTATTCTTATTTAAAACATAAAAACTAACAGCTATAATAATTATTCTTTTTAAAAATAAAATAAATACAGATGCTAAATTTATCCTGAAAAATCATTTAAATACAGAACTGTAGGTTATCTAAAGATAATAACCGATTTGAAAGAAAAAGAATACTTAATTCACCTAATAACATGGTATAAATTCATATAGTAAAAATACATATAAATCATTTATATTAAATGCAATTTTTTAAATTAAATAACATTGTCAAAAATTTAATAGAGATGAAATAAAATAAGGGTAATGGCTTATGGCCATTTATAAATATCAGTCGAGGCTTAAGCCTGTTCAGAAACAAACTATACAATTTTAAACAGAACAGTAAACCAAAATTTTAAATATTACTTCCATAACAAGTGAAAATCCTATATCTATTTACAAGTTTCGTTAAATAAGACAATGGTCGAAACAGTATTGTCATGGCTTAAGCCGAGTGTGAAAAACATAAAGTTTTTACATCTTCCAGGTCATAAGGCTTTTTCAAGAAAATACCAGGTCAAGGCTGCAATAGCCTTCAAGTTTCGTGCCCATAATACCCTCTAGGGTTTTAAAGTAGTACAAAAACAAAACAACAAGAAGTAACAACCTAACAAGTAAACCAAGGCCGAGCCATAACCAGCAGCGAAGCTTCACATCTTTCGACCACCACAACTCAATGCAGGATAAAACCCTCAATACAACCAGGGCTTACCAGGGTTTGCGTGGCTGAAGGTTGGAGAGTTGAGCTAGCAGCTAGCACCTCAAGATGGGAGAGAAACCTACGCAGGAAAACAAGTATTTAGTTACAGTCTTTAATTTGTAAATGTAAATAAACTTTACTGTAAAATTGAACTCTTGATGGGTAGTTACCTGGCAGCATTCTCGTTTGGAGAAATCATGAAAACAAGCCACCAGAGACAGCTCAATGGAACCTCGAAGGGTAAAGCCAGAAGCTAAGAAGACACCGATTGAAACTGAATACCCTGAGTCACAAATTCAAAGGAAACGAGCAATACTCCAACCAAAATGAAGAATACTCATGGCTTAAAACTCTCTCCACTGTATTCTGTCTTAAACACCAACTTAGTCCTTGAATCAGTGAAGAAAAAAAAAATTCTACACACACATTTTCTCCACGGCAGTCGTTAATTCTTAAAAACTAGTGTATACTTCTCACTGGGTCGGGCTCACAGTGAATTTGAGAACCTGGAGGTCAACAAGGAACAATGGTGGCCACGAGCTCGCAGCTCGGTCGCACCAGTATAAGGAACCCTCTCTATGAAATGAAGGGTAGGGTTTCATTATAAGTCAACTTATCTCGTGGTCAAAACAATCTCCATGTGTCCATCCAAATTATTTCCTCTTTGTGGGTGCAAGTCAATAGTCGATTTTGTAGTCCAATCTGCATATAAATCATTGGAAATAAAAGTTATAATCATTAAGCAATGTAATTCCTTTTGATTGCCATGGTATATTTTAATCCTTGAGTTGTATTTGAAACACAATTTGTAAACCATAGTATAATGATATGTAATGTTTTTATGGTTATTATTTGTAGAATAAAATAGGATAGAGTTATTTGGCTATGTTTGTAAAACTTATGGAAATGATATCCCCTTAACCAAAAATCACATCAAAAAGGATAGTCTAATAAATTCTTGAGGTTGTCTTTTGATTTTGTAGAGTTGAGAGTAAAATGGTAACTAGGACCAAGGCAATAATAGGATCTCCTATATTATATTAACCAACAACCTTATCTCAATATTTTACTAAACATCCTTGTGTAAAGGTGTTGTTATAGCTAATGGGCACACCAGGAAATTGAGGTGTAAGTTACAATAAAAAGAAATCAAGGTAAAAACTGTAAGAGTTTAATAAGGCATTCTTTCTACTAGGATTAGAATCTTGATCCAAATTCTTTTAATGCAGTGTGTAGTTGGGGACACAGGTAAATGCATTCCATAGAACTATATAGGAATCTCAGTGTAATTCTAGCATTCAAATAATGAGTAAACAAATAAAAGTAAAAGTAGTTTTGGTTTATTTATTGAGAAAACTTTTGTTTATAAAACCCTAGGATAAGGGTAAATGCGATAGACACCAAATGTTGTTAAGCGATCTAAGCATTAAGCTGCGAACTTTATTTCTTTCTATTTAAACTCTAGATTACAATTACTGTAAGCAAGAATACAAGTATTCATTAGAATTTAATCTTAATCATCCAGATGATTTGATGACATTTCGATAGTAATTGATCATGCATTTTAATCCATGCATATGCAATTTTGTTGTAATAGATTTTATGGAGTTGTGACGACTTAAATAAGATCAACGTTATCTCTTATGGAGACAAGC
>LPNX010580356.1:403661-597684 GCA_001517045.1 Pseudotsuga menziesii | reverse complement strand
TACATATATATATATATATATATATATAATTCAACTGGAACTTATGCTTACCTATTAAAACCTGTAAAGAACCATCAGTCCCACTGTGTTAGCTATAAGCTAAGTAAGCCCCGATCACACTTAAGAAACTTTCCCTACTTGAAAAAAGAAAACAATAGTTTACTTAGCATTAGTAAAAGACATTTTTTCTTTTCTACTTTCAGGAAAAATACAACTGCTAAGTTGAAAACAGTGCTAACATGACTTTTAAACATCAACCTCTAAGTTATATAGAATCTTATAAAGAAGTAATCCTTGTTTCTCTTGCAAACCCTTTATTTATCTGCTAACAGTTAGTGGTACATTAGCATTGACATTTGACATTTTATGTCAGATGAAAAATTTTAAATTTTTATGAATTTTTGAGTTATTACACAAAATGTGGGATATGATAGTCCTCTCCTCCCATATCTGCTTGTTCTCAAGCAGAAGCAGCTGCAAATTGATCCATCATGTTCATGTTGCACCACTATGATCCTAATCATTTCCCAAATGACGACTTATGACAACAAAATTTTCCACCCAGTGGAGGTCACTGAGTATAATGTCTGGATCCCACTTCCTCCTCTGCCCAAATCCAAATACTATTGCTCCCTTTGGAAATCTTCCACCATTTCCAAGAATGTCAAGGTCCCATGGTATTTTCTGCCCCATTCCACTCATCAGTAACAACAAAAAAATTCCATCATCATATAAGATTAAATAATGATGTGGAAATAATACCACCATACTGAAAGTTGAGATATCTTAATGCTAAATTGAAAATCTGTTAGACTTCCCCACCCAACATAGAATTCTTTATGTGCCTGATGCACACTAGCACTGAAGCTCATAGTTTTTTTGCTGCAATAATATATGTGTGAGTCCCATGTCAAACGCTAATGAGTATAGGAATCATCCAACCGAAAAGGATTCCCAAAATGATCACAATAAGATGATGCATCACAATTATCTCCAAAGATGCAAGCATGAAAAACAAATAAGTGTCCCCTCATCCAACTTGAGAAAGTATTGACACTCCAACCACAAGGTTCATGTGAACACTTCCAATGGATCAAATCTCTGCCACTATTAAAAGGGTGCAAGTATCCATCCAAAAATGTGGATTTCCTCCACAACACCACCTTATGCAAGATATTTTTCTCATCAATTCCTCTTGGCATTTTGCTTGCTCAACTGCCTTCCACTGCTCATGAGAAGAAATTTTTCTGCAAGAAGACTCCATGTGTGACATGTAATCTTCCACCCAATGCATATGTGGCTGAATGGAATTGACAGAAATATGTGCCTTTGTGGATGTTGGGATGGTGATGTTGCATTCATCAAGTCATCATGAACACCTAGGAAATCCTCCAACTCTTCATGTTGCACCATCAAGGAAAATTCCTTCTCCCTATTTCCATCCCCACTTGATGAGGCTGAAATAGAAGTTTGGGTAGAAATGTGAATCAAATACATAAAATAATTATCCACCCAACCGATGGATGCCCCATCTTCATCTTCATCTGACTCTTCCATGGGGAAGATATTCTTTCCAGAAACCAATTCCAGTTTTTTCTGGAAAAGACCAAGTGTTTGGTTCTCGTCAAAATTATTTGCATCGTCCTCAAGCACTTACAAAACCAAGTGCATCTCATGATCCACCATGTCATGATATTCCTACATATGTTCAAGAATGCAATCAACCTTGTGAAGATGGTTGAATGGTGTGTAGGAGGGTAGGTAATATTTTTGCAACTTCTCATGAAGTTTCTCTATCTCCATCTTGGATTCTTGGAGTGCACACTGGGTGCTCTTCAAGGGATCTTGAGTGCTTAACAACTCTTGGGTGAGCTTGCAAATTTCATCTTCATCCTTCAAGTATTGTCAATGCAACACATCAACAAGCTCAAACAAATAATCTCTATCAGAAACCAATTGTAAGAAGTCCCTTTGTATTGTAGAAAATGCCTTCCACATCTCCTCCTTGGCTTCAAGAGAAGATTGATATTCAAATGAAGCAACTATCCAACACTGGTGCACCACTGAAGCATGTGTGTCTTGGAGAAGGTGTAAATCCTTTCAAATCATATTTTCATCCATCTTGAAAGGCCAAGAAAATGAGTGCGGTTCTTGAGGAAAATCACCCCCTTCTTCTTCTCTGTAATTATCTTACAGTGACTCGCACTTCTCTTTATGAATATTTCTTTATGCTTTCCCACCTGCACGACTAGATAGCTCATAGATATCCACAATGTTTTTAGTGGGATTTGGATTCTCACCATGGTTAAGCCTCTCCTATGATCTGGATGCAACGTTATCATGCTGCAAGAGAGTCCAAAAATCTGAACTTTGTTCATCCCTTTGCATCAGATTTTTCTACTTCAGATTTCCTAGTTCACACCCAACTGGTGGGGGCTTGTCTTCCACTTCATTAGGAAGTTCATATGATGATATATGATCTGATATATGTTCTTATTTTGGATCTGATCCAAGATATCCCTTATCATCATTGATAGTATAACCGTCCTCTACATTGATTTTTGGTTCGCTAACATATAAACTAGGAACAAATTCATCTCCCTCGCAATTGTCCTTCATGTTGCAGTGCTCATATGCAAGTGAAGTATTTTCCTTCTCCCATGGATCAGATGGTTTTGGGTGTACATGGATGCTGCAAAAATAAGAACTTTTCTCATCCATTTTCTTCATCTTCCCATCTTTCTGTACAGATACTTTGGTGGCCTGCTCCTCCACCAAATATTCTGGTTCAAACCCAAGCGATATGGCCTTGTCTTCTTTTTCCTAATGTTAAGTTTTTCATATGCTATACTAGATTCAATAGTATTCAATTCAAAGTCAAAGCAGCATATCAAGAATCACTGATAGAAACACAATCACAATATAGATACAACATTTATCCTGGGAAAACCTCAAGGGGAAGAAAACCCAGCAAAAATTTTCTCTATATAAGATGTATAAAAGACAACCCCGAAAATAGTTTTTCTCCTCCTTCTATTCATTCTCTCTCTCTCCTATGCATTACACAAGTGAGTGAGTCTGTGTGTTCAAATAACAACCATAGCTCCTTTATTTATACTAACTGTCAATTGACTTTTTGCACTAGACAAGTCAGCCCCAATAAACTGTCTAGGCCAACTTTACCTAGGAATACTAAAAACAATATATTATATTATTAATTGGGGTATAAAGACCCGACACAAGAGGATTATTTACCTCATGACTCTATGATGACCAAATAATATAGTAACACCCCGTCAGAGGAATAATAACATCTCCCTAGGGTTACATCAATAAAATACATTTAGAATATCCTTTGAAGTTACAATATTTGAACACTCCCCCTTAATGAGAAGGTTATTCTACTGGCGACATCATCATAAACTGTAGTAGAATAGAGAGACAATTACAACAGTACATTGAGGAGATACATCTATACGTCACAGGAATTTTTTCACAATTAGTAACTCGGAACAGTTACTCTTCATCTTCTGCATCACATGATCACTTGATCTATTCTTTCCAGCAACGCATCAAGTTTTCTATCCTTTGCAGTATCACTTCAATATTCATGATCCTTTGCAGCATCACTTTGATCTTCTAAATCCTTTGCAGCAACACTTTGATCCTTTCTATCCTTTGCAGCAGCACTTCGATATTCTCAATCCTTTGCAGCAACACTTTGATCCTTTCGATCCTTTGCAGCAACACTTTGATCTTCTTGGTCCTTTTTCCACCACGCTACCTATAGTACACATGATATGTTTGTGGGATGATCAATCCCTATCACTTTAGGACATAAGTCCAAGGACGATGAAACCCACACATGATCCAATTATGGGATGATCAATCCTATCAATCTAGGACATAAGTCCAAGGACAATGCAGTCCTCCATTAGCATGATCCATGAAATCGATCAGTTGAATCATCTACAACTAAATGTAGATATCAACCACACCTAGTGTCGGTCTGTAGCCCATCCATACCACACAAGTTAGTACCACTCACAAGTGAGTGTTTTACTATGTCGTCCATGAGGACTCATCCTAGAGAATCCATACCACACAGGTTAGGACCACTCCCAAGCGAGTGTTACTCTATGGAATCTGCATATGAATGTAGCTATACATGTTATCCAAAAATACACACCGCCTGCAAAGAAGAGTTGTTTCCCTATATCTGAATGGTTCAGGTCTAGAACAAAACACAAACACCAAATGTTAAACTTCCCCTAGATCTGGTTAATCACTTGAATGAAATGCCATGATACGTCTCTCAAAGGTTGTCCTCACTATGCTTGCAGAAGAAACTGTAAAAGATGGAAAACAAGAAGAGAAACATGATATCATATAATATAATCAAATAGATCTATGCTCATGACCAAGGAATCAAGCAATACATACAAATGAAACAGTAAATATAGGAAAGAAAAGACATTTTTTATTAGAAATTATTGGAGAGACTACAACCTTTATGCCTTGGTGTTGAGAGTTCCTTCCAATGGATCCTTGCTTCTAACTTCACCTAGCCTCCAATAACTCAAGAATTATTTTGGTAGAGTGTGGGTATGCAACACAATTCTTCCTCCTCCCTCCCATGGGGGATGAGCTAGTATTTAAAGGCATGGGAGGATAGCTATGGTTGAGGATCTCATGGGTGAGGTGGAGATAAGATCCAAAAAGGGGGTATATTGAGTTCTAGCTGGTCCTAAACCATAGGGATGAGACTCCATCGAGGTAAGCTTTGAGAATCCTCTCGAAGCTTCTCTTTTTGCTTTCAAAACTCGAGCACCGCTCCTCCAAAGAAGAAAACAGACAGTGTTAAAGGGGTAACACTTCTTGCAATAAGGCTAGAGATGGTGGCACTACTCATTTATGATGTATCAGGCCAGCATTGATGACTTGGGTAGTTATTTTTGTCAATGGGGAAAGAGCGTTACTGCTCAAAACAAGGAAAAATTGTAAGAGGATAATTTTTTCCTTCATTTCTCTAGGGAAAACTTTGAGGGATTGGAGTAGACAAGGGAAAACCTATATCATAACATGATGGTGATGATATTTTGGTGTAACAATAATCTCCACATAAGATTATCATCTACAGAGCAAATCTCGACTGCATACACAATGTCAGTCTCGGCATCCGTGAAGACTCATCATAGAGAATCCATACCACACAGGTTAGTACCACTCCCAAGCGATTGTTAACTCTATGGAATATACATATGAATGTAGCTATACTCTCCACATAAGAGTATCATCTACAGATCATATCTCGACTGCATACACAATGCCAGTCCTGGTGTCTGTGAGGACTCATCATAAAGAATCCATACCACATAGGTTAGGACCCCTCCCAAGTGAGTGTTAACTCTATGGAATCTACATATGAATGTAGCTATACTATCCACATAAGAGTATCATATGCAAAGTAGATCTCGACTGCATACACAATGTTAGTAATGGTGTTCGTGAGGACTCATCATAGAGAATCCATACCACACAGGTTAGGACCACTCCCCAGCGGGTGTTAAATCTATGGAATCTACATATGAATGTAGCTATACTCTCCACATAAGAGTATCATCTACAGAGCAGATCTTAATTGCGTACACAATGTCATTCTTGGTGTCTGTGAGGACTCATCATAGAGAATCCATACCACACAGGTTAGGACCACTCCCAAGTGAGTGTTAACTCTGTGGAATCTACATATGAATGTATCTATACTCTCCACATGAGAGTATCATATGCATACCATATCTCATCATTAATCCCCCTTTGACTGAGGAGGGTTCATTTCTCCGACTTGATCTTCCTTTTTCGAAGATGGTCCATCATTTGTAGTCCCATCACTTCTCCTCCTTGCAAGGAAAGTCCTTCCGAACTACACCAAGCTTGTCATGGAAATACTCAAACTGCATTTGAGAGAGAGGCTTGGTCAGTATATTAGCAACTTTCTCATCGGTACTCACATACTGGAGCTTGATGGCTCCCTTTTGTACCATATCCCTTATATAGAAATATCAAATTTCTATATGCTTCGATTTGTCGTGGAATATCAGATTTTTTGTCATCTTTATACAACTTTGGTTGTCACAAAAAATTAATGTAGTGTCCACCTCCATGTCAAATATTCTTGACATCATCTTTCGAAGCCATATTGCTTCACAACGAGCGGAGTAAGCTGCAATATACTCTGCTCCAGCCGTGATGAGAGCAACACTAGACTGTATCTTACTAAACCATGAGATCATGGTGGATCCCAGACAATAAAATCCACCTGATGTGCTTATCATGTCTACGGCACTTCCTGCCCAATTTGAATCCATATATCCATGCAAATTGTAGTCATGATCTCCTCCATAGTACAGTCCCAAATCAATCGTACCTTTTAGGTACCTCATCACATGCTTTGTAGCTATTAAGTGAACACGTTTAGGTTTAACTAAATACTAACTCAAGGTCTTCACAACAAAGCATATATCTGACCTTATGTTCATCTGATACATCAATGACCCAATAATCTGTCTGTAGTGAGTCATGTCTACTAGCTCGGATGTCTCATCAGACAACACCTTTAAATTGGTGTCCATGGGTGTGGCCATGAATTTACAATCCAACATATCAAATATTTTCATTATTTATATTGCATACTTTCCCTGATTCAGAAATATTCCTTCTGGGCTCTGCCACACTTCCAACCCTAGGAAATAATGCATTAATCCAAGATCTTTCATCTCGAATTCTTCAGTTAGCTTCTTCTTGCAATCCTTGATATGTTTCTTATTTCCAATCAAAAATAGATCATCCACATACAGTAATAGTTGTTAGAATATTCAACCCATAGTTAGCTACCTTAGACATTAATTAATCCATTTTTGTCTTGTTTGCCTAGTTTCCATATTCCACCTTATGCAAGTTGTCCTCCACATGTCCAAAGTGGTCAAACTTGCTAAAACTGAGTCATGAATTTCTTGGGAAACCTCTTGAAATCAATTATGCTTTATTCCTGGCCTTCCTAGCGCATGTCTACTTTTTCTGCTTTATTGCCTGCTTTTGCTAAGTTTTAAGGCAATTGGGAAAGTTTGACTAGGTGAAGTTAACTTGTTTTTTGTCCTCATCATCGTCCACTCTTTTCTCCTCATAAAAGCATGTATGAGTTGTCCTTCCATCACCTATTAGCTTGCCTAATTTATTTTTCCAATTCGTGAGCTCCTAGACAGATTTGGAAGCTGCTTTATGCACCTATGGGGGATTTGGTTAGATTTAGTAAGCCTGCTTTTAACCAATTTGAATGGCATCCCAATGCATTCGAATATCTCATGTAATTATTTATTGTGGAAACCTATGACTTCACAAGGTTGGCTATTGTACACTTATTCAATACAGATTAGTGTTTTGCTCCATATTCGGTCTCCTTTGTGTGTAATTTGCATGTGTAATTGGCAATTTTTGTGAGTGTAATTGTTCTAACACCTGGGTTCAATTTCCACATGGTATCAGAGCCTTTGTAGACCAATTTCTCTCCTTCCAATTTTTTATTACAGGTTGGACATCATTGATTGGGAGCATTTTGCTAACTGAAGGGACAATTTCTGCGCTATGGATCAATCTCAGAAGATCATCTTGACTCCATTTAATTTATTTGAATGGAAAGCAGAGATGGAGATACTATTGAGAGAGAAAGGCCTCTACATAGCGACTATGGAAATAGAAGAAGAGCCCAATGTAGTTGCAGAGAAAATTAAATGGCACAACAGGAGGGATGAGGCCTATGGTCTCCTGTGTCTGAGCATATCCAGAGACCTCCTTTTCCATCTTGATGGATTAACATCACCAAATGAAGTATGGGAGAAGCTTGTTGATATTTTTGGTAAGACAGATGAGATGATTAGACATCAAATTGAAAATGAATTGATCTCCTTGAGTCCCAACAGCTTCGAATCCCTACAACTCTACTTTTCCAAGTTAAAAGCCCTTGTTTTGCAGCTAAAACGATGTGGAATTGAAAAGAAGGAGGAGAAACTAGTTTTGGACATACTCTTGAAGCTTGGCCCTAACTATTCAGTGTTTGTCTCAACCTTCCATGCCACAAATTTGACAGCTTGAGCCTGGAAAATGCCTAGCCTTGCTGATTTCATGGAATCTCTCACACAAGAACAAGATAAATTGGTGATGATGGGCACCATCAAACCTTCCAAACACCAAGCTCTGGTTGCTAGAGATTCAAGGGTAGATTCAAAAGGAAAGAAGAAATCTATGAAGCCACCTGAGCAAAAGAGAGACAAGAACAAGTCTCCAGAGGAGCCCCAAGGTTCCAAGAAGAACCCCCGGAAGAAGAAGAACAAAGAAGAAATGAGCAAGTGCACATACTGCAGGAAGGACAATCATCTTGAAAGCTCCTACATGAAGAAAAAAATTGACATGCTGACCCAACTCCTGGAAAAGAATGGCATCTCCCTTCCTGATAGCTGAAAGAAGAGGGAAGGAGGATCAAATTTAGAAGACAGAGAGAGAGTTCATGCATTGGTTTCTAGCACATCAAGCTCACCTAGTTTCATCATTGATTCTGGGGCTTCAAGACATATGGTTTCGACCAAGGAGGCATTCACCTCACTTGACATGTTGAAAGGTCCACCAATAGTACTAGGAGATGACTCTCTCACTGAAAGTTTGGGAAAAGGGAGGATTGATCTTGACCATGGTAAGTTCAGCAATGCATTGTATGTTCCAGGTCTTTCCTCTAACCTCTTATCAGTGTATCAGATGACCCACAAAGGGTCTCCAAAGAAGTTCATATTCTCCCCTAATGAAGTTGAGATCACAAATATCTCAAGTGGTAAAGTCATTGCAAAAGGAGTTGCAAATCACACTTCAAAGGTATACATGTTCTCACACTTCCTACCCTACTCAAACCCCTCTGCTCTTCTGATTCATGCTAATGAGGCAAGAAAGCTTTGGCATGAAATATTTGGCCATATTAACTATAAGTATATTTCTGATCTTAGCGAAAAAGAAATGGTCATAGGGTTACCCAAGATTAAGTTTTCCAAAGGAGTCTGTCAAGGTTGCATCTTAGGAAAACAACCAGAGCATAAATTTGAGAAAGCTAGTCATGAGAGAACCTCTGCACCTCTTGAGTTGATCCACAGTGATGTTGCTGGCCCATTTCCTCATATGTCAATGATTCAGGCCAAATATTCATTAACATTCATAGATGAATTTTCTAGGTACTGCTGGGTTTACTTCCTGAAACACAAGTCTGAAGTTTTTGGCCTCTTCAAAGTCTTTAAGGTTTTGGTTGAAAACTAGTCTAGGAGAAAAATCAAGGTCCTCAAATCTGACAATGGTGGTGAGTATTTCAAGTCTGATTTCATTCAATATTGTGCAGATATAGGTATTAAGATGTAGTCTTCTATCCCTTACACACCACAACAAAATGGTGTTGTTGAGAGGAAGAACAAATCACTGGAAGAGATGGCAACCTGCATGATGGAGGCTAAGACTTTGCCACCAAATTTTTGGGCCGAAGCTATAAACTGTGCAGCCTATACCCAGAATAGGGTGCCTCATAAACATCTTGATGGTGTGACTCCTTTCGAAGCATCGAGTGGGCACAAGCCAAATGTGACCCATTTCAGGATTTTTGGCTCAAGGGCTTGGGCTAGAATTCCAAGAGAAAAGAGGAAGGCTTTGCAGCCCCAAATCCAAGAGTGTCTATTTATTGGGTACTCTAAAGATTCAAAAGGGTACAAGCTGATCAATTTTCACACAAACAAAGCCTTCATTGAAAGGAGTGTTCAGTTCCAAGAAGATCCTTTAGTAGCAGTGGAAGTTGGAGAATCTTCTTCATCACCAGAACCATTGAATGTAAGTGAAGAGATAAATGATTTTGCTGATTCTGATATGTCTGATAATGATGATTTAATTGCAGATCCTAATATTCCTACAAGACCAAAATGGGCAGCAAAGACCATTCATGCAGCTGGAGAACTAGCTAGAAATCCTAGTGATCCTAGGAGGACTAGATCTCAGTTTGAGAGTGCTCTGTGTATGAAAGACCCCTTGTTTGCAGAGAAATTCTATATGATGGTTGAATCAGAACCACAGACATATGAATATGTAGCACATGATCCAAGATGGAAAACATCCATGAAAGAAGATTTCAGCTCACTCCAAAAGAACAACACTTGGGAGCTGGTTGATCTTCCCCTAGGGAGGAAGCTAGTTCAATGTAAGTGGTTTACAAAACCAAGTTTTATGCTGATGGTTCACCTTTGAAATATAAGGCAATATTGGTAGCTAAGGGCTACTCATAGGTACATGGCATAGACTACAATGAGACCTTTGCACCAGTGGCAAAGATGGACTCCATCAGGCTAGCCTTAGCCATTGCAGCTTCGAAGCAGTGGGAGGTACATCACATGGATGTGAAGTGTGCTTTCCTGAATGGAGAACTTACTGAAGAGATTTACATGCAGCATCCTCAAGGCTTTTCTACTAATCCATATCTTGTATCTAGGCTAAAGAAATCATCGTATGGGCTTAAGCAAGCCCCTAGGGCTTGGTATGCCAATATTGATGGCTTTTTGTTGTCATTGAGTTTTGTTCAATGCAAGTCTGATCCTAATGTTTATTTGAAGCTGATTCATGGTTCTTTGATGATTATTTTCTTGTATGTAGATGACCTTCTCATTACAAGAAGCTCAAAGGATGAAATTTGCTCCTTGAAGGATGCAATGAACCATGCATTTTATATGACTGATTTGGGGTTATTGAGCCAATTATTGGGTCTTGAGATTGCTCAAAACAAACATGGAATAAAATTACATCAGTCCAAGTATTCTTTGGATTTGCTGAACAAGTACAACATGAAAGATTGCAAGCCAAGCAAGACTCCCTTCCTTTCAGGAGTTAAGTTTGAAGAAGCAGGTTCTTCTCCTATGGTAAATAATACACTGTATAGGCAACTGATTGGGTGTTTGTTGTACCTTACACATACTAGACCTGATATTTATTATGTAGTAAGTGTGGCTTCAAGATACATGGATCAGCCTCATGATATCCATTGGAGAGCAGCCAAAAGGGTCCTTAACTTTGTTCAGGGAACAAGGACTCATGGGATCTTCTACAAAGCTAAATCTGATCTTGATTTGATTGGGTTTACTAATAGTGATTGGGTAGGTGACAACACAGATCGAAATTCAAAATCAGGATATGTGTTCATGCTTGTTGAAGGACCAATCAGTTGGTCAAGCAAGAAACAGAGTACCATTGCACTCTCATCTACAAAACAAAGTACAGAGGAGTTGTAAATGCAACAACTCAATGTTTATGGTTGCATGGGTTACTTGGTTAGTGTGGCTTCGAATTAGAATACTCAACTACTATCTATTGTGATAATCAGAGTACCATTCAAATCTGCAATGATCCAGTTCAGAGACAAAGAACCAAACACATTGAGATCCATATGCACTACATCAGACAGCTTGTGCATGATGGCACCATTCACTTACTCTTCTGTTCATCTTCAGAACAAGTAGCAGACATCTTCACCAAAGTTTTTTGTGAGAAGACATTCAGCAATCTCAAATCACTATTGGGGATCGCTGATCATGCCATGAAGCATGATTGATGACAAGATTTTCAAATTTTGTTTTATTGTCCATGTTTAAGGGAGGATTTTTCCCACTGGGTTTTTGCCTCTTTCCTTGGTTAAATGGACATGCAGTATGTAAAGGGTGACTAAGCCTTGTTGCTAGGCCCTATAATTTTCTGATATTTTACTCATAAGTTAGGATTAAGGGGGGGTGTTAGAATAATCAACACATAGTTAGCTACCTTAGACAATAATTAATCCATTTTTGTCTTATTTGCCTAGTTTCCATATTCCACCTTATGCAAGTTGTCCTCCACATGTCCAAAGTGGTCAAACTTGCTAAAACTGAGTCATGGAGCACTTGGGAAACCTCTTCGAATCAATTCTTCTTTATTCCTGTCCTTCCTAGCGCATGTCTGCTTTTTTTGCTTTATTGCCTGCTTTTGCTGAGTTTTAAGGCAATTGGGAAAGTTTGACTAGGTGAAGTTAACTTGTTTTTTGTCCTCATCATACTCCACTCTTTTATCCTAATAAAAGCATGTATTATTTGTCCTTCCATCACCTATTAGCTTGCCTAATTTATTTTTCCAATTCATGAGCTCCTAGACAGATTTGGAAGCTACTTTATGCAGCTATGGGGGATTTGCTTAGATTTAGTAATCCTGCTTTTGACCAATTCAAATGGCATCCCAATTCATTTGAATATCTCATGTAATTATTTATTGTGGTAGCCTATGACTTCATAGGGTTTTCTATTGTACACTTATTCAATACAGATTAGTGTTCTGCTCCATATTCAGTTTCCTTTGTGTGTAATTTGCATGTGTAATTGGCAATTTTTGTGAGTGTAAATGTTCTAACACCTGGGTTCAATTTCCACAAGTATGACTGGTTCATCATCCATAATATTCATATAAATATTAGGATCATCTATACTCTTGGTAAATCCCATGCTTGTCAAGAAGTTATCTATTCTGTCATACCAAGCTCTAGGAGTTTGTTTCAGTCCATGCAGATCCTTTTTCAACTTGCATACATGAGTTTCTCTATATTTGACTTCAAATACTTGTTGATGCTCGATGTAAACCTATTCCTCAATCATACCATTAAGGAAGGTTGTCTTTACATCCATTTGGTGCAAGTCCCATTTCATCATGGAGGAAAGTGCCATGATAGTTCTTGTTATCTCCCAAAATAATTTATTTTGATAGTATGAAGAATTTAGCTCATGCAATGAAGGATATGAATATCACTAACAAGTTCGAAAGCCTCTGTTTTTTATTTTGATAAAAATTTCACAAGTTGTAGCTTTCAGTGGCTTAGGCAAGGCTCAAAACATCTCATTAGCCACCAAAAAGGGTTTTCTTCGACAGATTAAGGAGTGCAACATATACCCTAACCACCAAAAGAACATTTTTGACAGTAGGTCAGAGGTTTAATCCTCTATGATGCCAGATTTTTGGAGGTTTAGTTCTTTATACCACCAACACTATGAAAAACTTGCGGTTTAAACCGTCGACACATTCAATCTTGGGGTTCCAATCGCCGACAATTAGTGGTTTAAAGCTCCGATGGGTTAGTGGATAGAGCTTCCGATCGTCGACAGATTAGTGGTTAGTCTTTCCAATTGCCGATGCTTAGAACTTAGTGGTTTGAATTTTCGACACTGCAGCAGCACTCAGGTTTAAATCTCTAATGGGTTAGTGGCTAGAGCTTTCGATCACCGACAAATTAGTGGTTAGTCTTTCTGATCGCTGATGCTTAAAAGTTAGTGGTTTGAATCGTCGACACTGCGGCAGCGCTCAGGTTTAAAGCTTCAACGGGTTAGTGGCTAGAGCTTCTGATCGCCGACAGATTAGTGGTTATTCTTTTCGATCATCAATGCTTAGAAGTTAGTGGTTTGAATCGTCGACACTACGGCAGTGCTCAGGTTTAAAGCTCCGATGGGTTAGTGTCTAGAGCTTCCAATCGCCGATCGCGACGTTAGTGGTTTGAGACGTTGACACTATGGCATCATTCAAGTTTAAAGCTCCAATGGTTCAGTGGCTAGAGCCTTGGATCACTGATCGCGATGTCAGTGGTTTGAAACATTGACATTGCGGTAGCATTTAGTCTTGAGGTTCGATGTTTTAGTGGTTTGGAGTTCCGATCGCCGACGAGTTAGTGGTCATAGCTTCCGACCGCCGATGCTTAACCGTCGTATTGGTAGTGTTTTAAATCGCCGACACTACAGTCGCATTCAATTTTGAGGTTCTGATCCTTTAGGTTAGAGCTTTCAATCGCCGACCGCAGAGACAAGGTAGAAAATTCCGGTGGATTAAGCATGAAAGATCATGTCAGTTAACCGCCAAAAAGATGGCTTTTGGCAGCAAATTTACAATGGACCAGCAACAGTGATCACTAGAAACTACTTCAGTTATTTAATGTTCACTCAGTGAACTAGATATTCGTCATAGTTAGACAAATAGTCAGGTAGGGTTTGAAACCCTAATTTGAAAAAACTACCACTTTCGAGTATTTTTGTGAAAACAGATCGAAGTTCTGGGATCTGTACTTTTTGTAGAAGGATATAAATCCTAAGATTGATTTTATAATAACGGTTCAACTTCGGGGATTTATAATCCTATAATGCTTTCACGCTTCTCTTTTTACTTATTCATGGTATAAGCTCTTTTGTTGTGATCTGTTAAGCCATCATCTCTTTCTTTACTGTATTTATGCCTGAATGTGTGTTTAGGTCATTTTCAAATTGATTAAAAAGCTGGTAGATATCATCCTATTGGTTTGTTAGTGCGATTTGATTTATAAATACCATCCTCATCAGGATTTATCCATTTATATGCATGTGTTTTGTATGTAAGTCTACCATCCTGGTGAGTTCTCCATCCCTGCACCTTATTGTCGAACTTCTGAGCAATTGTAAGTAAAAGCCTTGTAAATGAGTGAGTTTTATGCATGCCTTGAGAGTGGAAAGGTTATATAGGTCAACTGAGTTGATCCATATCAAAAAAACCCAAAAACATTGTAATTTACCAGGAATCCTCAAGCTACAACCTAGAGGAGTTTCCTGGAGTGATAACAAATTGGCGTCGTTCTCGAGGAGAGGAGATTGAAAATCAGCTTCCCTGGGAGACAACATAGATCCATGCTTTGATGATAGACAAAGCTTGGACACTATTATGGTTGTAATCATCTATCCGACGACTCCATTGATATAAGGTGGCTTCAAGAAGACCAAGTAACAGAGCAAACCCAAAGGGGCCACCAGCAACACCAGTTTCAGATCCAGAAGAAATTTTGAGGAAAGCCAGGGCTTTACTAAGACAGACCAAAAGTGTTGCACAAAAATATACATCAGGTATTTCAAGAAATATTTCTGCTATTATTTCTTCTACCGAAATTCTTAATTCCCAGGAATTTTTAGATACATCAGAAAAATCTAGGGGTTGGGCATCTTCAAGCACTGCTGCTTGTGAAGATCCAATCCCTGGTGACTCCACTGGGATAAGTATACCACCGCCTTCTCAGCAAGTGTCTTCATCAGTGCTACCTTCCACAACCTTGTCCATACCAATTTCCAATATGGCTGCCCCTCAATTGACCAAGATGGAAAGGATCCTGGTAGCTAGGTATGCATTCCTAATTTTTCCAAATCCTCTCGCAGCCATGCCTACTAGGGATTATCTCAAGTATATGCCTAAGTTTACAGGGGAAGGGGATTTCACTGTTGAATAACATCTAGAGGATTTTTACAGCTATGCTAAAAATATTAACATAGAACAAGAAGATGTATGGACTAGGGTTTTTGTGCAAAGCCTAGATAGCCAGGCTAGGAAGTGGTTTAGGGAATTTCCTGCTGGATCGGTGGTAGGCATAGAGGCCCTAGATGACATTTTCCTAAAGCATTAGGGAGAAAGGAGAGACCACCTCTACTATATCATAGAATTCAGCAAACTGAAAAAGGAAAATGGGGAGTTTGTCTCCAACTTTATCAATAGATTCAACAATATGTACAGCAAGATCCCCACGGAAACTAAGCCCACCGATACCTTAGCTAGGATAACTTACACAAATTCCTTTAAATTTGACTTCTACCTACTTCTCAGAGAAAGGAGATATGCCTCCTTATCACTCATGCAGGATGCTGCCCTGGAGGTAGAGTCAAACATTCTGGCATCTCAGAAGGTCAAAGGGAAGATAGACAGGAAAAAGTATCCAGCAGACTCTAGTGGGGCTTCTGCATCAAAGAAAAAGATTGACAAAATGACCAAACTTCTAGATAACATGACTGCTGAAATATCTAAATTGAAGGACCAAGGACGTTTACCGGTGAGGGGTAAAGGGCTAAGTGACTTTGCTCCTTGAAACCCAAATTTTGTTCCTTATAGAAGAGGAAACCCCCCAGTTTAGATTCTCAAAAGGGAGAGGAATCAAGGGGAAGACCAAAGGATAAGAGCTCCATTTCAAAATGTTGTATTAGAAGAAGAGCCAGAATTCATTGAAGAAGAAGGAGAAGCTGAAGACAATATCCACTGCATGGAGGATGAGGTGGATTGTTCTTTTCTTACATAGGCAGAATATGAGGAAGCCCTGATTGATGAGCAGATCACTGAAGAGACTGTCTATCAGGATGATGGTCAGGGAGGTTACAAACTGAGGTCTAGGCTGGTTTCTCCCCCCAAGAAGAATGCCATACCTGTCAAGCAGCCTGCTGCACCAGCTAGAAAGGTTGTTGTCATATCAAAGAAGGTGGCTGTCACATCCAAAGCGTTGCCAAAACCAACACCTTCAGCCATGACTGATCAAGTCCAACTCAAACCTATAGATCATGAGGTAATGTTTGCAGATAGGCTGCATTATTCTTTCAACCTTGAGCCTGAAATTCAAAAATTGAAAATCCCTTTCCCTTTAATTGAGCTAATGAAGAATGATGCATTCAAGTCCTGCATTCTGAATTCCCTTCAACCCAAGGTGCACATTGACACTAACTTTGTGAACCTGCAAGATGAAAAACCTGTTGTAACCCCGGGCCCCATGATCAAATACCTAAAGGACTCATGCCCACCATTCTACATATCCTTGAATATACATGGTAAAATCCTCCATAACTGCCTACTGGATTCAGGAGCCTCTCATAAGCTAATGCCAAAAGTTGTGATGGATGAGCTTGGCCTCAGCATCAACAAGCCCTACCATGATTTATTCTCCTTTGACTCCAGGAAGGTCAAGTCCTTGGGCCTCATCAAAGACCTTACTGTGAACCTAACTCAACTACCTTCGAAAAGTGTCATGATGGACATTGTAGTGGTTGATATCCCTCCAAAATTTGGCCTCTTGCTATCTCGGTCATGGAGCAAAAGACTAGGTGGCACCCTTTAGATGGATCTCACATATGCCACCATTCCCATGTTTGGAGGGGAGACTAAGAGGCTGTATAGGGAAAATCAGCTGGCATACATTATAAGCAAGGAAAGCAACTCAATGAATCACCCCATCTATGTAGTGGACACTGATTTTGGGTCATGCATTTTGCAAATAGATGATTCTCAGTAGACATAAATCCAGCTCACTCAGCCCACCTGTCACTATCCCGAAGAAGTAACCACAACAATCTAGACCGTGTATTTTTATGGGGCTAGCACTCAAAGCTCAGTAGGTGCAGGTGTAGTATTCATCTCCCCATCTAAGGAAAACATCTACCTATCTTATAAGCTTGATTTTAAAACCACTAACAACACAGTAGAATATGAAGCCTTGCTGCTAGGAGTTAAAGCTGCCAAGGAGATGGGGATCATGTGCATAAATATTTTTGGAGATGTTGATCTCATCATACAGCAGGTCAACAACACTTTTCAGACAAAAAATATCAGACTAAAGGCCTACGGGGACGAGGTATGGAAACTCAGAGACTCGTTTATGTTTTTTGAACTGTCATATATTCCTAGGGCTTTGAATCACCTGGATGATTCCCTAGCTATCTCTGCCAGTCTTTTTGTTCCTGCTTTACCCCCTAAGCTCAGCTATGATGTTCATGTCAAGTACAGACCCTCTTTGCCAGATAATGTAAAATTATGGAGGGTGTTTGACAATGATGATGAGCTTAGTAAATTCCTTCAGTTAGTAGATGAATTCTCTGACATACACATAGACCAGGAAAACCTAAACATGTAGAAATCCAAACAACCCAAGTTAAAAGATAAAGTGGATGATCAGAACATTGTCCAATTACCCAGAAACTACATACCCTGAGGTCTAGTACCATTGGAAGAACTTTCTGATCACAATGACATCCTGTTTAAGATTTCTAAAAGGGAGCTAGATCCTGCTATCCAAGAGCAAAACATAGGCAGCCAAAGCCATCCAAAACTAATAAATCTATCCACTGGGCTGACTGCTGGTTAGAAGTCTGAATATTGCATCTTGATAAAAGAGTTTGTTGATGTCTTTGCATGGGAGTATAGTGACCTAAAAACATATGACACCAACATCATCCAGCATAGGATTCCTTTGGAGAAGGACACCATTCCTTTCAAACAGAGCTGAGACCCATCAACCCTCTCCTATTACTAGTGATTGAAAAAGAGATCCACAAGCTCCTCAAAGCCAAGATCATAATTCCCCTTAGGTATTCCAAGTGGATTGAAAACCTAGTAGTGGTAAGAAAAAAAATGGAGAAATCAGGCTGTGTGTGGATTTTAGAAACCTGAACAAGTGTTCCAAGAAAGACAACTATACACTACCCAAGATGGAACACCTGCTGCAAAAAGTCTTGGGGTCTAGGGTTATGTCCTTCCTTGATGGCTTCTCTGGATACAACCAAGTTGATGTGCACCCAGATGACCAAGAGAAGACTGCCTTTACCACCCCCTAGGGCACCTTCATGTATGCTAAAATTCCATTTGGGCTAATGAATGCTGGGGCTACTTTTTAGAGAGCTATGGACCTAGATTTTGTAGGGTTAAAAGATAAGTTTGTGCTGATATATTTGGATGACCTAATGGTTTACTCTCACAACTATCATGTCTACTTACATCATCTAAGCAAGGTATTTTTGAAGTGCATAAGGTATGGAATATCACTGAACCCCAAGAAGTCCTAGTTTGCACTCAACAAAGGAAAGCTACTAGGCCACATAGTCTCAACTGAAGGTGTAAAGATTGATCCAGTGAGGGTGGAAGCAATCCAAAAGCTGTCAATACCAAGGTCAAAAAGAGACATTCAGTCCTTTTTAAGCAAGATAAACTTTGTCAGAAGGTTCATTCCAAATTTCTCCGAGCTGGTAAAGCATATAACAGTCATGCTAAAAAGGGATGCAGAAATAAAATGGACTGACTAGGTAAGAAACTCTTTTGAAGACATTAAGAAAACCATTATGGAGGCCCCAACCCTGATTAGTCCCGACTACACCAAGGGTTTTTACATTTTCTCTTTTTCATCTGATGACACATTTGTAGTTGTACTATTACAAAAGAATGATGAAGATCTTGATCATCCAATTGCATTCTTCAGCAGAACCCTGAGAGATGTTGAGCTGAAGTATGACCCAATTGAGAAGCAGGATTATGCTCTCATAAAATATTTGAAGACTTTCAGAATCTACATTCTCCATGCACAGGTCATTGCATATGTCCCTTCAGCTACTGTGAAGGATGTTTTGACTCAGCCTGACATTGATGGGAAGAGATCTAAGTGGATTTCCAAACTCATTGAGTTTGATGTAGAGGTGAAACCCACCAAGCGGGTAAAGCGATTAGGTCTAGACAAACTCATGGCCAAAGAAAACTGTGAACTGGTCTTGTTGAAAATTCCACATGTGTCAAATCAGTAAAGGTGCAGACTGTGGTAGCAGCAGAAACAGAAGTAAATCAAGATCAAAATGACATTCCATCAGTAGCTGAGAACATATCTTCATGTGAGTGGTACTCAATTATCATTCAATTTTTGCAAAAAATAGAAGTATCTCCTGATCTCAATCCTAACCAGGCACAAGCTCTTAAGTTGAAATCTATTAAATTTTGCATAATTGACAAAATGTTGTACTGGAGAGACCAGTCTGGAGTTTTTCAAGGTGTCTAGATAAAGAGGAAGCAGAGCGGGTCATGCATCACTTTCATTACAGCACATGTCGAGGCCACCACTATTGGAAAACCATAGCCCACAAGATCTTAAGAGCAAGATACTATTGGCCAGTCCTTTTTGCTGATGTATGCACTTTTGTAAGGGCCTGTGACCAATGCCAAAGATTTATAGGGAAGCAGCAGCTCAAATCCCTAGCCCTTAGGCCTGTTATAGTGAATGGGCCTTTCCAGCAATGGGGTTTAGATTTCATAGGTGAAATAAATCCATCCTCCAGAGGACAACATAAACATTGGATCTTAGTAGCCACTGACTACTTTACAAAATGGATAGAAGCAGTACCTACCATGAATGCCACTCATCAAGTCATAATGAGATTTTTATATGAGAATATATTTAGTAGGTTTGGCTTCCCAGTAAGGTTAGTAACTAATAATGCACCAGCTTTTAAGGCTGGGGCATTAGTTAAAATGTGTGAATCAATGGGTATTCAGCTGGTGCACTCCACATCCTATTATCCCCAAGGCAATGGCCTAGCTGAGTGATCCAACAAAAGCTTAGTCAGAATCATTAGGAAACTGCTAGAGACAAATCAGAAAAGATGGGATTCAAAGCTTAAGTTTTCCTTATGGGCTGATAGGGTAACAGACAAAAGATCCATTGGGACTTCTCCATTCAAGCTAGTTTATGGCACTGAGACCATCTTTCCTATCCAGCTCATCCTTCCAGTGGCAAAGTTCTTTCAGTAAGAGGAGGATGAACCAAATGATATGGTGAGAAAGATGATGGATTTGGTAGAGTTACAACAAATAAGGGAGCAAGTTGTAGGAAAATCAGAAGCTTATCAATAGAGGATAAAGGGCATATTTAACAAAAGAGCAAAAGCAGAAAACTTTCGAGTCGGATATTGGGTCCTCAAGTGGGATACTGTCAGATAGGACAAGGGAAAACACAAAAAATTTGACTCTTTGTGGATTGGCCCTTTTTTTATAGATCGGGTATATGAGAATAACACCTTCAAATTGCAAAATATGGAAGGTGAAGAGGTATTTGATGGCCCAGTGAACAGGCGGTTCTTGAAACTCTATTTTATTGAGGCTCTGAGGCCTTATTATTGTAAATTAGTAGATAGTAGTTTGTTTTGCTTTAAGAATAAACTCCATGCCCAATGGAACACTAGAAGATAGCTTCAATTATTCTTTTTCAGGAAAGGCATTTTAGTCTGGGATTCTTGGGACCTCATTGGGAGGTTCCCATCCCCAAGTAGGAGCCAGATATTATCTCCTAAAATAATTTATTTTGATAGTATGAAGGATTTAACACATCCAATGAAGGATATGAATATCGATGACAAGTTTGAAAGACGATGTTTTTTATTTTGGTAAAAATTTCACAAGTTGTAGCTTTCGGTGGCTTAGGCGAGGCTAAGAACATCTCATTAGCCACCGAAAAGGGTTGTATTCGGCAGATTAAGAAGGAGTGCAACATATACATTGACCACCAAAAGAACATTTTTGACAGCAGGTCGAAGGTTTAATCCTCTACGACATCGGCGTTTCAGAGGTTTAGTCCTTTATATAGCCGACACTTCGAAAAACTTGCAGTTTAAAGCATCGACATGTTTAATATTGGAGTTCCAATCGACGATAATTAGTGGTTTAAAGCTCCGATGGGTCAGTGGCTAGAGCTTCCGATCACCAAAGATTAGTGGTTTGTATTTCCGATCATCGATGCTTAGAAGTTAGTGGTTTGAATCGCTGACATTGCGGCAGCGCTCAGGTTTAAAGCTCCGATGGGTTAGTGGCTAGAGCTTTCGATCGCTAACAGTGGTTAGTCTTTCCATTCATCGATGCTTAGAAGCTGTGGTTTGAATCGCCGACACTGCGGCAATGCTCAGGTTTAAAGCTCTGATGGGTTAGTGGCTAGAGCTTCCGATCACCGACATATTAGTGGTTAGTCTTTTCGATTGTCAATGCTTAGAAGTTAGTGGTTTGAATTGCCGACACTGCAGTAGTTCTCAGGTTTAAAGCTCCGATGGGTTAGTGGCTAGAGCTTCCAATTGTCGATCATGACGTTAGTGGCTTGAGACATTGACACTACCGCAGCATTTAGGTTTAAAGCTCTGATGGGTCAGTGGCTAGAGCCTCCGATCACCGATCGCGATGTCAGTGGTTTGAAAGGATGACACTGCGGCAGCATTCAGTCTTGAGGTTCCAATGTTTTAGTGGTTTGGAGTTTCGATCGCCGATAAGTTAGTGGTTATAGCTTTCGATCGTCGATGCTTAACCGTCACGTTAGTAGTGGTTTAAATCACCGACGAGTTAGTGGTTATAGCTTACAATCATTGATGCTTAACCGTCACACCGGTAGTGGTTTAAATCACCGACACTGTGGTCGCATTCAAGTTTGAGGTTCCAATCGTTCAGGTTAGAGCTTTCGATCATCGACCATGGAGATAGGGTAGAAAATTCTAGAGGATTAAGCAAGAAATATCACATCAGTTAACCGCCGAAATACTGGCTTTTGGCGAAAAATTTACAGTCGACTAGCAACAGTGATCACTAGTAACTACTTGAGTTCTTTAATGTTCACTCAGTGAACTAGATCTTCGTCATAGTTAGAAAAATAGTTAGGTAGGGTTTGAAACCCTAATTTGAAAAAACTACCACTTTTGAGTATTTTTGTGAAAACAGATCGAAGTTTCGGGATCTGTACTTTTTGTAGAAGGCTATAAAGCCTAAGATCGATTTTATAATAAGGGTTCAACTTCGGGGATTTATAAGCCTATAATTCTTTCATGCTTCTCATTTTACTTATTCATGGTATAATCTCTTTTGTTGTGATTTGTTAAGCCATCATCTCTTTCTTTACTGTATTTATGCCTGAATTTGTATTTATGTCATTTTCAGATTGATTAAAAAGCTGATAGCTGTCATCCTATTGGTTTTTTAGTGCGATTTGATTTATAAATACCATCCTCATTAAGAGTTACCCATTTATATGCATGTATTGTGTATGTAAGTCTTCCAGCCTAGTGAGTTCTCAATCCCTGCACCTTATTGTCGAATGTCTAAGCAATTGTAACTAAAAGCCTTGTAAATGAGTGATTTTAATGCATGCCATGAGAGTGGAAAGGTTATATAGTTCAACTGACTTGATCCGTATCAGAAAACCCCCAAAACGTTGTAAGTTACCAGGAATCCTCGAGCTACAACCTAGAGGAGTTTCCTGGAGTGATAACAGTTTTGATGGAAGTGTACCTTGCTAATAGAGCAAATGTCTCTTCATAATCGATTCCTTACTTCTGAGAAAATCCTCTAGCCATAAATCTTGCTTTGTACTTTTCAATACTTTCATCTGCATCATGTTTTATCTTGTAGATCCATTTCAAAGAAACCACTCTTGTTTTATGGTTTGGGAACTATATCCCAAACATCATTCTTCATGATCGACTAGTATTCCTCTGACATTGCTTCAACCCATTCTTTCTTCTGTGCAGCTTCCTCATAGCTGTTGGGTTCTTGGTTTATAGGATCACACATCAAAGCTACATAACTGGAATATGGCTTTGATCTCTTGATGGTTCTTGTGGAACCTTCTGGTTCTCCATATCTTTCTACTTCTTGCATGATTTCTCTTACCCAAGCAGGTTTTAGAGATATCCATAGTAGGGGGATCCTGAGGCTCTAGCATGTCATGGTATTTTGATGCTACTATTTTAGGAGTTGGTTCAGCTTATGTCCTTTTGGAAGGTACATCTTCTTCATGTATCTATTCAAGCTTACACCTTCTATATTTCTTGAGAGTTTCCTCTTCATCGAAGGTTACATCCCTACTAATCTCGATACGATGGAATATTGAAATGTATATCCTGAAGTCTTTGGAGACTTCATAGTATCCTACAAATATTCCATTCTTACTAGAAGGATCCAATTTGGTTCTCTTCTCTTTCGGAATATGTACATATACTGGGCAACCAAATATCTTGAGATGGCTTACTTCAGGTTTCTTTTCGGTATACACTTCTTCAGGCATCTTGAATTCAATAGCACAATGAGATAATCTATTTTGCACATATACGACAATTTTTACAGGTTCAACCCATACATGCATAGGGAGGTCTTACTCATGAATCATGGTCTTCACTGCTTCCATGATAGTTCTATTCTTTCTTTCCACGACACCATTTGTTGGGGATTATAGGGAGTGGTTAGTTCCCTCTTTATTCCCGCATCCTTACAAAATGCTTCAAGTTCCTTTGAAGTGCATTCTCCACCCTTATCTGATCTCAGTGTCTTGATTCTGTTTTCTAACTGGTTCTCTATCAAGGCTTTGAATTCCTTGAATTTTTCGAACACTTCACTTTTATTCTTCAAAAAATGTATCCAAGTCTTTCCTGAATAATCATCAATAAATGTGACATAGTATTCATATCCACTTAAGGAAATGGAGGGAATAGGACCACATACATCAGAATGGATTAGTTCCAATGAACCTTTAGTCTTTGTGTACTTTTCGGAAAGGGATTCTTGATATTCTTTCCCTGTGCACATCCCTTGCAGGTTCCCTCATGTTCGATCTTCAGATATAGAAACCATATTACAACCTTGAATACATAGGGAAATGCTTTGTAGTTGATGTGAGCAAGTCTTCTATGCCACAATTCACTTGAGCTGGTAGTCTCATGGACAAGGGCTATCTCTAGATGTCCTTTATGCTTGTACAATCCTCCTTCTTCTTCTCCAATGACTACAGCATATTCAAGTGTCTTACCCTTGGACCACATGAGTACTTGTCCATCTATAAAAGAAACTATATATCCTTTCTTGTTTAGAGATGAGATGGAGAGTAGGTTATTTTTAAAACCTGGTGCATACAGTACTTCCTTCATCTTCACAGAGGTCCCAGAGTCTAGCTTGTAGCTTGATTCACAAATACCTTTGATGGGATATTGATAGTCATCTCCTAATGATACTTTCTAGGAAGAGTTCTTCTCTTGAATATTTGACAGAGTTGTCTTCTTTCCTGTCATGTGCTTAGATGCACCACTATCAATAATCCATGTATCTTCTCCAGGTGTCACAAATTCAAAGAGTGCAAAGAATAACACAGATTCCTCTACATATTCTCCTCTAGTTCCCTTTCGAGGTATTTCTTCATTCTCATCTTCAGCTAGATGAACATGATGTCTTTTGTTGTTTTTTTTCTTTAGTGATGGACATTTTATAGCAATATGTCCTAACTTATGACAGTTGTAGCATTTATAACTTGAGTAATCCTTCTTCTTCTTTCTTCTATGGAGTTTCTTCTTTAAAGGGTTATGATTACTCTTCTTGAGGTTTGATTGATTTCTTTCCTTAGTATGGGTAGTTCAAGCCTGGGTAGTCATGCCCTGAGGTTCTTATCAGTAGTTTCTATAATGTAAACAAGTCATGTCAAGTCAAGGTGGGTAACCCTCCTATTGTCTAAGGGTTAAAGTGCCCGCAGTTTCGGGGCACTAGGGTTATTAGACTCACCTAGTGAAGTCATCCCTAGTTGGGTTTAGTCAAGTCGGGAATTAGTATAAATAGAGAGCTAGCCTCTCTATTTATCACACACTCACTCACACTCAATTGTAGCGCATAGTTGAGGAGGGGAAAGACACTGGGGCAAAGAAGAAAGAGGTTACTGCTGTTGGGAGATCATCTTACTATTTTTGGGTTTCACTTTTGGTGTTGATTCTATCTCCGAGAAAGTTGCGGGGTTTTCTCCATTTATGGTTTTCCAAAGGAAAAACACTGTGTTCATTGTCTCTTGTGTTTGATTGTTGTTCTTGTTGTTCTCTCAGTTAAAGATCCTAATGATATGCTATCTTAATGTTCAAAATCTAACATGGTATCAGAGCTAACCTGAGAAGAAGACACTGTGCAGCTATGGGAACTAGGGCTTCCTATTTTTGGATCTCTCTCCACATATTTTCAGAAAAAGTAGGGTGGAATAACTCTCCTCCCTAGGGCGCATATTTCTATTGAAACAGAATCCAATTCTGAGGTTTTTCAGTTTTGGACCCGACACTGCTACTGAAAATTAGGGCTTTTCACAGAAATGGAATTTTTCAGTGAGCCCAGGACTAGATTGATCTCCTCCCCAAAATTGAAGTTAGGGATCAAATTCAAATCATTTGGTTGGATAGAACTCCAGAAACGCAAAACCCTAAACTGCTCCTAAACCAGCACTGTAGGATTTCAGCTCCAAATCCAGATCCGACATCTTGACCTGGTAAGATCTAAATATTTTGTATTTCCATTTAAGGTTCTCAGTTAATATGTCTCATCATACCAAGCTTGATGAAAAGATTGAGGGAGCTGATAATTTCCGAGCCTGGAAGTATAGGATATCCCTGGTCCTGGAAGAAAATGAGTTGGACTCCTATATCAGTGAGGAGGTTCTAGTTCCAGAGGGAGATGAGGCCAAGGTCTTACATAAGAAGAAGTTGGTTATGGCAAAGATGATCATTGTTGATTCTATCAAGGATCACCTCATACTATAGGTGTCCTAAAGCTATGTTTGATGCCCTAACCAAACTGTTTGAAGGGAAGAACATCAATCAGAAGATGACTCTAAGGAACCGGTTGAAGAATGTAAAGATCCAAAATGAGGAGACCATCCAGTCATAATTCACAAGGGTCTCCTAGATCAAAGAACAGCTGGAAGAAGTAAATGAAGAAGTGGAGAATGAAAAAATTGTGATGACAACTTTGAATGACCTCCATAGGTCATGGGATTCTTTCATCCAAGGAATCTATGCTAGGAAGAAGTTAGTCAAGTTCAGTAGACTATGGGAAGAATGTTCATAAGAAGAAGATCGAATAGCAGCTCGAGAAGAAAAGATGGGAAGTGAATATCAAGCTCTCACAGTACACTCCAAGAAAGGAATAAGGGAAAAGCATCATCACCAAGGTAATCATTCTCATCACAAAGGTTCGTATTAACTCAGATGGTATACATGTGATGAAATAGGACACTATGCTAGAAACTGTCCCATGAATAAGAATGGATCCAAGAATAAGAGGAACTCCAAAAGAAGACATCATGCTCACACTGTTGAGGATGATGATCCTCTCAGAAAGAGGGTAAAACAAGAAAGAGAAGACTCTTCAAGTGAATATGAATATGTTCTGATCTCTGCTCTCATGGGAACTGTCACTCATGGAAGCAAAGATTGGCTTATTGACAATGGGGCTTCCAAACACATGACAGGTTTCAAGGAATCCTTTGAGAAACTATCTGAAAATAATTCACCCCATAAGGTGAAACTTGGGGATGACTACCAATATTTTATAAAAGTTAGTGGTGAATCCTCCTACAAGCTAGACTCTGGAAAGTCTATGAAAATGAAGGATGTCTTGTTTGAAATAGGACTGAAGAAGAATCTTCTCTCCATATCGGCACTAGATGCAAAAGGCATGAGGATTGCATTTGTAGAAGGCCAAGTCCTCATGTGGACAAGAGGAAAGACTATTGACGATGCAATAGTGATTGGCGAACAAGAAGGAGGATTATACAAATTAAAGGGCCATCCAGAACAAGCTTTGGTCCATGACATAGTAGAGCCAAATGAAGTTTGGCACAGAAAGTTTGCACATGTGCATTAGAGAGCACTACCACTTGCAAGAAAAGCTATTGAAGGGCTTCCAGAAATTCAAGAAAAACATTAAGGGGTCTGCAAAGGATGTGTGAAAGAAAAGAATACAAAGAAAACATTTCCAAGTAGTGAAAGCAAAGCAAAAGCAATCTTGGAAATCATCCACTCTGATGCATGCGGACCATTGTCATCAAGTTCTCTAATCAGGTATGTATACTATGTTTCTTTCATTGATGACTTTTCTAGGAAGACATTGATTTACTTTATGAAGAACAAAGATGAAGTTTTCAGCAAGTTCAAGGAATTCAAAACCTTGATCGAGAACCACACAGAAAACAAGATCAAGACCTTTCGATCAGACAATGGTGGAGAATTCACATCAAATGAATTCAAAGACTTATGCAAAGAATCAGGGATTAAAAAAGAGTTATCCACTCCATATAATCCACAACATAATGGGGTTGTAGAAAGGAAGAATAGAACTATCATGGAAGCTGCAAGAGCAATGCTTCATGATCAAGATCTTCCCATGCATCTATGGGCAGAGGTTGCCAGAAAAAAAGTGTATGTACAAATTCGTACTCCACACAAAGTATTCGAGAACAAGACTCCTGAAGAAGTCTTCTCTGGCAAGAAAATAGAAGCCAGCCATCTTAGAATATTCGGTTGTCCAGTGTACATACACATTTTGAAAGAAAAGAGGACAAAGTTAGATCTTTGAGGAAAGAAGGGTATATTTGTGGGATACTCTGAAAGCTCGAAGGCTTACATAATATACTTCCCAGGATTCAAAAAGATCAACATCAGCAGGGATGTAACATTTGATGAAGACACAACATACAACAAATCCAGAAAGAGACATGCTGAAGAACCTGACGAAGCAGAAGCACCCAGAATTCATGATACAACCATGAATGAAGAAACTTAAGAAGAAGATCGAGAATTTGAAGAACCACAAATACCTGTAGATCCACCTCCGAATATGTAGGTTTACTATGTGACTTTATCAACGAAGAACATTCCAATTATGAAGAAGTGGCAGAATGGAAAGAGTGGAAGGATTCTATGATCGAAGAGTATCAATCGATCATGAAGAATGATGTTTGGGATGTTGTCCCAAGACCAGAAAGGAAGTCAGTTGTAACTTCCAAATGGATCTACAAGATCAAGCATGCTACAAATGGTAGCATAGATAAATATAAGGCAAGATTTGTGGCTCATGGCTTCTCATAGAAAGAAGGAATAGATTATGAAGAAACCTTTGCACCTATAGCCAGATACACTTCCATCAGATCGGTACTTGCTCTGGCTGCAGTGATGAAATGTAAGATACACAAAATGGATGTCAAGACTGCTTTCTTGAATGGTGTAGTGGAAGAGGAAGTGTATGTACAGAAGCCACTTGGTTTTGAGACACATGACAGGGAGTCTCATGTGTGTAGATTGAAGAAATCCCTGTACGGTTTGAAACAAGCACCTAGGACATGGTACGGCTGAATTGACAACTTTCTATCCAGTTTGGGCTTTACCAAGAGTAAAGCAGATTCCAACCTTTACTACGAGGTTGATGATGGCAACCCAGTGATGCTCCTACTGTATGTAACAGGTATGGATGGGTTGATTACTGATACGAAGAGAAAGCTTGCTACCGAGTTCAAAATGAAGGACTTGGGTATGATCCATTATTTTCTAGGCATGGAGGTGTGGCAGAATTCGGATCGAATCTCCCTCGAACAAGGGAGGTATGCAGTAGAGATCCTAAAGAGGTTTGGGATGATGGACTGCAAGGCCATGACCACACCTATGGCATCGAACCTGAAGCTATTGAGTGATGCTTCATCAGAAGTGGTTGATGCTACGATGTATCATTAGATGATTGGGTCCTTCATGTACCTGACGAACACAAGACGAGATATTTGCTTTGCTGTGAACACCTTGAGCTAGTTCTTAATAGATTCAATACATGTTCACTTGATTGCTGCAAAGCATATTCTGAGGTACCTGAGGGGTACAATTGATTATGGGATCAATATGAGGCAAATCAGAAGATTAACCTGGAGGGTTATGTTGATTCAGATTGGGCAGGAAGTGCCATTGATAGGAAGAGCACTTCAGGGTGTTGCTTCAGTATGGGCTCAAGTGTGATCTCTTGGTTTAGTAGGAAGCAATCCTGTGTGGCACTGAGTACAGCTGAAGCAGAGTATGTTGTAGCTTTTTCAGCTAATTGTGAGGCAGTATGGCTAAGGAAGCTGTCTGATTTATTTGATCTCCAAATGGATGCTACTTGTATACATTGTGACAACCAGAGTTGTGTGAATTTGTCAGAGAATTCAGTGTTCCATGACAAGTCAAAGCATATCGAGATCAAGTATCACTATATCAGGGATATGGTGCAGAGGGGAGCAGTGAAGCTTCAATATGTTGCAACAAAGGAATAGATAGTTGATGTGTTGACCAAGCCATTTGCTAAGGTCAATTTTGAGTACTTCAAGGAGAAGATCGGTGTTCTCCAGATTGAGGTTTCCTCCAAAGTGAAATGATGAGACCTAGAGCCATTCTGACATGGTGAGAGGATTGGTTCCTTTCATGGTCAGATGTAAGAGCTGAGCCATTCTGTCATGGTGAGGATTGGTTCCTTCCATGTCAGATATGAGTGCTAAGCCATTCTAATGTGATTGTAGGATTGGTTCGTACATGATCAGAAGTAAGCGTTGAATACCATTCTTGGAATGGACGCACTTGGCCAGTTACCAGGTAGCTTAGTCTGGGACAGGGGGCCATTCTGATATGACTATAGGATTGGTTCCTGCTTGATCAAATGTGAGTGCATGCCCTTTCGAACATGCATGTTGGATTGGTTCCTTGCATGTGTCTGATGTAAGTACAGAGCCCTTTTGAACATGCATGTTGGATTGGTTCCTTGCATATGTCAGATGTAAGTGTAGAGCCCTTTCGAACATGCATGTTGGATTGGTTCCTCGCATGTGTCAAATGTAAGTGCAGAGCCTTTTTTGAACATGTATGTTGGATTGGTTCCTCGGATGTGTCAAATATAAGTGCTGAGCCTTTTTGAACATGTATGTTGGATTGGTTCCTTGCATGTGTCAAATGTGACTATTGGGCCTTTCTGATAGGGTTGTAGGATTGGTTCCCACATCTTCAGATGTGAGTGATGGGCGTGCCTTTCTGATATGATTATAGGATTGGTTCCTACATGATCGGATATAAGTGCTTAGCAATCCATTTTGACTTAGGGTCAGATTAAGTGCTGAAGAAGACCTACATGGAGTCTAGGCCTACAACCAACATGAAAAAAGGTTGGCTCTGTAGAACTTCCTATGACGAGAAGAATCATGACATAGCACCCATGATGATCCAGTGATGATGATCTAGCTGAGATGATCTATATCGAGGGATGATCCAGATCCAGCGATGATGCTCCAGAGATGATTTAGATCGAGGGATGATCTAGATCCAATGATGATGACCCAGATCGAGTGATGATCCAGATCCAGGTGAAGATGAATTGAAGATGAAGGTGAAGATGACGAAGACTCGATGATGATCCAGATGATATAGAGAAGAATACTCGTGCTGATAAATTGTGTTGAGAGAATAAATTCCTAGTTAAGAGGGAGTGTTGATGTAATTGTAACTTCAAAATGCATTCACTTGTATTTCTTATGTATTGTAACCCGATGTTTATTCCGAGCTGTATTTGTAATGTACTGGAGTCATGTCATGCCCCTGGCTTCCTATCGGGAGTTTCTATAATATAAACAAGTCATGTCAAGTCAAGGTGGGTAACCCTCTTATTGTCTAAGGGTTAAAGTCCCCACAGTTCTAGGGCACCGGGGTTATTAGAATCACCTAGTGAAGTCGGCCCTAGTTGGGTTTAGTCAAGTCGGGAATTAGTATAAATAGAGAGCTATCCTCTCTATTTATCACACACTCTCTCACACTCAGTTGTAGCGCATAGCTTAGAAATGGAAAGACACTGGGGCAAGGAAGAAAGAGGTTACTGCTGTCGGGAGATCATCTTACTGTTTTTGGGTTTCACTTTTGGTGTTGATTCTATCTCTGAGGAAGTTGCGGGGTTTTCTCCATTTATGGTTACCCCGAGGAAAAACACTGTGTTCATTGTCTCTTATGTTTGATTGATTTGCTTGTTGTTCTCTCAGTTAAAGATCCTAATGATATGATAGCTTAATGTTAAAAATATAACATGAACCACCTGACTCTTGGCCTTCCATATGCCTCAAGATTGCTTGGATTTGACCCTACATTACCCCTTTAGATTGTTATATAAGGAAACTCTTGGATACATTGAAGGAGAGGAATTGAAGAGTAACAAAACTGTTGGACACACCAGGAACACAGAGAGGGGGGGTGAATCTATGGGTGCAGTATTTATTACTTTTTCAACTTTTATAATCAATAAATTATTCAATATTATGCATTATCACATTAACATTATATCATCATCAGAATTGTTATCCTCATCATATTATCATCATCACATAGAAAGCATAGCAACACAGTACACAATATTTTTATGTGGAAACCCAAGTCCTGGGGGAAAACCATAGAAGCCTTTTTAAAATAGTTTTCTGGAAATAACTGGAAGGAGGCAACAACCCCCTTATTAAAAAGACTTCAATTTTCCATCTTCAATTGGAAGGAGGCTACAACTTGAAGGAAGTTGCCACTCCCCAGTTTTCTAGATTCACCCAGAAGGAGGCTATGACCTCCTTTCCTTGCCCCGTCCTGCCACCCTAGTATGAATATAGAAAGTGTTGAACCACAACCACACTAATCCTGCAGAACTGTTAATCAACACTTGTGCTACACTGCACAATCTATACAGCACTGCACAACCTGTACTACACTGCACAACCTGTATCACACTACACAACTTGTACCAAACTGCACAACTTGTACCACATTGCACAACCACTATCACTACTAACTATTTCTCATTATCTAATCACTACTCATCAACCGATCACTGTCCATTGTATCACAATACTCATCAACATGTACAATCAACCTGTACCAATCAATCTGTTTCTCACATCAACCAACTTAGTCAATCTAAGTCTGCACACCAAAATCAGTCTACATAGGTCAAACCAACTGCTCATACAACTCATCCAATCTGAGTCAAACCAACTGCACATAAGGCAACTTGTGCCAATATTTCTCAACTGTACCAAGATGCGTGTGTACCTGTGCCAAATCAATCATATATTTGTGTTAACCTAATCAAGTGCTCTGATAGTCAACCAACCCTTCTTACTTGGCCTAGTTCATCAAGTGAAAGACACATTTGAGCAACCAAGAGACTTCACATACTGTCAACCAAACTTTTTCCAAACACACTCAACTCAATGACACCACAACCAACCTCAATCACAGTCAAGGAATACTTGACAGTTAAACATGATATACTTCCACCAAATAACCTCAACCAATAAGATAAAAGACTTAACCAACTATGTCAAACTCAATCAATATCATAAAATCTTAGACACAAAATGATTTTTCACTCTACTCAAATCAAGTCAACAAATCAAACAAATACTAAGCAAATAATCACTTACAACACTGTCAAAGGTTGTCATTAACAATCCAACTCCACTTAGGTCAAAGACACAATGATCAACACTTGTAAAACTAGTTTTCAAAGAAAACATTTAGGTTGATCAAATAGATAACTCACAATATCTAATACTTACATGTCAACTTCTCATTCAATACTACACTTATACAACAATCAAGATAAACACCAAGATCTATGCCAACAACATCCAACATAATCATCAAGATCTATATCAATATCACATCACGATATATGGAAATAAAACCATCACCATATCCTCCATAACATATTGAATGAATTTAAAGAGATATACCAATATATAGCTTCACATACTAAGATCAAAGATGAACTCTATCCATGAAAGACATGTGTCATTACAAGAGAAACCATGAAGCATGAACCATACCTTATTGAAGATCACACGATGAAGAAAAAGTAGAAAACACAAAATAAAATCTATATCCTGTCATCACATAGTCCTCATAACAAGCTTTCCAACAAGCCAAAAATTTTGTAATTCTGATTCCGTATGAGAAAGTTATGCCAATTTCTGTGAAGATGCCCATAAAATTTTCTGTCACAAAATTTCGCACTTTTCTCCAAAATGTGCGAATTTCCTAAGAGAATTGATGATGGAAAAATGAAATGTTTGATATTCTATTTATATAGGTCATGGATAAAAATTATTACCTTGGGCCAACATGCAATTCAAAATTACAAATAATTAAAATCTCTTTTGTTTAGTCGGCTCACCCAAAAAGGTGGGGTAGCCCAACTTCAAAAATTCATATCTCTTCAACCGTAAGGAGTTAGAAGATGATCCACATATCAATGGAAATGGATTGAAAATGACTATCTCCCTATGATGGGTTTATTTAAAAATCCTTTGTCTAATACACTTAAATTCTTCAATATGTCCAGGACATCAAAGACCCCACACATGAGGGTGCCAAAGACCATACCACTAACTACAAGAGTTTCAAAGTCTTTTTCAAAGTATTATTCAACATATCAAGGAACATATGTGGGATCTACCTCCATATACATCCCAATAGCCATATAACCACAAATAGGACCATATATCATCATGGTTCAAGGTCTCCATATCATTAAAAACATATCCAATGGTTCCACTATATATCTTCATCACTATAACAGTACCAACACCCCAAAAAACACCCCAAAAAACACCCCAAAAGAGGGGTACAAAGACCTCACCACTAGTTTACAACACCTTATGGGATTCATAGTCATGATCATAAGGATATGACATGGTAATGACCATATAGCATCCAAGGGACATCAAAACATTTATGTGGGTTCAAGACTTAAACTTTCAAGAACACCAAGGACCCCATAAGAATGGGTTCCAATATACCACCATCAGTGTGGGTTCCAACACCTAAGTCTCCACATGCAAGAGGATCAATATCTAAGATTGTGGACTCAAGGACCCAACAAGAAATTAACAACCTCAATACCATCCAATGCAAGCAATGGGATTCACCATCAACACATTAAAGACTTTACACACATGAGCCACATCATCCGATCCAACAACCAATCAAGAGACTAAAACAAGTACAAGCATAACAAGTAACACAAAGACTAGTAACCAAATATCAACCATGAGTAACGAAATCGACAATGGACTCAAATGGGACCAAGATACAACTTAGGGGCACTTGAGCAAGTCAGTGGGTAACCAAGGCTTTTGTCATTGTTCCAAGGCCTCCAAGGGTTTCAAGCTTGGGCTTGGACAAGGTCAAAAGGGATCATCTTGCACAAAACAACTGCAAACTAAACACTAACGCTCAGGGGCTCCACAAGGGGCACCAAGGACTCAATAGTTGGCATCAATGACCATACACAGTTGGCATCACTGAAAAATTAATCAACATAAACGATAGTCCATTGTTGGCGTAGCTTTCATATACTTGAGTCTGCATCCCTTTGTCCCTTTGGAGCACTTTGTGTTCTTCCCAAGCTTACATTTTCTTGTGAGATTTCTATCGAGAAATAGAGGATTGAGGTGGTGGAGGCCCAGGTGGAGGACTCAGTTTATCTAGCTCACAAACATGCCGGAAAAGGTTGTCACGTGTGTAATCTCTGATTTGGTTAATAGAAATATATTTTCCTATCCAATAATGTGCATTTGAATGAATATTGAATCCATGGATATGTTTAATTGCTTATACATTATTGATTATATATGCTATAGTATATCTAACACCATATTGTATAGAATGCTTGTCTTATTTGCTGTTTTTTAGAGTAAATTGCTAGTGCAAGCGGGATTGGAAAAAGCTCAACGGGGATCTACTTCAACCGTCTGGAATAAGGTATGATTCGATATCCTTTAGTTTTAGATGTTTGGTTTCTCTTGCATATTAGGAAGGGATTTATTTCTCGTGTCTAGTTGTTTGTTGTGGTACACCCCAATCCATAGGAATTTTCTCTCCGTAACAGAATTGGCGACTCGTTTAGAGTGTGATGACCTTAGGGTGATTCTAAGCGAGAAAATTGGTATCCTCATGGTTCCATTAAGCTCTCCCGGTCAGATGGCTGAAGGGAACATGGCTAACCTGTCACAAACAATTCCTATCAACATTTCTCATGATCCTGGTAAGGTTGAGAATGTCTACATCGGGGAGGATTGTTCCCCCGATGATATTAAAGAGTATACTGAGTTGTTTAAGAAGTTTCATGATATTTTCACTTGGTCATATGAAGGAATGCCAAGTATAGACCCTCGTATTGTCGAACACGAAATAAAGACCTATTCAGATGGAAAATCGGTTCGACAATGTTTGCGTGTCGTGAATCCTACGAAAGCACCCGCCATTAAGACTAAGATAGAGAAACTACTCAAAGCTAGTTTTATCTATCCCATTCCCTTGACGGAGTGGATTTCAAATCCCATTCCAGTGTATAAGAAGCAGGGAGCAATCTGAATATGCACTGATTTCCGTGATTTGAATCGAGCCTATCCTAAAGATAATTTCCCTACACCATTTATTGATCAAATTTTGGATGAGTGTGCAGGAAGTGAGGTATTTTCTTTTATGGATGGATTTTTTGGATATAATCAGATACAAATTAAATCTGAGGATCAACACAAGGCCACATTTATTTTTCCTTGTGGAACTTTTGCATATCGAAAGATGCCCTTCGGCCTTAAAAACTCCGGAGCTACGTTTCAGCGGACCATGACCTTAATCTTTCATGATCTTAAAATGATTATTGAAGTATATTTGGATGATCTTGCTACTCACTCTTGTTTGAGAGTGCGTCATCCTTAGCATTTGCGATTAGTGTTTGAAAGATGTTGTCATTATCAAGTTCGTTTAAATCCTCATAAGTGCATCTTTTGCATGAAATTTGGTCGTGTACTAGGATTCATCATATCCAAGGAGGGTATTAGAGTCGATCCCTTGAAGGTTGAGGCAATAATTTATTTGTCTCCCCCGCATAACATTCAAAACCTTCAATGTTTACAAGGTATGGCGAACTTCTTGTGAAGTTTCGTGGCCAATTTTTACAACTTGACTAAAGGCTTCATGCGTCTATTGAAGAAGGACACCCCTTTTTACTAGGATGAGCGAGCCCAAGAGTCTTTCTATGCTCTTAAGAAATCCTTAGCAATGGCCCCCGTGCTTAGTCCACCAAACTATAGCCATGATTTTTTTATTTATGTGGTCACATCTCAAGAGATGATTGGTATGGTATTGGTTCAAGAATATGAGGAGCTCCATGAGCATGTCATATATTATTTGAGTCAAAACCTTATTGATGCGGAACTTCATTATTCCCATTTGGAGAAGCTAGCATTAGCCACCATTCATGCGGTTCAACATTTGAGACATTACATTCTCCTTCGCCAAACTTTGGACATAGCTCACATCAATCCATTTCAGTTCGTCCTCACTAGAAGGATGATTGCGGGAAAATATAATAAATGGATTGTGATTTTGCAAGAGTTTGATCTTGGGTTCATTTCAGTAAAATACTAGAAATTGTTAATCTTTGCTGAGTTCATATTAGATTTCCCAAATTTGGAGGAAGAGGAGGTTCTTGAGGTCTCTTTTGTTGATTAGCATATATTCCTCATCTCAACTGTGGACCCTTGGTATGGGGATATTATCATGTATTTGCAAACATTGAAGGTCCCTACTCACCTCTCATGGGATGAGTGACAACGACTACCTCACATAGCGAAGAACTAGCTCATAGTGGATGATAATTTGTACCGACGTGGGGTAGATTCCATTTTATGTCATTGTTTAACTCATGATGAGGCTGAGGTCGTGATTAATGATTGCCAGGGAGGGGTGTGTGGTGGTCATTTATCTGGGCTTTCTACAACCCAAGAAATCTTAAGAGCGGGCTATTTTTGGCCGTCCATCTTTAAGGATTGCATTAATGCGGTCAAGAAGTGCCACCCTTGCTAGGTGTTTGCACATAATATGCACTTGTGTCCCGCCCCTTTGCATCCTATTGTCACCGTCAGTCCCTTCACCAAGTGGGGGCTTGATTTTATGGATTGCAACCCAGCTTTGGCTGGGGGGCACCATCATATTATTGTGGCTATTGATTACTTCACGAAATGGGAAAAGGATATGCCCACAGTTAAATCCAACGGTGAGACAGCCGCGCATTTCATATTTAACCAGATTATCATCGGGTTTGGCATTTTTAGAGAGCTTGTCATTGAACATGGCAGGCACTTTCAGAACAAAATGATGGAAGATTTGACTTCCAAGTTAGGATATAAGCAAGAGCACTCCTCTTATTATTACCCTCAAGCGAATGGACAGGTTGAAGTAGTGAACAAGTCACTTAAGTCCATTCTCCAATGAACCATCGCACAGAGCAAGAATAATTGGCATATCATGTTATATCCTACTTTGTCAGCCTATAGAACCGCGATCAATACTGCCACCCATTTTTCTCCCTATCAACTTGTGCATGGGGTGGAGTCAGTATTACCAGTTGAATCCGAAACCCCTTCTTTGAAGCTAGTTGTGGAGCTTTTACCATAAACTTCCACATTGGAAGAGTGTTTGCTCCACTTAGAGTAGTGTTGAGATGCCTTAGTGGCTCTAAAGGTTAACAAGCATCACATTAAGGTCCAGTATGATAAGTCTGTCTGTCCTAGGAGGTTTAGTGAAGGTGACTTGGTCCTTTTGTGGGATCAAGCTAAGGAACCCTTGGGGGGAGGAAATTTTAATCCCATGTGGCATGGTCCTTACGTGGTTAAGCGTGTTTTAGAGAAAGGCACATATGAGTTGGTTGATTATGAAGGGACAACCTTGGCGAAGCCTAGAAATGGGCTCTATCTCAAAAATACTATGCATGATCTTCAGCCAAGGATGATTTTTGTATATTATTGTATAGTTTTGCATTGCATAGTTAGGTTTTCTTATGGTGATTGGGTTTGTTGATTAGCTTTCATTTTTTATGGAAGATGTCGATGGAGTCTTCCATTTACATAGGATTTGTTGATGGTGCTAGCCGCCACACTCAAAACTCAGCTTCAGCTACTTGGGTGATATATACTCCTACAGGTCAAGTATTGTCTTCAGGAGGCATATGTTTATGGCCTTCATCAAACAATGTTGCTGAATATACTGCTGTTATTAAGTTATTGCGTGATGCCATTTCACATGGTGTTCATTCTCTTAAGGTGCATATTGATTCCCATTTAGTGGTTTCACAACTTAATGGCTTGTATTGTATTAGGGATCCGACATTATTACAAAGATTCTTAGGTGTTAGATTGCTAGAATGACAATTTGAGAATATAACATACATTCATGTTCCAAGAAATTTTAATCAAGTAGTTGATTCATATGCTAACTATGTTTTAGATTGGAATTTGTTTCATAGACCATAAGCATATCACAAACACATTTTACACATGTAAATAGAATAGTAATTGATCATCATAAATAGTTTTCATCAAGTTCAAAAAAAAGGTGACGTCATAATACATAAGTGTCATATACAAAATTAGGGCTTCTGAGCCACCAAAATATAATACACGATCATACAAAAAATATATACACCCAGGTCTCTAATCCTAAGGTGGAGGAGGGTGCTGATCATGATACCACACTACAGCTCTAGCTATTTGGCAAAACAATCAAACCCAAGCTCGTGGTTCTCCAACCACCTAGCGCTACATCGCCTCAGGAAAATCCTCTACTTGCGCCATGGGCACTCTCTGTGTCAATGGAACAAAGTGCGTGTGAATGCTCTGGAGCGTCCGCTCCACATCTGCACCCATGATCTCATCACCTCTTCCCCTCCGTCGATGATGAGGAAATCCATCTGGTCATTGTGGTCCTACATCTGCATATACATGACAGAGTATCACTATGTGTCGTCACACCAAAAAAATGTCTTTTGATTTCATATATCAAAAAACACAAAAAAATTAAATAATTCAAAAATTAAAAGTAGGTTTGGGATTCATTACCTATGTCTCCATAAGCCACTACTGGTGGTAGGGGCATGTCTGGATCACCGCAAAAGAAAATCCCTGCATAGGGATAGTCATCTATGTCGATGAGCTATCTCCGCCACCATGGAAAGAACTCTACTGGGTAGGGGTTAGCCACCCTTCCACCTCCTAGTCTGCGCATGACATTAGCCCAGCGTCGCTAAGTTGCATCCCAGACTCCATGTGGAGCAATGTCTACTCTAGGGCTTAGCACTGGCACCCGTTCAAAGAAGAATGTGCTCAGTATGCTTCCAAACCCAAAGTTCCGCACCCTACCCATCTTGCAGTCACTGAGCTGTTGTTTCATGTTGCTCAGTAGCGTAGTACTCCAAACAGATATTGTGGGACGCATACAATGTAACGCATAGAAAATCATTGGCCATGAGGCCTGGTGGAGTGATGCCAAACCTGCAATCTTGCCTAAGGCCAAGAGTATGGATTTCAGCCTCAGAATCTGAATAGAGTTTGTCGAGATTTGACTCCCAACCTACTCTGTATTTGGGAGACAGTACACAGCTATGTACTCATCTATTGTCAGCTCACCTCCTGGCCCACGAGATCGAAGGCTCACCACATCCCCTCGTCAGGAAAAAACTATGATGAAATATATTTCCTCAACCTCAATGTTGAGCAACATCCCATCTATCTGAAAAGTTTCAGACTCTAGATCCTAGTAATCTACCAGCAGCTGAAGTAATCTTGGCTTTGCCCTCAAGCTGCCAAGACACCAAAACTTGTATAAGCCACATGTTTGTAATGCTTGTTGAGTGATGAGGTCAGCTTGAAAATATTCCTCAACATCACCATGTTCCCTCTCTCTCCACTCTAGTGCCATCCTGCAAAAAAAACAAAATTTTTTATCATTATTTTCCCATAAAAAGCTTGTTCACGGTCCTATATGCGACTGTTAGCAAAACAGTTGCGTATGTACGCGGTTTTTGTGGCATTTTCTTTGTATGGCCAGCCCTATATGTGAAAAAATGCTCGATTTCCACGTGGGCTGAAACGCCCAAGTTGGGATGGCCCAAAAAATTAAATTGACCATGAAAATTTAAAATTTTTATATCAAAATGAAACAGAGGGGCAAGGGAATTCACCTGGAACAAACGTGGAGGGATTCTACCGGATGATGCTCCCGTAATTTGCTTCTAAAGTTCTGGACTCAAATTCACTACGGTGGGTAAAAATTCAAAATGGTATGAAAAATTTTAATTTTTGACTATTTTATAGAAAAATTTTGAATTTTTTACCCACTTTTTATAGTTTTGACCATTTTGGACCATTTTGGACCGTTTGAACTTATTTGATGTTGTTGGATCCTATTTTGAGTACGGTTTGACTCTGTCTTTGACCCGTTCATGCTTATTTCAGGTATTATGTCTAAACTGTCATATAGGTTAGGTTTTCACATCCGCTTGCATTTTGCATAACCTTATGACTGTTTCATCTTAACCCTAGGTACGAACCCATTCTATCTTTTCACGGAACCTTCTTGTTGCTTTTAGAAGTGACATGTTGTGAATGGTAGAGATTTCCCATACATGGGTACCCTAGTATGATCATGTTTTTCATTTGGTTCCCATGCCGAAATTCCTCCTTTAAGGTGTGGGAGTCCTTTGTATAGTACTGCCAGGACTTTGAGAAAGAGCTTCATACTCCTCTTGAACTTTATGTTGGCCTTTCCCCTGGGACGCCCTTGTATATGTCAAGTTTTAATTGCATTATCATGAGTTTTTCTTGCCTTATTGAGCCTTATACCGGTTTTTCTGACTTTGATTATCAACCATATAGTTTGAGCTTGTCTCATGTCTAGCAAAGTAGAGCCCTTTTACATATGTTTTGCAGCTTGATCCCCCATTTTTTATTGGGGTGGGACCTTCCCTCGAGTGTCATTATCCTGCACATACTTCTTTTCATTGAGAATAGGTATGTTCCACTGCTTGGTACTAGTTTGCTTGTCCCCTGACACTCGTCTCCTCCCAGATTTGTAACTATAAAGAACTTTTATTCTTTTTCAAGATTTTCAAAATATCTGAAAAAAGTCCAAAAAAAATAAAAAAACCAAAAATATGGACAGGAAAAGATGTTATCTTTGGCAGCAGTCGAGTCCTGTCGCCTTCAAACAGAGCACTGTATATCACATCCATTGGTTGGGTTATTAGTTTGACTTTAGGAGTTGTACTCGTTACTCTGAGTTTATCTCCAACGACTGGTTAAGCTTCCAATCCCTATGGAGCCTCTGTTGATGCCTCCTATGTCATAGAGATGTCCTAGTTTGCATATCCAGTCCATGTCGCTTATCTTCAGTCACCATTTTCCTTTACACTCTTGTTCGAAGGAAGTTGAATCCTGAGTCGGCCATTCCTAAGTTGTCTTGACTTTTCATGTCGACCATTCCCGATACTGTTACTGGTTCATGCACATCTTGTTCGATTTCTTCCATATTATATAGCATTGTTGAGTACCTCGTGTTGGTTGATGGGGGATTCCTTAATTCCCTCCTTCCAGTGGATTCCATCCCATCAAATTCAGATAATTTATTCTAGGATAGGATTCTAGACTCATTTGAGTGCCATGAGACTTACAGTAATCAGTGGTAGGTTCTCTCGCCATCGGCAGTTTTGGGAATACATCAATGTCCCCTGATTGATGGATTCTTCCAAGTGTTTGACCTCAACACATCTATTCACACTTGTTAGATTTCAATCTAGTACCTTGATTCCCATTTTCATTATCAGTGGGTGATCTCGTGTCTATTAACGGTATACATCAATGAACGGTAATCAGACAATGGACTACTATGTTTGACCTCGACACCTCTATTCACATAGTAGGACATGTACTCATAGCATTTTGTGTAGAAGACTTTCCATCTTGGTGGCATTCCACATATGAAACCTCCTTGATCGTGCCAGTGTTCATGACATTTCAGCTCTCATGATTTAATTCCAATGTTTGTCAGATATCTTCATCCATTATGGACATCTTGACCCATTGTAAATCTTCAGCTTCTATGGAGATCTTGATCCATTGTGTATCTTCATCATGGATGTTCTAATCTATTGTATATTGTATGTGTCGATGACCACACATGTCACATTTTTGTATATCATGCCTATTCATGTCCATTGTACTCTTATGTATCTAGGACTATTATATGTATTTGCAGTCATATGCAGAGATTAATTATTGTACTATACTAGTGGATGGCTAGTTCTTCCACCTGGTTCTTCATCACTCCACTTCTGGGATGATTTTATAATTTATTTTGGCTATCATGTTACCCCTCTGACCTCACACATTAGGGGGCATCTGTTATAGCTGATTTTACCACACATGGTTGATCACATATTTATGGCCTTCCTTGTCCCTCTGTAGACTCTTTACACCCCATGGACTAATATTATACTTTGATGTTTCCAAGTTCATCCCTAAAAAAACCTCTTTATTTTTGTATGTGACTTTTTATCCCATACTCACGGGTATACGTGAATTTTGACCTCAAACCCGCATACATTGGGATGTGTGCATAAATCCAAATATTTTTGGAGTTTTCCTTCATGTGTTTCTAAACCACTTGACTCTTGGCCTTCCATATGCCTCAAGATTGCTCGGATTTGACCCTCCATTACCCCTTTGGAGTGTTATATAAGGAACCCCTTGGATGCATTGAAGGAGAGCAATTGAAGAGCAATGAAACTATAGTCCATTGTTTTCGTAGCTTGCATATACTTGACTCTGCATCCCTTTATCCCTTTGGAGCACTTTGTTTTCTTCCCAAGCTTGCCTTTTCTTGTGAGCTTGCTATTGAGAGATGGAGGATTGAGGTGGGGGAGGCCCAGGTGGAGCACTCAGTTTCTCCGGTTCGCAGACGCGCGAACAGAGGTTGTCACTTGTGTAATCTCTGATTTCATTAATAGAAATACATTTTCCTGTCCAATAATGTGCATTTGAATGAATATTGAATCCATGGATATGTTTAATTGCTTATACATTGTTGATTATATATGCTAGAATAGATCTAACACCATATTATATAGAATGCTTGTCTTATTTTCTATTGTTGAGCTCGAATTGCTTGCGCAAGCGGGATTGGAAAAATCTCAACAGGGATCTACTTCAACCGTCTAGAATAAGGTATGATTCTAGATCCTTTAGTGTTAGATGTTTGATTTCTCTTGCATATTGGGAAGGGATTGATTTCTCATGTCTAGCTGTCTATTGTGGTACACCGCAAGACATAGGAATTTTTTCTCCATAACATTGCTCCAACTATTTTTTAGAGATCCCTAATCTTTAGTCCTTAAATACTACTTACAAAGTTGCGGCACTGCAAGTTGTCTGGTTCTGTTTTGCTATAGTTTTTTTGGTTCACTACCAAACTAGGGATTGGCTTTCTCGGATATCTAGCCACCCAAAAAAATTTGATCTAGGGCTCAATAGATGCAATTTGGGAGGGTGCAAATTTCTTTGCAAGCATATTTTCAATCCTCCAACTTTTGCAGAAATCTTGATTTCTTCTGGAGAGAGAGGAGGGGGGATTTAGCCTTGTGAAAGCTGCTCTAATCAGGTTAGATCTGATGCCATGTTAAGTTTTTCGTATGCTAGACTAGATTCAATAGTATTGAATTCAAAATCACAACAACATATCAAGAATCACTGATAGAAACACAATCACAAGATAGACACAACATTTATCCTGGGAAACTCTCAAGGGGAAGAAAGCCTAGCAAAGGCTTCCTCTATATAACATGTATAAAAGAAAACCCCAAAAAAAGTTGTTCTCCTACTTATTTTCAGTCTCTCTCTCTCTCTCCTATGCACTACACAAGTGAGTGAGTCTGTTTGTTTAAATAAGAACCATAGCTCCTCTATTTATACTAATTGTCAATTGACTTTTTTCACTAGACAAGTCGGCCCCAATAAACTGCCTGGGCTGAATTTACATAGGAATACTCAAAACTGTATATTATATTATTAATTGGGGTACTAAATACCTGACACAAGAGGAGGATTTACCTCATGACTCTATGATGACCAAATACAATAGTAACACTCCTTCGAAGGAATAATAACATCTCCCTAGGATTCCATCAGTCAAATACATTTAGAATATCCTTTGAAGTTACAATATTTCAACACCTTATGTGGCTCTTGAGGTGAGTGTAACTCTTATTTGTATTCTTCGTTTGGATCTGATCCAAAATATGTATTTCCACCACCATATGAACCCACATCCTTAGAAGTGGTCCGAAGATCACTCACAAGGAAACCGGAAGTGCATTCATCTTCATTCTATTCTTGGAGTAATGGGAAACAAGCAAGATCTTCTGGAGCATATTATTTCAAGAAACATGAGGTTTCTCCTTCTTGAATGGTACTATGATCATTACTTTCATATACTCTTCTTAAATAAAAACCAAAGAATCTCAGAATGCTTGAACATGCTGATGGATTTGATGACTCTTCACTTTTGGTTTCTTCTTCCTCCTCGTTGATTAGAGAGGTGGAACAACTTGGTTCCTCTATGGATGATTTACAACTCTTGAAAGAGTAAACATATACATTCTTGGGCTCAAATCCAAATCTAAAATAAAAATTCTCTTTGAAAGGAATGGATTTACAAATCTCTTCCCCCAAGGAAAGATACTATTTGTAGTGGTGGGGCAAGTTTTCAATTGTCTCTATCATGTTTGCTAAATCCTTCTTAGGATTAGCCATGGGTAGTTCATCATTGCTTTCTTCATACTCCATATAGTCACAAAAGTAACCATCCTTTTCTCTTGACATTGGCAATCCATCATTAACATATATCACCTCTTCTTCTTCAACAAACTGATCAAAGTCATCATCTTCAACTAGTGGTACAACACTCATGGTTGCAACTTGAATTGGTGATCTACAAAATTTCTTCCCTGAGAGCTTACTTTCCACAAGATGAGCCAAGGAAAGTACTCTGATACCACTATAATATCCCCGAAATAGATTTCCTAGATACTAACTCCAGAAAGAGACTTGGTACATAAAATTGTCAAACTAGGTGCTAGGAAATTACTAGTTTTGGCTGGAAGGACTCAAACTGAAAGGGATTCTTCACAAACGAAACTAAAAGCTATGATACCACTGTAATATTCCAGGATCTGATATACATATCTGAACACTAATACTAATACAAATTTAATTATTAATTTATGACTCAAAATGTGCACTCAATCAGATAATTCTTTTACTAGGAAAATGGATGTAATTTGCTGAGAAATTTAGGAATAGGGAAATAAGAAGTGGGAAACAACCAAGGAAAATTTCAGGACATAGAATTCATATTCCCTAACACATTTATATCGGAGACCATTTATGTTTCAGAGTCATCTAGGTTGAAACTTACTACCATGCTTATGGGTGATCCAACCATGAAACTAGAAAGCTTCCTTCATATCCCTTCAACAAGTGTCTTGGGGAAATGCACAGAGAGGTTATAAGATATTTAAATGGCATAAAATATGTTTTCGAACAATTTGGAACAGTTATGGATCCCTAAACAATGGAGGCTCCCCAAAAAATGTACGACATCAACTAGTTATTAGTATGAAAGTATGTATGGACAGAGGGGTCAATAATAAACAGGCGTCAACTTTCATAATTGAAATTGAGCAAACATAACTCTCATAATTGAAGAAACATTGATACTAGTCAATTTAGACTAGAAATCTATATAGGGTGTACAGAAACACAGGAAATTCGTAGTATAAATGTATCAAACCTGATAAATGAAATTAAAAGAGCCTAATACAGATTATATCAACATATTACACCACTCATACTCATGCTCGTGTCCTCGAATCCTTTATTATTGCATTTACTTGATCAAAAGTACTCATTTAAGCATGAATTGAAGCTCATTGATAGAAGATATGACATATGAGATAATTGGACAGTATGCTTACATAAATATAGATATATTTATCAAGTTTATTTGATTGGTGCACATCAAAAGGGAATTGGAGTACTGACCACTCCAAAACGGGGCTCAAAACAGTTGGCAGGAGGCCCAAAATCTGTCAACTGAATGCAAGGGAGCGTAGGTGAAACTTGGGCTTCATTGGAGCTTGATTTCACTAATGATGATGGCTATAATAATAGTTTGATCTAATCTCATGGGATGATCAATGCGCTCCACACCTGCAATGAAGAATGAAAAGGAAGGGAAGAGTAGGGGAGGAAGGATTTGGGGCACATATACCAAAGGCTGAGGCATAACACTCGGTAGACCATAGGTTTCCAAGTGTAGCATAGGGAAACTTTACACTTTTTTATTCATAAATTTCTTTTCTATTTTATTTATTTCAATCATAGTAATCCCTATGGTTCTAGATTTGGAACCATGGATCTGATACCATGTGTAAATACCTTACGAGTTCCTTAGTTTAATCTAAAGGGAATGTAACAGTGTGCACTTTTGTTCAAAATTTCTCGGTTTGATTCAGCGGTTTTTTTAAATCTTCCAACATGTAGAAATAAAACATGAACATGTAATAAGAAAACTATTAGCATGAACATTTTAACATGATATTGAAGCAAACAATTTCTACATAATTTTATGCATATTCATCCAATTAAGCAACTCTCAATTATAAAGTTTGAAACAGTAAATAAAAAACCAAAAATATCAAAATACATGTAGGATAGTACTTTGTCCAAGCTCAACTTATTCCTTGCAGCCTTGTCCTGTAGAATAGTTGTAAAATGCTTATGAATCTCAACCGATTGAATCATTTTTCCACCCTACCAACTAGGAAAGTCTCACCGACTTCCTAGCTCCAAGAACTATCTCCTTAGACCCCCGAGCCCAAAACCTGAGTACTGTCCAACCAGTCGGAATGCCTTCCCTTCTGAAAATTCATCCTCCTCTGCTAAATTTTCCTCATGAAAAAAAACCTTCAAAAATCCATCTTCCTCGCTTTATATAACTAACTTCCCTCCATCGAGTTTTCTTCCTACCCCATTTATTACCCATATCCTCTCCATTTATGTCCCCCACTCAAAACATGGGTCATCTCCCTTTTAACACTCGACAAAATGATATTTATTCTAGATTATGGGTACAAATCAAATAAAATTAATTATTTTATTAGGTAAATATCTACCACATGATTTCAACTTAAATTCACATCAATTATGCAATTAGAAAGTTATAATTTAATAATATAAGCCAACACAAATTCTAACATAGTAATGTATACTTGAGAAATACAACCATAAAATAATATTGTTTAATATTTATTTATTTAAATAATAATTTGTCTTTTCATACTAAACCGACAACCCTTTCGGCATAACTTAACTCCTTTTTTATTATTATTTAAATTGTCATTTATTTACAATTACCATACACCATAGTCAACCATATTATCTTATAATTAAGACTCAATTAATTTTAATTTATTACTAATTAATATTTTTTACTTTAACGATTATGCATGGAACTATTTACAGCATTCAGTGATTGAACCTTAACTATAATTAATCGTAATTAATACTCATTTATCACCACATTCTAATTAATTATAACTAATCGTATTTAATTATAAATAATCCTAATTAATACGAATTTATTTCCACCTCCTAATTAATTATAAATAATCATAATCATCATTCATGAAACTATTTACCAGGTTCAAGCTGATTTTACCACACATGGTTGGTGTTATAGCTGATTGCACCACACATGGTTGATCACACATTTATGGCCTTCCCTGTCCCTCTACAAACGTTTTGGACCGGTTGGACTAATATGTTGTTGTAGGGACCCGTTTTGACCGAGTCTTTGATATGTTCGTTCCTATTACATACATAATGTCGGAACTGGCATATAGGTTAGGATTTCACATCCACCCACATTTTGCATGACCTTATGACCGTTTCATCTTAACCTTAGGTACAAACCCATTCCACAATATCACGAAACCTTCATGTTGCTGTTAGAAGTGGTATTGTGCGAATGGTAGAGCTTTCCTATACACTGGTGCCCTAGTTAGATCCTTTTTTGCATTTGGTACCCATGTTGAGATGGCTCCTTTAGGTTGTGGGAGTCTCTTTTTAGTCCCGCCATGTTCTTGAGCAAGAACTTCATACTCCTCTTGAACTTTATGATGGATTTTCCCCACAGGGACTCCCTTGTATATGTCAAGTTGTAATTGCATTTAATGAGTTTTGCTTGCCTTATTGAGCTTTATGTCAGCTCCCTGATTTATAGTTATAATCCATGTATCCCGAGCGTATCTCATGTCTAGCTAAGTAGATCCTTTTACATATCCTTTGCAGATTGATCACCCCTTTTCTAGGAGGATACCTTCCCCCGAGTGTCATTATCCTGCACATGTTTCCTTACATTGAGCATAGGTATGTTCCACTGCTTGGAACTAGTTTTCCTGTCCCTGACACTCGTCTCCTGCTAGCTATGTACTACAAATCACTTTTATTATTTTTCAAGATTTTCAAAATATCTGAAAAGGTCCAAAAAAATCAAAAAACATGAAAAGCCAAACGGGAAAAGATGTTATCTTTGGCAGCAGTTGAGTCGTGTCTCCTTCGCACAAAGCATTGTATATCACATCCATTGGTTGAGTTATTAATTTGACATTAGGATCTATTCTCATTACTCTGATTTTATCTCCACCAACTGGTTACGCTTCTAGTCCCCATGGAGCCTCTATTGATGCCTCCTGTGTCACAAAGATGTCCCACTTTGCATATCGAGTCCATGCTGCCTACCTTAAATAACCACTTGCCTTATGCTCTTGTTCAAAGGAAATTAAAGCCTGAGTTGGCCATTCCTCAGTTGTCTCGAATTTGCATGTCAGGGATTCCCAATACTGTTACTCATTCGTGCACATCTTGTTCGTTGATTTCTTCCACACTATATATCATTACTGAGTACCTCATGTTGGTTGATGGGGGATGCCTTAATTCCCTCCTTCCAGTAGATTCCATTCCATCAACATCAAATCATTTATTTTGGAATAGGATTCTAGAGTCATTTGGGTGCCTTGAGACTTACAGTCATCAGTGGTAGGTTCTCTCGCCATCAAAAATTTTGGGAATACATCAATGTCCCCTAATCGATGGATTCTTTCAAGTGTTCGACCTCAACACATCTATTCACATTTGTTAGATTGCACTCTGTACCTTGATTCCCATTTTCATTATCGATGGGTTATCTCGCGTCTGTTAACGGTATACATCAATGACCGATAACCAGACGATGGACTACTATGTTTGACCTCGACACATCTATTCACATAGTAGGACATGTACTCGTAGCAATTTGTGTAGAAGACCTTCCAGCTTGGTGGAATTCCATATATGCTACCTCCTTGATCATTCCAGTATTCATGAGATTTCATCTCTCATGATCTTCATTCCAGATTCAAGTGTATATCAGATATCTTCATCTATTATGGAGATCTTGATCCATTATATATTGTATGTGGTGATGACCACACATGACACTTTGTATATCATGCCTATTCATGGCCATTGTACTCTTATGAATCAGGGGCTGCTATATGTATTTGTAGTCATATGTAGAGATTGATTATTGTATTGTACTAATGACTGGTTGGTTTTTCCACCTAGGTCTTCATTACCCACTTCTGGGATGGATTTTATAATGTATTTCGGCCATCATGTTACCCCTTTGACCTCACACATTAGGGGGCATCTATTATAGATGATTTTACCACACATGGTTGATCACACATTTATGGCCTTCCCTCTCCCTCTATAGATTCTTTGGACCCCATGGACTTATATTATGCTTTGATGTTCCAAGATAATCCCCAAAAAATTCTTGTTTATACCTATATGCAACTTTTAAAGCAATACTCGTGTGTATACGCAGCTTTTGACCTCAAACCTGTGTACATCAGGATGTGTGCAAAATTACAAATATTTTTGGAGTTTTCCTCAGATGAGTCCGAATAACTTGACTCTTGGACTTCCAAATTCCCTGAGAATGCTCAGATTCGACCCTCCATTGCCTCTTTGGAGAGGCATATAAGGAACCCCTTGGATACATTGGAAGGGGAGAAATTGAAGATTAAGGAAACTATAGTCCATTTTTTCCTCAGTTTTGCTTATACTTGAATCTGAATCCTTTTGTCCCTTGGAACACATAGTGTTCTTCCCAAGATTTCCTTTGCTTTGTGAAATTTCTATCGAGAGATGGAGGATTGAAGTGGTGGAGGCCCAGGTGGAGGACTTAGTTTCTCCGGTTCCCAGAAGTGTCGATAGAGTTTGTCACTATTGTATCTTTGATTTATTAATAGAAATATCTTTTCATGGTCAATTCATGTGCATTTTGAATATGAATATTGAATCCATGGATGTATTTAATTGCTTAGACATTATTGATTATATACGCTAGAGTAGCTCTAACACATTTATAATTATCATACTTGCTTTGTTTGTTGTTGTTGAGAGAAAATTATAATCGCAATTGCATTGGAAAAGCTCAATGGGGATCTACATCAACCGTCCAGAATAAAGTACGATTCTATATCCCTTAGGGTTAGATTTGCTTACTACTCTTGTATATTGTGAAAGATTGATTTCTGGTGTCATGATGTCTGTTGTGGTACCCCCAAGCCATAGGAAGTTTATCTCCGTAACAAACCTTAACTATAATTAATCGTAATTAATACTCATTTATCACCACATTATAATTAATTATAACTAATCATGTTTAATTATAATTAATACTAATTTATTTCCACCTCCTAATTAATTATAATTAATCATAATTAATTATAAATAATCATAATCATCATTCATGAAACTATTTACCGGTTTCAACAGTGGAACCTTAATTATAATTAATTCTTTAATTATCATTTATTAATCTAGTTGATAATAACCTCATTAACAGTAATTAACCCCATTAATACTTATTTAATGATTTAGTGACCACGTATTCTATTCAACAAATAAGTGAATCAAAATCTTATTAACATTACTAACACAATTATCATTATTTCACCTTTATTGATCACACTTAATAATTAACCCCAATCACAATTAATCACCCATTCATCACTAACTTGATGTAATAATATCATTTCTTAACTAAATAGGTAATACTAATGTAATTAGTCATAATTATTATGTGTCGATGCCTAATCAAAATAGTTTAATACTATTCACACAAGATTATACATATGTAGATGAGTTATGTAAGCATATCTAATGCTTACATACATCGTGTAGGTACACTAATAGTACTCAACCACACATCACACATAACCACCCAAGTTACTATCTGTCGACACATACGTAAACATGAATTTGAAATATTTAGACAATAACTCATATCATAATAAGCTATAAGACCAACATAATATAATAAGATACAACACAAGAATCAAGTAAAGGTTTCAACACACAGTTAATTAGGTTTCCCTCTCAAACTTCCATGACATTATTATTTACCTACTTCATTCTATCTAATTCAAAAATAACTTTCACAACCTATCCTTCCTCTGCTGGAATACCCTGGAGCATCAACTACATGACCTAACTCTAGTTAGAACATGTAAGTAGAAGTGTCGACTAAATTAACCAAGCATCCCCAACAGGCACCCACTAGTCATCCTCACACACCGTGGGGAGTGTTCCATAGCACAACCCTTCCATGACTCCTAGTTTCATGGATAAAACGTGGGTAATGCCTCAACCCCCCTAATGGAACAAGGGACTATGTCTACATCGACATAGTGACGGCGTTGTGACTGTTGTACTTAGGTTTTGTCATCGAATAACCAATTTGGGTGGTTGAGTTTCCTAAAACCCCACACCAGCCCACACATCATGAGAATACTAATCAACATACATAACAATAACAATTCATTCTCATACCATATCTCTTTTGGGATTCATACTATTGAGGTACTTCCATTTTGTAGGGCTCAACTATCCCTTAGCTCTTCTAAACTTTTTAGTTAGTCTCATATCATAACGTCATGAAATATCATGCAAGAATTCATATGTATACATATTTAATTAATACTAACAATAATGTAACCATTTTTGTACCATGCATCTGGCATCATAATCATTTATTTGACACATATCTTTAAATCGATATCCACATACTATTGTCTATTAAATTTGTATGCTAGAGACATAATCAAAACATGAACATGGTTAATAATGTTAACATCACACACACACACACACACACACACATATATAAATTTTACAAAACAATAAGTCCATAGGTCCATTGTGTCGTCAAACTGACAAACTTACACAATAATGACAAAATACAAATAGGTCGTGATAATTCAAATAGTTAGCTCAAAATAGGGCATTGTAAGATTATAATCGCTCCTTTGTGATTGAAAAAAATGGGTAGGAACCCAAGTGTCCCTCATATTTGTATATATTCATGTAAGGATGAATATGAAAGGCCACCATGGAAAGAAGTCAGTTGGGTAGGGGTTAGACACCCTACCTCTGCCCAGTCTACGCATAACATCTGCCCAACATCGTTGGGTCGTATCTCGAACCCCATGTGGAGGAACGCCAACTCTAGGGCTTATCCTCGGTACACGCTCAAAGAAGAACATGCTCAGTATGCTACCAAAACTGAAGTTTCGTACCTTGCCCATCTTGCAATCACTAAGCTGCTGCTTCATGTTAATCAATAGTGCAGTGGTCCAGTTGTACACTATGGGTCTCATGCACTCCACTGCATAGAACATCAATGGTCGCGAGGCCTGCTGGAGTGATGCTAGACCAACTATCCTGCCGAGTGCCAATAGTATGGCCTACAGTCCTAGTACCTGGATGGATTTTTTCAAGATTTGACTCCCAACCTTTTTCGTGTCCAGAAAACAGTATACTGCAATGTACTCGTCAATGGTGAGGCCACCTCTGGGCCCGCGAGAGCATAGGTTCACCACCTCTCCCCATCGGAACAATCCAATAATGAAATATATGTCATCCACCTCTATAGTGAGGGACATCTCGTTGATATGAAAGGACTCTGAGTCTGGATCCCATTAGTCTACTAGCATTTGCAGGAGTCTTGGTTTGGCCCTCAGCCTGCCAAGACACCAAAAATTATATAGCCCACATGCACGTAGAGCTTGTTGAGCCTTTAAATCACCCCGAACAGCCTCTTCTACATCTCCATGTTCCCTCTCCCTCCATTCTAGAACCATCCTACACATTAAAAGTAGTTTTTGGTCATTATTTACCTTTAAAAACCTTATGCGCGGCCGCATATGTGACTGTTTGCAAAATAGCCGTGTATGTACACGGTTTTGGGAATTTTTTCCTCGTATAGCCAGACCTATATGCAGAAAAAACCCCAATATCCACGTGGGCCAAAACAACTATTTTAGAATGGCCTAAAAATCAAAATTGACCATGGAAATTGAAAAACTTTGCATGAAAATGGAAGAGGAGGACATGAGAAGTTACCTGGAACAAATGGTGTCAAATTTCGCCGCATGAAGCTCCTGGAATTCGCGTTGGAAGTTTTGAACTCAAATGGGTAAAAATTTCAAATGATATGTAATTTTTGAATTTTTTACTATTTATAGAATTTTTTTGAAATTTTTGAAATTTTTTACCCCCTTTCTATAGTTTTGAACCGTTTCTGGCCATTTTGGACCGTTTTGGACTAATTTGATGATGTAGGAGTCCATTTTCAGCGTCGTTTCAACCATGGTTTTGACCCATTCGTGCCGCTTTCAGGTATTATGTCTAAACTGGCATATAGGTTGAGTTTCACACCCTTTTGCATTTTGCATGACCTTATGACCATTTCATTATAACCTTAGGTATGAACCCATTCTATCTTGTCACGGAACCTTCTTGTTGTTTTAGAAGTGACATGATGTGAATGGTAGAGCTTGACCATACATGGGTGCCCTAGTTAGATATTTTTTTGCATTTGGTTCCCATGCTGACATATTTTCCTTTAGGGTGTGGGAGTCCTTTGTATAGTATCATCATGTCTTTGTGTAAGAGCCTCATACTCCTCTTGATCTTTTGCTGGCCTTTTTCCCAGAACTCCCTTATGTCAAGTTGTAATTGCATTATCATGAGTTTTGCCTACCTCATTGAGCCTTATGCCTACTTCCCTGACTTTGATTATCAGCTATATAGCCAGAGCTTGTCTCATATCTAGCCACGTAGAGCCATTTTATATATCCTTTGCAGCTTGATTCCCCATTTTTTTTTAGGAGCGGACTTTCCCCCAAGTGTCGTTATCCTACACATGTGTCCTTGCATTGAGCATAAGTATGTTCCACTGCTTGGAACTAGTTTGTTTTCCCATTGACATTCGTCTCCTCCTAGTCTGTAACTATAAAGCACTTTTATTCTTTTTCAAGCTTTTCAAAATATTTGAAAAAGTCCAAAAAAAAACCAAAAAACCAAAAAGTTGGATAAGAAAAGATGTTATCTTTGGAAGTAGTCGAGTCATGTCGCCTTCAAACAGAGCACTGTATATCACATATGTTGGTCAAGTTAATAGTTTGACTTTAGGAGCTATACTCGTTTCTCTGATTTTATCTCCACCGACTAGTTAAGCTTCCAGTCCCTATGGAGCCTTTGTCAATGCCTCCTCTGTCGCAGATATGTCCCAGTTTTGTATATCAAGTCTATGCTACCTACATTCAGTCACCATTCTCCTTTATTCTCTTGTTCAAAGGAAGTTGAAACCTGAGTCGGCCATTCCTCAGTTCTCTTGACTTTGCATGTCGGCCATTCCCGGCACTAATACTGGTTCATGCACATTATGATCTAGTCCTTCCACATTATACAGGATTGTTGAGTACCTCGTGTTGGATGATGAGGGATGCATTAATTCCCTCCTTCCAATGGATTTCATCCCATCGACTTCAGATCATTTATTTTGGGATAGGAATCTAGAGTCGTTTTTGAGTGCCTTGAGACTTGCAGTCATCAGTGGCAGGTTCTCTAACCATCGATATCTTTTGGAATACATCAATGTCCCCTAATCGATGGATCCTCTCAAGCGTTCGACCTCAACACATTTATTCACACTTGTTAGTTTGCACTCTAGTACCTTGATTCCCATTTTCATTATCGGTGTGTGATCTCGCATCTGTTAACAGTATACATCAATGATCGGTAATCAGACAATGGACTACTATGTTCAACCTCGACACCTCTATTCACATAGTAGGACATGTACTCGTAGCGGATCATGTAGAAGACCTTCCAATTTGGTGGCATTTCATATATGCTACCTCCTTGATTGTGCCAGTGTTCATGAGATTTTAGCTCTCATGACTTGATTCCAGTGTATGTCAGATATTTCCAGCCATTATGGAGATCTTGATCCATTATATATCTTCATCTTTCATGGAGATAATGATCCTTTGTATATCTTCATCATGGATATTCTAATCTATCTATATTGTACGTGGTGATGACCACACATTTCATGTTTTGTATCATGCCTATTCATGGCCATTGTACTCTTATGTATTTGTGACTGCTATATCTACTTGCAGTTATGTGCAGAGTTTGATCATTGTATTATACTATTGGATGGCTGGTTCTTTCACCTGGTTCTTCATCACTCCACTTCTGGGATGGACTTATAATGTATATCGGCCATCGTATCACCCCTCTGACCTCACACAATAGGGGGCATCTGTTACAGCTGATTTTACCACACATGGTGGATCACACCTTTATGGCCTTCCCTGTCCCTCTGTGGACTCTTTAGACCCCATGGACCATTTTTTTACCTTTGATGTTTCCAATATCATCCATAAAAACATGCATTATTTGCTATAGACAACTTTTAAACCTATTCTCACGTATATACGCGGATATGACCCTCAAACCCGCGTACATTGGGATATGTGCAAAAGGCCAAATAGTTTTGGAGTTTTCCTTGATGTGGATATGATTCACTTGTCTATTGGCCTTCCATATGCCTTGAGATCACTTGTATTTGACCTTCCATTACCCCATTGAACCACTATATAAGGAACCCTTTGGATACATTGAAGGGAGGAGGAATTGAAGAGCAAGAAAATTATAGTCCATTATTGTCGGAGCTTATACTTGAGTCTGCATCCCTTTGTCCCTTTGAGCACTTTGTGTTCTTCCCAAGCTTTCCTTTGCTTGTGAGCTTGCTATTTAGATATGGAGGATTGAAGTGGTGGAGGACTCAGTTTCTCCGATTCACAAACATGCCGACAGAGGTTGTCACTATTGTAATCTCTTATTTATATTAATAGAAATATATTTTCCTATCCAATAATGTGTATTTAAATGAGTGTTGAATCCATTTATGATTTTAAATACTTATATGTTATTGATTATATATGCTAGAGTAGGTCTAACACAATTATATAGCATGCTTGTCTTGTTTGTTGAATTTTGAGAGAGAAAATTGCTAATACAAGTGAGAGTGGAAAAGATCAACGGGGATCTACATCAACCATCCGGAATAAGGTATGTTTCTAGAACCTTTAGTGTAAGATGTTTGGTTTCTCTTGCATATGGGAAAGGATTGATTTCCGCAGTTACTCTGTCTGTTGTGGTACACCAAGCCATAGGAATTTTTCTCCGTAACAGTTGGAGTGGGAAGTTCGACCGCAAGAAAGTGACCTATCTTCAACAAAACCTTCAAGGGAAACAATGTTCACAATGTGGCTGGAGTTGGAATCCTGACTGCAAGAAAGTGAACCATATTCAATACTGATAAATGAGCATCATGTAATCGTATCAGGAGAAATACCTATCAAGAGAAATACCTATCATGTTAGCGTATGTAATCATATCAGGAGAAATACCTATCACCTTATCATCATGTTCTATGTAATCGTATTAGGAGAAAGACCTAATTGCCTAATTTCTTCAAAAAATTCCTTGGCTTCTCTAACTCTGCTTGCTCTTCCAAGACAATCTATACAAATATTAAAGGAAACAACATCAGGAACAATGCCCTTATGCTTCATTTGTAGAAAGACCTGGTATACTTCATTGATCTTTCCCTCCTTAACATAGTACTCTATGAAGATATTGTAGGTAAATGACGTAGGTTTGCATTCATGGCTATGCATTACATGCAAAAGTTTCCATGCTTCTTCTAATCTGTTAGTCTTGAGGTGCCCACTAATCAAATAATTGTAGGTATACAAATTGGGAGAGATGCCCTTCTTCACCATCTTATACAACATTCCAAATGCCTCATCAACTTTTCCTTATGTGCAGAGGTCATTGATAAGAGTAGTGAAGGTAATCACGTCTGGAACACACCCATCACCTTCCATCTCCTTCCAAATTTCCAATACAACACTTATATCTCCATAATCATGATACTTGTGGATTAGACTATTGTATGTGACAAAATCAGGACTACATTTTCTTCTTCTCATCTCATTTAGCAATTCCCTTTCCTCGTTCGATCTACCAAAATTGCAAAGAGCATCCATCAATGTTGTGAAAGCCACAACATCTGGCTCACAACCCTCTGCCTCCATTTGCCTCTAAATCCCACATGCCTCATATACTTTCAAGTTTCCCATCTCTTCCAAGAACTTTGATGTAGATTTTGAAGGTGTAAACATTGGGCTTCAAGCCCAGTCTTTGCATTTCTACAAAAATTTATAATGCCTTTACTGTGTCTCCCTTTTTCCCCTAGGAACCCATAAGTGCAGAATAACATTTCATGTTGGGTACAAGTCCTTATGATATCATCTTCCTGTACACATCCATGGCTTCTCTCTGAAATCCAGATCTTAACAGTAGAGCTATCAAGCCATTGTATGACATCCTATTCAGCACAAACCCAACTCTTTTCATCTCTTACAGGGCTAGAGGAGCTTGCTGGATAAATCCTCTTAATTCAAGGGCTCAAAAAATTGTTATAAAAGTCTAGGAATCATGCTTACAATGTTGTTTTTCCATCAAATCCAGAAATTCTGTCATTGAGTTGAGCATGTGGGATGACCCCAAAATTTCTAGTATGGAATTGTATGCCTCTGTGTGGTACAATAATCATGGTTTATGGGCTACCCGTGTGAAGAAAGGCAATGCTTCTTTTGGATCAGTGTATTATTTTAGAACTTGTGCAACATGGTGTGAAGTCAGATCTCCCTATTGTATAACATGTGGGAAACACTTGGAGGACTTGCAGAAATCGACCCAAATCTTGAAGTTGTTATGAGTGATCCTTTGTTTGTTTGAGGTCTCACTGCACACAACACCATTTTGGTGAGAACAGTCCATTAAAGTAGAAGATTTGAAAGGTGGAAATCCTTTTCCTCTTCTGTCTTCCTAAGTAAAAGTAAAGACCAAATCTACATGCCTTAGATGCGTAATCCCAGTGCACAGATCTCCATTGGTTCATACTCCTATTATACATTAACACAATTATACATTTGAAATTGTTCTCTTTTGTGTTTTGTAGGGGTTTTGGTACATACACTGAGACCACATTAAATTTTTTTCAATTAATTTTTTGATGCCGTGTTGTATGCTTGTTGGTGCTTTAGCTGCATGCCATCAAATCATTGAATATGAACTTGCCTTTTTGTCCTATAGTCTGTCACCCATAATTTGATATTTTTAAAAGCTAGGTCCTCATCATAATATCTATCAATTCTGAAATGCGTATTCCAAAGTCAAACTTAATTTATCGAAGATTCTATTTATTGTGTTCAGTTTTTATTTTCCATTTGGAAATCATTGTTGCATCATTATCTTTTCAATGGCATCCATAACTCTTCAAACATTATTATTCTCTCAATTACTCTTTTCTAGAGAGTACCATCATTCGTTTTTTGCCAAGGAAAAAATGTATTTTATAGTCAAGAAGGAGCAAAACTGCAATCTTGAGGTGCAATAAAAAAAGGTCCAACACAGTTAGATCAAGGCATTAACCTTTAGATCATCACTTCTCTATCAATACTTAGTTACCATATCTAAAACTATATGACATTTCATAAAAGTACATTCATGTTCGAATTTTGACATATTACAAACTTCTTCAAAAGTACATAAATTAAAATTCACTTAAGTTAAATTGACTGCAGATCACAGAGTGGCCTTCTTGAAATTCCTCTAAAATACATGTGGCCAAATAGTTTGTGGGTAGCATACGATTTTTTCTTGCTTGAGATTTCCTTCCCTTCCCTACTATGCATGCAACCATTTATGATAGGATGCCTTTGGTTGCCACCTTTCACATACATCATCTACTGATGTATTACCAGAGATTTCAAAGATGATGCAGATAGAGGATGGTATAGTATGTTGCAGTGTCATAAGTGAACCTGAACTAATCAGTAAATTCTTTAAATCCTTCTAAGAATTTTACCCAATTTGAACTCTGCTAACTGCAGTTTTGTTGCCAATTTAAAAAAGATTTGAAAGAAAATACATAACAGTACTAGCTTCCAGACTTATGGGAAAATGTATGTTTGGTATTTTAATGCTACAAGAAAAAATTTCTTATGGTGATTGTATCATGGGGGATGTGTCTAATATTTTTAAGGGATGGAATTTTGTGTTGAGTGATGCTAGAAATTTCTTGGGAGGATTGATTATGGGATGGGGTTATAAATATTTTAAATACTAATACCTGGGTTGTTGATACAAGTTTAGAGGCATCCTTGTTTTCTCAAGATTTAGGGAAGGTGATAAATATTATCAACATATATGCACCTTACTCCAATAAACAGGTGTTCTGGGAGAATAATTTCAATTCCAATTTACTTAATGAGGAATATGTGTTTGCTGGTGGTGATTTCAATTTCAATGTGGGGGAATATAAGATCCAGGGTGAAAGTGCCCAAAGTGACCCACTAGTTTCCTATTTTCTATGGTCTCTAGAGGAACAAGGACTATTTTATGTGGCCTCGATCAAAATTATACCCACTTGGTGAAATATGAGAGTGGGTCAAGATCATATATCCAAGAGGTTCAATAGATTCTTAGTAAACAAGTCCTTTTGGAGGGTCCCTGGAGAATCAAGAAATTTGTTGGGGAAAGGGGGAATTAAAATCACTTCCTAGTCTTACTGGATCTTTCTTTAGCAAGTGCCAAATCCTATAACTAATTTAAATCCAACTCAACATGCATGGATGATAAGGATTTAACAAATTTGGCTAAGGAAAATTTGACCCCATGTGACCATGAAAACATGAAATCTATAGCCCTACAGTTTCATCTCAATCTCAAACATTTGAAACATATCATTATCACTTGGGTTGCACAGAGAAGGTATAGAACTCATCAGGAACTCTCACATACTGAATCATCTTTTGAGGATTTACATTCTCAAGTGTTGGCATGTTATATTGATGTAGAGAACACAAATATTTTCACAAACCTAGAAGTTAGGAAATCCAAGGTACTAGAAGAGATGGAAATAATGTGGCACAGTAAAATTCATGCCATTTGGTTGAAGCATAGAGATGAAAACAAAAAAAAAATCACAACTTTGTAAACCATTGTAAGTGTGAATATTATATGGCAGCTAGAAGACGACAATGGAGAAGCTATCACTGGCTTTAATAATATTGATAGAGAAGGGGTCCACAATTTGAGTACTCTTTAAATAGAAGATGACAGGTCCATGGTAGTTGACATGATCTAGATGGCATCATTTTTCCCATTTTTTGTTAATGAAGATGATAACACAACTCCGATGGAAGCCATTTCATGAGAGGAGCTAAAGGAAGCATTATTCTCCCTACAATAGGAAAAAATTCTCAATCTTGATGGGTGGCCATCTGAGTTTTCAAATAGTTTTATGAACTATTAGAATAATATATTCTACTGTTAGTGGAGGAATATTGTTAGAATGGTAAGATCTTAGCAGCCTTCAGCACCATTTTATTACCCTTATCTTGAAATTTGACATCCTCACTAGTCTAGAGGAATTTTCTTCCTATCTCTCTAGTGTTTTCATTTATAAAATAATTTTGAAGATTATAGCTAATAGAGTCATATCTATTTTAGTGAAATCCATATCAGCAAGTAGTTGTGTTTTATACTGAGTCATCAAATTCATGATACCATCGATATTTCCTATGAGATTACTCAACCCATTAAAGTCCATAGGATTCTTGATTTTGTTCTAAAATTTGATTTATCCAAGGCACACGATAGGGTTAGTTGTATGTATAGTAGGCTCATGTTTTTAAAGATATTGTTTCAACTGAACTTTTTTAATTGGGTTATGTCTTTCTTATAGTTGGTCTCTTTCGAAATACTTTTTAATAGATTTTCATTTGATTTCTTTCATCCTAGCAAGGGAATTCAAAAAGGAATCTCATATGCCCATTTACTCTTTTTACTTGAAGTTGAAGGCCTAAGTAGGGTTTTTGCACAAGTCAACCTATTAGGCTGCCTGAAGGGTATATATGTTGTGAGATTAATTGTTATTACGTGTCTCATGTTCATTGATGGCATTCTAATTTTTAGTAATGCAAACGGAAGGGAAGCATGAAAGATAAAGGAGATTTTAGAATTTTTCCCTTCGGTATAGTATGATTTTTAATATTTTGAAATCCATAATCTATCACTTAAACATCTATGTTGAATTTTTGTACTAGTTATTTGATATTTTTCCATTAACATATGTTCCTTTGTAAGTGCGGCTCAAATACTTGGGGTTTGTAATAAAACCTAATGACTAGTATAAAGAAGATCGGACTTAGCTTATTGCTAAGGTAGAGAAGAGTTTGATGACTTGGTGTCACAAGCGTCTAATTAAGGCAGGAAGACTAGTACTTATTAAAGTTGTCCTGGAAGCCATACCTATTTTATGGACTATCGTTACAACAACACCTAGAGGTATACTTAATATGATTAGGAAAATAAGTTACATATTTTTTAAGGGTAAGTGTAGACAAGGAATACTTTTCTTTGTGTGGCATGACACATAATATATCTCCCAAAATCATTGGGAGGTTGTGGTTTAAAAAATCCTCATAGTTTCACAAGGAATTTTGGTGCTAAAGGTATATGGCAGTTGATTCATGGTATTGGGTTGTGGGAACAATTTATTAAAGAAAAATATATTTATCCCCACGGCTTGAAAAAATGATCTGGGAACACCTGCAAATATAGGACGTTGAATCAATAGTTTCAGTTCTATAAGATTTCGGGAGCCTAAACCCTCGCTTAGCATCCAATCCTTTTCGAGAGCCATAAATCGGTGTTCCTGTTCGAGCAGATTTATATCCATCTATTTAATTCATTACGTATCCCAATGTGGATTCAGTTTACTAAATCACCATTTTTTCTTAGTTTTTTACCACCAATTAAAACGTCTTCAGTTCCATATCCCTTGTCCATAGAAGAATGGATCTGTTCTAGGAGAAAGACAACCCATTATAGTTCCTTAATGTGGAAGTCACCAGGATAGGCATTCCTTTTGATAGGTGAATAACTTGTTTGGAATGTGGAGAATGGGTTAAATTTTAGGGCATGAGAAGCTCCATGGGTGTCTTGTAAAGGTAACTATCGTCTCCCACCACCAATGGTTGGGAAACTAAGAGATACATGGAACATATATATTTCACAAATAGCAGATGAAGTAAACAACTCTACTTGGAGTCAAGAATGGAAATCTGTTATTGCACTAGGTTTTGAGGGAGAGGAGGCTATCTCCTAAAATGCATATATATCATCTCTAAAAAATTGTCATATTAGACTAAAGGGCCAACATTATGAGATGATGTGGTCAAGAAATTTGACGGGAGGAAAATATACACCTAGTTTGTGGTATCTAGTCTCGAGGGATGAGGATGATAGATAAGATCCGCCTTGGTGGACTTCCAGAATTTGGAAATTTAGTTGTCCTTGGTGGACCAACATGCATACTCATCCCACTTCAAGAAGCTTTTCCAAATTATTTTAAAATAGTGAAATGTGATCTTTTCTGATAACTCTAAAAATGACACTTATGTTGCTCTTGATTCTAAACAAAGGTATCTTAGTGTAACAGAGAAGTAAAACATGTTCACTCTCTGAAATTATAACATCAGAGCTTTCTTCCAACATCTTGTCACTCACCGTACAACGATTTAAGGATGAAAGCTACTCCAACTAGATTTCCATCACGATGCAACATGATTGATGACAATGTGGTTGTGGTAGATGGAAAAATACCTTATGAAAGCTAATACACATTAGCAATCACTCATCGTGCCATGTTGTTAAAAAGAAATATAACTCTAGCTAGATTTTCATCATGGTGTAATGAACTAACACACATAAGCTTTCACTCATAGTGCCATATTGTTAGAAACAAAGATAACTCCGGCTATATTTCCATCATGGTGTAATGTATTTGATGACAATGTGGCTTTGTTAAATGGAAAACTACCTTATGAAAACTAACACATTAGCTTTTACTCACCCTGCAATGTTTTAAGAACGAAAGCTAACTCTGGCTAGATTTCCATGATGGTGGATTTTGATTGATGACAATATGGTTGTGCTAGATGGATAACTACACTATGAAAGCCTACACATTACATTTCACTCATCGTGCAATGATTTAAGGATGAAAGCTAACTTCAGCTATATTTCCAACATGACGCAATGTGATTGATGACAATGTGGTTGTGTTACATGGAAAACTACTTTATGAAAACTAACACACATTAGTTTTCACTCATCGTGCCATGTTGTTAAAATGAAAGCTAACTGCAGCTAGATTTTCATCATGGTGTAATGAGCTAACACACATAAGTTTTTCCTTATAGTGCCATGTTGTTAGAAGGAAAAATAACTCCAACTAGATTTGCATCAAGGTGTAATGTATTTGATGACAATGTCTCTATGTTAGATGGAAAACTAACTTATGAAAGCTAACACACATTAGCTATTACTCACTGTGCAACGTTTTAAAAACGAAAGCTAACTCTAGCCAGATTTCCAACATGATGCATTTTGATTGATGACAATGTGGTTGTGCTAAATGGAAAACTACATTATGAAAGCTAACTCCAACTAGATTTCCATCATGGTGCAATGTGACAATGTGGTTGTGTTAGATGGAAAACTACCTTATGAAAGCTAACACACATTAGCTTTCACTCATTGTGCCATGTTGTTAAAAAGAAATCTAACTCTAGCTAGATTTTCATAATGGTGTAATGAGTTAACACACATAAGCTTTCGCTCATAGTGCCATGTTAGAAGGAAAGCTAACTCCAACTAGATTTCCATCATGGTGTAATCTATTTGATGATAATACGGCAGTGTTACATGAAAAACTACCTTATGAAAGCTAACACACATTAGCTTTTACTCATCGTGCAATGTTTTAAGAACGAAAGATAACTCCAACTAGATTTTCATCATGGTGCACTGCGATTGATGACAATGTCACTACGTTAGATGGAAAACTACACTATGAAAGCTTACACACATTAGATTTCACTCACCATGCAATGATTTAAGGATGAAATCTAATTTCAGCTAGATTTCCAACACAACGCAATGTGATTGATGACAATATGATTGTGTTACATGGCAAACTACCTTATGAAAGCTAACACACATTAGCTTTCACTCATCGTGCCAAATTGTTAAAATGAAAGCTAACTCCAGCTAAATTTCCATCATGGTGTAATGAGCTAACACACATAAGCTTTCTCTTACAGTGCCATGTTGTTAGAAGGAAATCTAGCTCCAGCTAGATTTCCATCATGGTGTAATGTATTTGATGAAAATGTGGCTGTGTTAGATGAAAAACTACCTTATGAAGACTAACAAACATTAACTTTACTCACAGTGCAACTTTTTAAGAACGAAAGCTAACTCCAGCTAGATTTCCATCATGGTGCATTGTGATTGATGACAATGTGGTTGTGCTTGATGGAAAAATACACTATGAAAGCTTACACATTAGATTCCACTCACTGTGCAACGATTTAAAGATGAAAGCTAACTCTCGCTAGATTTTCAACATGATGCAATGTGCTTGATGACAATGTGGTTGTGTTACATGTAAAATTACATTATGAAATCTAACGCACATTAGCTTTCACTCATCATTCCAAGTTGTTAAAATGAAAGATAACTCCAACTAGATTTTCATCATGGTGTACTGAACTAACACACATAAGCTTTCCCGTATAGTTCCATGTTGTTAGAAGGAAAACTAACTCCAACTAGATTTCCATCATGGTGTAATGTATTTGATAACAATGTGGCTGTGTTAGATGAAAAACTACCTTATGAAAGCTAACAGACATTAGCTATACTGACCGTGCAATGTTTTAAGAATGAAAGCTAACTCTAGCTAGATTTTCATCATGGTGCATTGTGATTGATGACAATGTGATTGTGTTAGATGAAAAAATACATTATCAAATCTAGCACACATTAGATTTCACTCACCATGCAATGATTTAAGGACGAAAGCTAACTCCACCTAGATTTCCATCACAGTGCAATGTGATCGATGACGATGTGGTTGTGTTAGATGGAAAACTACCTTATGAAAGCTTACACACATTAGCTTTCACTCATCGTGCCATGTTGTCAGAATGAAAGCTAACTCCAGCTAGATTTGCATCATGGTGTAATGTATTTGACATCAATGTGGCAGTGTTAGATGGAAAACTACCTTATGAAAGCTAATACAGATTAACCATTACTCATCGTACAACGTTTTAAGAACGAAAGCTAACTCTAGCTAGATTTTCAACATGGTTCATTTTGATTTATGACAATGTGATTGTGGTAAATGGAAAAATACACTATGAAAGCTTACACACAATAGATTTCACTCATCGTGCAATGATTTAAGGATGAAAGCTAACTCTAGCTAGATTTTCAACACGATGCAATGTGATTGATGAAAATGTGGTTGTGTTACATTGAAAACTACTTTATGAAAGCTAACACACGTGAGATTTCGCTCATCGTGCCATGTTGTTGAAAAGAAATCTAACTCTCGCTAGATTTCCATCATGGTGTAATGAGATAATACACATAATATTTCCCTTATAGTGCCATGTTGTTAGAAGGAAAACTAACTCCAACTAGATTTCCATAATGGTGTAATGTATTTGATAACAATGTGGCTATGTTAGATGAAAAAATACCTTATGAAAGCTAATATACATTTGTTTTACTCACTGTGCAATGTTTTAAGAAAGAAAGATAACTCTAGCTATATTTTCATCATGGTGCATTATGATTTATCACAATGTGGTTGTGCTAGATGGAAAACTACATTATGAAAGCTAACACACATTAGATTTCACTCACCGTGCAATGATTTAAGGACTAAAGCTAGATTTTCATCACGGAGCAATGTGATCGATGACGATGTGGTTGTGTTAGATGGAAAACTACCTTATGAAATCTAACACACATTAGCTTTCACTCATTGTGCCATGTTGTTAGAAGGAAAGCTAACTCCAACTAGATTTGCATCATGGTGTAATGGATTTGATGACAATGTGGTTGTGTTAGATGGAAAACTACCTTATGAAAGCTAACACAGATTAGTCATTACTCACCGTGCAACGTTTTAAGAACGTAAAATAACTCTAGCTATATTTCAAACATGGTGCATTTTGATTGATGAAAAATACACTATGAAATCTTACACACATTAGATTTCACTCATCGTACAACGATTTAAGGATGAAAGCTAATTCTAGCTAGATTTCCAACACGGTGCAATGTGATTGATGACAATGTGGTTGTGTTACATTGAAAACTACCTTATGAAAGCTAACACACATTATCTTTCACTCATTGTGCCATGTTGTTAAAATGAAATCTAACACCAACTAGATTTCCATCGTGGTGTAATGAGATAACACACATAAGCTTTTTCTTATAGTGCCATGTTGTTAGAAGGAAAGCTAAATGGAAAAATACACTATGAAATCTTACACGCATTAGATTTCACTCATTGTACAATGATTTAAGGATGAAAGCTAACTCTGGCTAGATTTCCAACACGGTGCAATGTGATTGATGACAATGTGGTTGTGTTACATTGAAAACTACCTTATGAAAGCTAACACACATTAGCTTTCACTCATTGTGCCATGTTGTTAAAATGAAATCTAACACCAGCTAGATTTCCATCGTGGTGTAATGAGATAACACACATAAGCTTTTCCTTATAGTGCCATGTTATTAGAAGGAAAGCTAACTCCAACTAGATTTTCATTATGGTGTAATGTATTTGATGACAGTGTGGCTTTGTTAGATGGAAAACTACCTTATGAAGACTAATAGACATCAGATTTACTCACCCTGTAATGTTTTAAGAATGAAATCTAACTCCAGCTAGATTTCCATCATGGTGCATTGTGATTGATGACAATGTTGTTGTGTTAGATAGAAAAATACACTATGAAAGCTTACACACATTATATCTCATTCAATGTGCAACGATTTAAGGATGAAAGCTAACTCCAGCTAGATTTCCAACACGATGCAATGTGCTTGATGACAATGTGGTTGTGTTACATGGAAAACTACCATATGAAAGCTAACACACATTAGTTTTCACTCATCGTGCCATGTTGTTAAAATAAAATCTAACTCCAACTATATTTCAATCATGGTGTAATGAAATAACACACATAAGCTTTCCCTTATAGTGCCATGTTGTTAGAAGGAAAACTAACTCCAGTTTGATTTCCATAATGGTGTAATGTATTTGATAAAAATGTGGTTGTGTTAGATGGAAAAATACCTTATGAAGTCTAACACACATTAGTTATTACTCACCGTGCAACATTTTAAGAATGAAAGCTAATTCTAGCTAGATTTCCAACATAGTGCATTTTGATTGATGACAATGTGCTTGTGCTAAATGGAAAACTACATCATGAAAACTAACACACATTTGATTTCACTGATCATGCAATGATTTAAGGTCGAAATCTAAATCCAACTAGATTTTCATCACGTTGCAATGTGGCAATGTGGTTGTGTTAGATAGAAAACTAATTTCAGCTAGATTTTCATTATGGTGTAATGAGCTAACAGACATGAGATTTCACTTATCATGCTATGTTGTTAGGAGGAAAGCTAACTTCAACTAGATTTCTATGATGGTGTAATGTATTTGATGACAATGTGGTTGTGTTAGATGGAAAACCATTTTATGAAAGCTAACTCCAACTAGATTTTCATTATGGTGCATTGTGATTGATGACAACGGGGTTGTGTTAGATGGAAACAACATTATAAAATCTAACACATTAGGTTTCACTCATCATGCAATGATTCAAGGACTAAAGTTAATTTTAGCTAGATTTATGTCATGGTGTTATGTATTTGATGACAATGTGACTCTTTTAGATAGAAAACTACCTTATGAATTCTAACACACATTAACTTTCATTCACCGTGCAATGTTTTAAAAACAAAAGCTAACTCCAGCTAGATTTCCATCTTGGTGCAATGAGCTAACACACATTAGCTTTCACTCAACGTACAATGCTTTAAGAACGAAAGCTATCACGTTTTTTAAAGGAAAGCTAGTTATAGCTAGATTTCTATCATCGTGTTATGTATTTAATGACAATGTGGTTGTTTTAGATAGAAAGTTACCTTATGGAAACTAACACACATTAACTTTCACTCAACGTGCAATGTTTTAAGAACAAAATATAACTCTAGATAGCTTTCCATCATGGTGCAATGAACTAACACACATTAGCTTTCACTCATCATGCAACGTTGTTAGAAGGAAATCTAACTCTAGCTAGATTTCCATCATGGTGTAATGTATTTGAGGACAATGTGGTTGTGTTAGATGGAAAACTAACTTATGACAACTAACACACATTAGCTTTTACTCACCGTGCAATGTCTTAACAACGAAAACTAACCCCAACTATATTTCCATCATGAATTGTGATTGATGACAATGTGGTTGTGCCAAATAAAAAACTACATTATGAAAGCTAACACACATTAGATTTCACTCACCGTGCAATGATTTAAGGTCAAAAGCTAACTCCAGCTAGATTTCCATTGCGGTGCAATGTGATTGATGACAATGTGGTTGTGGTAGATGAAAAACTACCTTATGAAAGCTAACACACATTAGCTTTATATCATTGTGCCATGTTGTTAAAGGGAAAGCTATCTCCAACTAGATTTTCATCACGGTGTGATATATCTGATGACAATGTCACTGTTTTAGACAGAAAGCTATCTTATGAAAACTAACACACATTAGCTTTCACTCACTGTGTAATGTTTTAAGAATGAAATCCAACTCCATCTAGATTTCCATCATGGTGCAATGTGATTGATGACAATGTGGTTATGTTAGATTTAAAACCGCATTATGGAAAATAGCACACATTACCTTTCACTCGCGGTGCAGTGTTTTAAGAACGAAAGCTAATTGTAACTAGATTTTCATCATGGTGCAATGTCATTGATGGCAATGTGGTTGTTAGATGGAAAAATACCTTATGAAAAGTAACACACTTTAGCTTTCACTAACTATGCAATGTTTTAAGAACGAAAACTAACTCCGATTAGATTTCCATCATGGTGCAATGTGATTGATGACAATGCAATTGTGTTAGATGAAAAAATTCCTTATAAAAGCTATCGCACATTAGGTTTCACTCACCATGCCATGTTGTTATAAGGAATCTAACTCCACTAGATTTCCATTATGGTGTAATGTATTTGATGACAATGTGGTTGTGTTAGAAGGAAAACTACCTTATGAAAACTAACACAGATTAGCTTTTAGTCACCATGCAATGTTTTATGAATGAAAGCTAACTCGAGCTAGATTTCCATCATGGTGTAATGTTATTGATGACAATGTGGTTCTATTAGATGAAAAACTACATTATGAAAAACTAACACACATTAACTTTCATTCATCGTGCAATGTTTTAAGAATGGAAGCTAACTCTAGCTAGATTTCCAACACATTCATACACATGCATCAATAATATAGGTGCCATGTCCAAAGGCAAATATGAATTTGGTGGTTTTATCTGAGTTGATATCTATCATTCTCTAATACTTCTTGGATCTCTTATTGTTATCTCTTCATATATATTTTATGTAATTTATATGTAAATTTCCTTTTGCTAGAGCGCACAAGATGTAGGGGAACAATGTTTCATGGCATACAAATGGGATACCATATTGTTTTGAATTATTGCAACTATATTACTTTTTTGAACATACACTTCATATGGTTTAACCTTAATTACAAACTACAATTCAAATGTGTTACAAAAATTGGGAGGAGTTACAATGGAAAATATAATTTTGACTAGAGGGGACTATGTTGACCTCCTAATTAATGTTCAAGTTATTGGACTAGGAAGGGTTGAATCTACAGAGACTACAACTCATTATGGTGGAGAAAGGCTTAATGTAGGATATGTTATGGTTTTGATAATTGATGTCATTGAACAACATTTTATTGTGGAAGATGTTGATGAAGGGGACTTACATCCATGGAAGATCATAGATTTGAGGCATAACAAAGGTAAATCAAAATCTTGAAGCACATATTAAGTGTTTTTTATAGTACATTGCTTGTGTTTTTTTTAGCAAATACTAAGTTTGTTTAATTTGTTGTATAGGTGCAAATGTCTCTTCTGCATTTTCTATTGGAGACAAGGTAGATCTTTTGCAATGTGGAGTGAAGGTGGGTGAAGGCTCCATATTCAATATAAAGAATGGTCATAAGATGCATGGAAGGATGGTAAATAAAGGATCCATAGTGGTTAACATTGAGAAAGTGTTAAAACATGATGTTTTTTTGCCACATCCAACAGGATTTGAGAATACACTGGGGTGTGCATTGGGATCTTATGAGATTTGGCTAGAATCAGATTTGGAACCTCATTGTCATGATCATCCAGTAAATACTCCCCAAGATAGGCTTACATTCACATGTAAAAAGGTTTTTCTTACACATGAATGCACGGGAACAAGCATGTGCATTGCCAAAGGGATCATAGTTAATGTCCGTGAGGATGACATGGTTGAGGGTGAAATGTTAGGTGAAAATGAATTCAGTGTTTTTGTGGAAGACATAGATAGAAATTGTGAAAAATATAGGATTGGGGATAATTCTATGCATTGTTTGGTTAGATGGCCAATAAATAAGTTGGTGGACACTGAAGGTGAGATTTAAAGGGTGAATGAAAAATTCAAGGAGGCACCCAAGGAAATGATGGTATGGGATCTTATAGAGGACACAAGTCCCTTAAACACAGGGGATGGTGATCTTTATAATGAAAAAGATCCAGACTCAATTGCTATGCATGTAACAAGGGCATATAAAAGGATTAAATGAGTTGTGGCTACAAAAAAAGTTGGAAACTTTCAAATATAGAGAGATGAAGAGAAAGAAATATGACTTTTGACAACAGATGAATGTTGCAAACAAGATTGTCTTCAACATGTGGATAGGAAAGCCATTGCAGCTACTAGAAGGGGTATGAAACTCTTAAATAAAAATGGCATTAGGGAATTTGTCTTGAATTCACTCCTTTCCAACACAATCATGTCAAAGAGCCATGGCCATGGCCTACCTCCTACTGTTAGGAAAGTAAAGGACATGAGGTTTAATGGAGATATTATTTGTAAGAAAGCATGGTACAAGATACATAATATTCCTCAAAGCACCTTATATACTTACCAACATAATATCCAACAAGGATATGTCAAAGGAATTCATGGTAACACCAACAAATGAAAAACACATGCACATATTGTGGCAGCCATAGAAATATTGCACAAAATTGTAATGGATAATTCACATTTTTCTCCAAACCAAACATTACAAGTTGAAGAAGATGGAATGTCTGCTCCTTTAAGATTGCTTCCATCAACATACACCCAAAGTTCTTTGTTAAAATAAATCAATGAGGCTCTTCAAGAGCTCAATTTTCCATCAATATCACGACGAACAATGAGCAAGATTTGGAATACTCATTTTCTAGATGTGGCGTTCTCAAAGAACACTAACTTCAGTAAATGTAGTGAATGTATCGTGTTGAAAGCACAAATGAAGACATCAACTACAAAAGAGTTGGAAGAAAAGGCACGAGCTAGACTGAAGAAACATAACAAGATTGTTATGTGTGGAAGATATTGCTACTATGCCCACAGAATTATGTCAAATAGGTATCCAAAGGAATAATTGAGCATTATCCATGATAAAATGGACAAAACAAAAACTTCAATCCCAAGATTACGTGACAAATCAAATATTTTACAAGAACAAACTTTGGTTTGTCATTGACAGGTATGCTAACACATGGGCATACCACATGAGATTTTGGTCATTTCTCCCCACCATTGTACACATGGGATCACAATTTACCATTACAACTCTTGCAAAGTGCTTGAAGGACCTTGAAGACCCACACCTTGATATGTATGGTGATTTGCTTTATGAGAGTGGAAGTTCAAGAAACCCACTTTCAAATGCATTACTTCAAAACTCTATTTACTCAAAATGCAGAGTGCACAAGGATGCTTTCCTATCTTTAAATGGAAGCTCAAAAAATCAAAATTTTGATTTTAAACCTCTTCCTCCACATTTGTTGCTACAATTGGACAATGCGATTAGTGATAATAAGAATCATTATGTTTTCATGTTTCTATCACTATTAACTGCACTTCGTGTCTTCATCACTATTGAGGTTGGGTTCTTGATTGTGGGGCACACCCATTGTCACATGCCCCAAATTTGTAAAATAATATTATCGTATTTTGATTTTATTCCAAGACATTATGTTAAATTTAATGCTAAGTTGTAACTAATGACTAAGCAGAGTCAAGGATGTGGAATGTAATTCTGAATATTTTAATTTTAAATAAATAAAAGTGGAGACAGTAGCTTGGGAGAGTTTATATCTATGTGTGTAGACTGTTAAGTTTGAAATCTCTTAGTTGTTTTAATGTTGAATTTGTTCTTTGATGAAAGATAAATTCTACCTGTGTTTTTCCCCATCTGGAGTAATCCAGATCATACTCTATCACAGGTAGTGTGTTTACATGAATGAAATATGATAGGAATATGAAATGAATAGAGTACTTGTGTTTTTCAGAGTATTGAAATGATTTCTTTCAGTAGATAGTTGTTTTTCCAGAAAGAATATTATCTGTTTCATAGATTTGTTGTTAGAACTAGACTGTATATTTAGAATATAAGAAAAGAAACAGAATCATATTATTTACTAACAGTAGTATGTTCAAGTATGAATTTCATTCTTCTACACAGTACCTACTTCTGTAAACTATATATACTGAAACAGAAGGAATAGAAATATCAGTTGAGTGCTTAATATTTATGTTAAGTAAAGAAGCAAATATAGTTCTATTAGTTTATTTCTTTTCCTACTATTGATAGCTATTTTACCAGCAACTATCTAAACTTTAAGTAAGGACAGGTAACCTGATTAAATTCTAAAGATAAACTAATTGAATTAAGGAATATCATAATTAAGAACTTAATAACCCTTATAATATTATTTCTCTTAGAATCAAAATAATGAACAGACAGTAGTAACCTATGCATATAATATTATTAATAAAGAACTTTTCATACACTTGTAGACGAATTAGATGTAAGGAGCATTAATAGGATAAAAGTTATTATTCCTTTCACAAAGTGTACAAAAATAATCTTATTAAAATAAACTCAATTATTATAGACTGTTCTCAATGTTATTTAATAATAATATATATAAATACAAACATAAACTTAAGAGAATACATTATTTATAGATAATAATGTTATTAATACAAATAATATTATTATAAACAACAAACAGTATTGTTATAAATTATTAATTCTTTTAAACAAACGGAAGAAAATTGTGGCAGTAATTGAATCAACAAAATAACAATACATGAACTAATACTTTTAAAAGTTAAATGGGTAAAAAAACCTAACTCATACTTCTGAGCATAATTTATCTGTTTACTTATATACATTATTAACCTAGAATAACCACAAGAATAGTTCTTTTTAACTATTAAAAGAACCAGCTACAATTATTACACAAAAATGAAATATAATACTGAATAACATTTACGAATCTTATACTAATAAAAGAAAATGTGTCTTTCTATTTTACTGACAGGATGTACCTGTGAAAATGAAAGACAGGGTTAAAACCCTTATGAATATTACATTTACAAATAACAAAATATTGAAGTAATAAACCAATTTATTAAATTATGTAACTATTATAAACCAAGCTGATATAATTTACTCACAGTCCTTTAAGGACAAATAACAGGACTGAGTAATTACTATAATTAGAATCATTTTATATTAAAACGAGGGTTTTACAGGTTAAACTTTATTTATATATAAGCAAGAATTAAATAAGCCCATACTTTTATCAGTCTCAAAACTTTATTTATAAACCCATACAAAGAGTATTCAAACAGAGTATATAAATTCATTACATTCAAGAAGGGTAAAACCCTAACTTTTTACACAGAGCGTAATGTAAAACATTTGTTAAACCAAACGAGTTTACTGACAACACTGTCATTACATAAACCATTAATTTAACCAGGTCGTAAAGCCAAACTTCATCTAAATGCAGTGCTCAGTTAAACCGAGTCTACCCTAGCGAGGGTTTGATACTGATTGTTACAACAATAACCTGTAAAAACAGCAAACATAACTCATGGCAAGTCGAGGGAGGTTTTCCCAAAACCTTGGGTGATTCCATTGACCACCCTAAAACTTGTAGAGTGAAAAATCCAACACTTGGACCACGGGGCTTACCCAAAAATAAACCACGAGCCATGGCCTTCATTGGAGACTGTCTATTTCTCCTCGTAAAAGCTTTACTGTGGCGAGCACCTGCAAGCAAGGTTTTATACCACTGTCAGTTCGCAAATAATTATACAAACCACAGTAACAGCAAAGTATTTTTGCAGTGAAGTAATTGAACTTAAAATTTATTAATTACCTGTCAAGTTGAAAATGTCGATAGCCTCATTGAAGCATAGTCACCTACAGGCTATGCAAACGAAGACTCAGTAGCCTGCAAGGTTAAAACCTCATGCAACAACAAGCCACGAGGACTGTAAAGGAAACTGGAACAGATCGTCAACCATGGGGATAATGGAAGGAGAATATCACTGACAGCAGGACAATGGAGCCAACTATCTCCATGAGTTGCAGAGCGAGAACCAAGCCCTTGGGAATGGCTTTTAAAACCACGCACTAGAGACAATTGTAGCCTGGAACCGAGACACAAGACAACCAGAGCAAGGAGGATCGGCGGCCACCATGGAAGCCAAGCAGAGTAGCCTCAAGGGCTAGCGCAAATTGCGGAAAGGAAATGATAAGGGTTAGGTTTCAAGCAGTGTTTTATATCCTCGATGCTTGGTCAGGAGACGACCATGAAACCAACAAATCAAACCATGTAGGGGGTCATAGACTATAATGCCTGCATAAAATCAAGAACCAATTATTAAATCATGGGGTAATGATTTTTTAAACTATAATATCAACCCAATAATTTTCCATGTCATTGTTAATCATATGCGCCATATCATATGTAGTATAGTGACAAGATTATCAACGTGATGGTTACGTTGACCTAGCTTATAGTGTCACTCATAAATCTTAGTTAAAATCCCGATTTTGTTTATGCATTAAACTCTTTTCACCAATAACATTATATTATCATATTATAACATCACAATAACGATATGAATGGTTGCATATCCTTTCTATAGACATTGTTTTTGTTATAAGATAGAAATCAAATAATGTGTGTCTTGCTTATAGATAGAAATCAGAGTTTTAGGTCTTTATTATAGATAAGAGATTAAATGTGTATATGGGAGATTTCATGCTAAATAATAAACAACTATAGTTTTCCCTTGTAATAAAAGATAAATTATAGTTTATACATAGTAAATCTTTTGTAATAACAACCTTACAAGTTATAGTTTTATAAATGGCATGATGTAATAGTGGAGAGAATTATAACCCTAGTTTAAATACGTTTATGATCACAAATTAATTATAGACTAAATTTCTATCAAACAAACAGATTATGCACGTATATAAGACTTATATAAACTAATAACTCAAATTGTAACAAAACTTTGAAGTGATACAAAACTTATTGTAAGAACACTATTATGAAATTCTATTGCACAGTTCAAAGCGACAATACTTTGATGAATTTTGGGTTATGATTTAACTTGAAGATTACTAAAGATTCACTAGATCAAATGGGTAGTAAATTAGTATAGAATTAAAGAAGATAAATAGAATAGGAATGATCCTATTAAATCCAAAATTACTAGAACCGTAGGTTTCGACTCGAAAATAAAATATAGGCAAACTATGATATCATGTAGGAAGGAATTATGGTTTTTCAGTTTGCTCAATCGAATTTACACTGTCCAAAGGATAACAGGGTGTAAGTTGCCTCGCAGAAACGAAATGTGGGACCGTCGTTTCCCAGATAAGAAAATGTATTGTTATATAAATACTGACAAAAACAATCATTATATCATTGCAAATTAAATAGACCAAAGTAGAAATACTTTGCAACTGAGATTCTAATGTTTAAATTCGCAAACATATCTTACTATCGTTACTTACTTCTGAACATGATTACAAGAAAAACTGTAGGAAGCCAAATGGTTTTACCTCACAAAAACTGTTTAAAGTTTAGCAGCTTAATTTCTAAGCTTTTTAATTGCAAATAAATACTGGTGGATACTTTAAAGAACTTTTATTATGTACTCGATCGATCATACCTATAAACCTGTAAGAACCAGTAATCATCTACGTTAGCACAATTGCTAAGTAAGCCCCAGATTCAAAAGTAGATTTCACCTACTTCACATGAAAAGACTCCAGTAAACTGAAGTGAAACAGTACACAAAAAGACTTTATTCTTGTTACAAAAATGAACTGTTAAGTTATTATAATTAAGATTTAGTGAAACTAATTACTTGACTGTTTCTTTTATTTGCAAACCATTAGCTGTTAGTAGACGGCAGGGTTTAGCATTTATTGTTATCTCAAAATCTTAAATATTTGTGAAAATTTGGGGTTTTGACACCCATGAAGACATAGATGGAACCTACATAAGAATTTCTTCCAACTTGAAAAGTAAAGATATATATATTCTCTACCTGAGATGATGGATACATATCGCACAATAGAAGAAAAAAGAGTGTTTCCACCTAAACTTATTGACAAAGTGTATGACTTCAAAAAATTTCTTAATGGGTACATCAAGGAGGGGAAAAATGCACTAGTTGGACATCTTAATGTCCAGTACTTCCAATTTATTGTACTCAATGATGTTCCAGTTATGAGGCATAAAGAATCCATCAGAGACCTTAAGTGGTCAGAACCAGTTGAGTTGTGGAATATAGATGATGAAGGTCAACCTATATTTCCCATAGGGAAGCCATCTTTCTTATGTCCCAAAGACAATGATGTTTATTTAAAATAACTAAATGAAGGAATAACATCATACATAAAAATGTGGAGAGAGACTATTGGCAATGAGAATTCACCAATTGTTACAGAGGAATGAAATTAAAAACTAGAGTATTAGAAAAGAGTTCTTGATGCATTAGATGGAATCTACAATGACTATACACCCTTGGATGAAAGTGATTCTTATTCTTGTGATTTTTGGCCCAAGACAAGGCAAAATGTTAACATTGATGGTAATGCACTCCATGCAATATCAAGTATTATGGATGGGGATTTTGATAATGTGACAGATGAACCGGTATATGTTGGACCCAAGTGCAACAAGCCAAATCCAACATTCATTTCTAGAATTGATGTTGAGAAAGGAAAGATGTTGCTTGTTAGATTAGGAAATGATGATGAAGGAGAGATGATTTGGATGGCAAAAGCCACCTCAAATATCTTCCAAGATGATGATAGTGAGACCCTTCATGTAAAGATTGATTGGTGGCAGCCTAGCTCAGGGAAATACAAGGGAGAATTTTTAGAACAATACTGGGTACCAAATCCTGATGACACAGAACTTGGATCTATTCCAATTAATGCCATAGTTTGGGCATGGATGCCAAAGAACGAACATTCCAAGAAGACCAAGATAAATAAATGTGGTGTACAAGCTGTACTTGATCTGCTTGAGCGGATATAAGGAGATTAGGTGGAGATGATTCATGAATGTAATTTTGCTTTTCGAATGACTTTTAGTATACATGAAGAAACATTTTTCAATGTTTGTAGTATAATAAATACTCTTCAAGCTACTTTTTGAGGAATTTTATATTATTTATTGCATATATGAAAATTTCACTTCAAGTTCAATGTTAATTCATGTGATGATACTTAATGCGAATTAGATAACACCATTCAAATTTTAAGTTTTTAATTTGTCTTTTATATCAACACAACATCTCACTATATCAAATGTGCATAATTATATTCATTAATGCATGTACAAAACCCTAACCTTATTTATTATTAGCTTTTGCTCACTCTCTTCAATACCACTTTGAGATTTTCATTTTGTTCCCCTGATGATTGGTGGAGTGTCCACTCGAAACATAGGGATGTTTCAATACACACAATTTAATTCCATAAACTCTCTTTGTCATTATGATTAACTGTGGAAATCTCCATCCTCAAGTTGTACTTGATCTGCTTGATAAAATATAAGGAGACTAGGTGGAGATGATTCATGAATGTAATTTTGCTTTTTGAATGACTGATTAATATACATGAAGAAAAAGTTATCATTGTTTGTAGTATATCAAATATTCTCTTCGAGCTACCTTTTGAGGAATTTTATATTATTTGCTACATATGAAAATTTTGGTTCAACTTCAATGTTAATTCATGTGATGATACTTTATGCGAATGCACTTTAAAACATCTTATAGACTTGCTTTGTGAATAAATGTAAGACACTTGCAATAAGGTTTGAAGTGAGTTTTCCCTATTATTCGCCATTATAGTTGATATAAATTTAATTGTCCTACTATGTTGCATTCAAATTCATAATTATATTTTCTCGTGTAGACTTTAAAGTGGTGCCAACGTTGTACTAGTATATTAACTTATACTCAATAAATACAGTACTAACATTTTGAGTGTGCAGGTTTTATCAATTTGTCATCATTGTGATTGATTTTCTGGATTAAATTGTGTGAAGATTTTTTAGACCAACGTTTTGAGTGGACACTCCACCCATGCTTGTTATGGGAACCATGAAAAACTCATTGTGGAATGAAAAGATTTCACATAACTTAATCCAAAAAATTAATCATTAAGTAGTAGCAACATGTTAGCTTTAATTCATGTTAGACATTATCATCAAATACATTGCATCATAAAGACAATTTAATCCATGTGAGATTTAATGCTGATCGCAATTCATTAATCCATGTGAGATTTAATGCTAATCGTAATGCACTGCATGTAATATAAGTATTATGTATGGAGATTTTGATAATGTGACTGATGAACTGGTATATGTTGGATCCAAGTGCAACAAGCTAAAGCCAAGATTCAATCCTATGATTGAAGTTGAGAAAGGAAAGATGTTGCTAGTTAGATCATGAACTGAGGATGAATGACAGATGATTTGGATGGCAAAAACCACCTCATATATCTTCGAGAATGATGAAAGTGAGACTCTTCATGTAAAGGTTGGTTGATGGAAGCCTAGTTCAGGGAAATACAAGGGAAAATGTTAGAACAATATTGGGTACCAAACCTTGATGACACATGACCTGGATCTATTCCATTTAATACCATAATTTGGGCATGGTTGCAAAAGAAAGAATATTGCAGGAAGACCACTATAAGTAAATGACCACTATAAGTAAATGTGGTGCACAAGTTGTAATTGATTTGCTTGACTGAATATAAGGATATTAGGTGGAGATGATTCATGAATGTAATTTTATCTTTGAACGAGTTATTAATATACAAGAAGAAACACTTTTCAATGTTTGTTGTATATCAAATATTCTCTTCAAGCCTTTTTTTGAGGAATTTTATATTATTTACTAATATGAAAATTTTGGTTCAACTTCTATGTTAATTCATGTGATGGTACTTTATGTGAATTAGATAACACCATTCAATTTTTAACTTTTCAATTTGTTTTTTACATAAACTCAACATGTCACTATATCAAATGTGCATAATCATATTCAATAATGAACCTTAAAACATCTTCTAGACTTCCTCTATGAATAAATGTAAGGCACTTGCAATAAGGTTTAAAATGACTTTTCCCTATTATTTGTTATTATAATTGATATAAATTTAATTGTTCTACTTTATTGCATTCTAATTAATATTATATTTTCTTCTGTAGACTTTAAAGTGGTGTGAACTTTGTACTAGTGCAATATCTTATACTCAACAAAGACAAAGTAGTAACATTTTCAGAGTGTAGGCTTTCACAGTTTGTCATCATTGTGACTGATTTTTTGGATTAAGTTGTCAATGAGTTTTTTAAACCAACATTTCAAGTGGGCACTCCATGGCATGATCGTCGAGGGAACAATGTAAAATTCATTATGGCTTGAAAACATTCACATAGCTTAATCACGGAAATCAATAGCCAATTATTAACATTTAATGTCAATACTACATAAGATAATAATAGTCACAACACAATATTAATATGTTGTTAAATAACTTTATATTATGTAAGAAATTTCTTACGCAAATTATTAATAATTCACTAGTCAAATATTGGTGACTTTTGTTTTAATAAGTAAATATAAATATTAATGATAATCAAAGTATATCATTAAATATATTTATAGGTAAAATTTCTCACATAAATATGTTATTCATAAAATCAACATTCATTAACTTAGTTTTTAATACACCACCACCACCAACAATAATAATAATAAATTATCTCTCTATTCTAATTCATAATTTATTTTAATCATTACTAAGATAAAACCTATTTTACTCTAAGTGATAAAATATTTTCTCTTGTCCACTGTGAAGAGGTTCCAACTTCCAAAAATAAAACATCATACTCAAAAAAGACTTAGACTTTCTATGGTAAATCAACCGAGACACATTAGTTAACATAATTTCAATTAAATGAAATTCCAAGATAATAATAGCAACAAACATTGATTATTATTGTCATTAAATAACTTTAATAATAATATGTAAAAAATATTCTACAATCTATTTTTCATGATATAATCATTGATCAACTCCACTTTTATTAGAAAATATAAATAATAGTAATATAAATAAATTATAGTTTTATTCTAACTTATAATTGATTTTGATTGTTAATATAATAAACTTAGCATAGTAACACTTAATATATAATAGTTTTTCTTGTCACTTGTAAAATGTTGTCAACCTTCTAATATATTATAACATGATACTCAACACATACAATATTACTTGCTATGTTGAGAATTAAAATTGTTATAGTAACAAACACATTTGTATTGGCATTAAATAGTTTTTAAATGAGTCATTATAAAATTGTGTCAACCTTCTACTGGTATAGGAACTCAACACCAACAATGTACTAGTTACCATATCAAATTATAATTCAATTGCTTAATCATAGTAACATATACAATATTAATGTCATTACATAAACTTAATCAACTTAGCATTTACTACAAACTATAGATAATATTAATAGAAATTATGTAAGGAATCAAAGTCTAAGAATTTCATCATTTTGAAAGAATCAAAGTCTAAGACTTTCATCATTTTGAAAGAATCAAAGTCTAAGACTTTCATCATTTTGATTTGTCATAGAGGATTAGAAAGGTGTAATCTAGGTGTTAACACAGTCCCTATCCCCTCATGTTGTAAAGGGTGCTAGCTCAATGGAAGAGCACCTGCATTACAAGCAGGATGATGGTGGTTCAATTCCTCCGCGCCCTAACATAAATTAATAGGTGATATAAAATCTTAATGATAATATAAATATTGTAAGATATCTATATTTTCAATATAATATGCTCTTTTCAATTAAACGCATTATTCAAATACTTCATAAATAAGTAATGAACACTTGCAATAATTAGTTCAGTTGTTTTTCCCCCTTTCCTCTTGTATATGAAAAAAATCAAACTGTACTGCACTAATGCTATTCTAGTTCATAATTGATTTTGATTGTTAAAATAAGTAATATTAATAAATAAGGGAGGTATTACTAACATCAATATCATTAAATAAATTTATAGGTAAGAAATTTCTCACGTTAATCTATTATTCATAAAGTAAACATTCATCAACTTAGTTTTTAATACACTACCACTACCAACAATAATAATAATAAATTATGTTTCTATTTTAATTCATAATTTATTTTAATCATTTCAAAGCTTAAAACTTAGAATTTAAAGCCATAAAATATTTTCTCATTTTGATTATAAGTGGTGCCAACTTCCAAAAATAAAACAACATACTTAACAAAGACAAAAATAATTACTATGAAAATATCTATAATTGTTGTAGTAACAAATACAATGTTGGTATTATGTCATAAAATAATTTAATCAACTTAACATTTAATACAAACTATAAATAATATTAATAGAAATTATGTAAGGATTCAAAGGCTATGACTTTCTTCATTTCGAAAGAACTCAATCTAGCAGAAGTTCTAAATTCTAGATCCACTAAATAATTACAAATTTAATGAAATATGTGTTATTTTCTTGATTATTTAAAAGATGTTAAATCATTTACCAAACTCAACCTCAAGTCGGGATATCATCAAATTTGCATAGAGTCCTTAGATGTATGGAAGACTACTTTCAAAACCAGGGAAGGTCTATTTGAATTGTTAGTCATTACTTTTGGTTTAACAACACACATGCAACTTTTATGAGATACATGGATGATGTTATTAGAACTTTTGTAGGAAAATGTGTCATTATTTATCTAAATGAAATCTTGATTTGCATAAAATCATGGGATGAGTGTTTGCAACATCGTCAACAAGTGCTTCACTCTCTCAGATAGCACAAATTTTGTTTGAACTTGGAGAAGTGATATTTTGCAATGAAGAGTATCAAATACATGTGCTATGTGATCAACTTATAAAACATTTGAGTAAACCCATAAAATATAAAAGCTGAGTGAATGGCCCACTCCAAGAAACAAACATTCTTGAACTAATGAATTTCCTTGGTTTAGCAATTTTCTATTGCAAACTTGTGTTGGGATTCAACCACATAGATTGGTCAATGAATTAGTTAAGTAAAGGAAATTGAAAATAAATTTTTAAATGGACCATAGAATAAAAAAGAGATTTTGAACAACTCAAGATTAAGATTTGCATAGCTCTAGTGCTCATGCTACTTGAAATTGATACCGATGCATCAAACTATGCCATGGGTGTCATGATCACTCGAGCATGTCATCCAGTGGTGCTCCATTTATAATACTATTCACAAGTATTCAACTTATATCAAAGGAAATTGTATGCCATAGTACAAGACTTAAGAAATGGAGACACTAAATTCTAGGCAAAGAAATGGTCATTCATAAAGACCATAAGTATTTACAGTTCACTTTGCCACAGTCTAAGTTGCAGACAACAAACAATTCAAGTGGATTAGTTAACTACAACAATTTGAATTGGTAACTAAGCATTGGAAAGGAAAATCCAATGCAATAGTTGATTTCTTTAGCCGACCACCAATCACTTCACTTATTACAATGTTAAGTATGCATGGTTATGACATGATTAGTTGGCCTCAATTGTATGAAGAAGACACTTACTTCTCCTTAGTTTATTGACAACTCTAGACAGTTTAGTTGATTTCCCTTGATGACCATGTGAAGGACAATTTTCTTTACAAACTCAATCAAATTTGTGTATGTTACACATAAATCTCATCACCATCATCTGTTGAGGCCTAAAACATCACAGGTTTCCCTCAAATCCCAAATTGTGAAGTTGGGCATTGGCCCAGACTCCTATTTTCCATATTTGAGTCCAGCATCACCTTTTCCCTTAATGCAAAAGGAATTACCCTCTTCAGTAACGCCCATTGTCTCTTGACAATAAGAGGTGCCACCGTCTATACCCCTTGATCAAAGAGCGGTTCCACCCCGATAACGCTCTATCTACATGGAATAAAAGTGATGCCCAAGTTAAAAAGAGAAAAATAAAATATTCACGAAGCTTCTCGAAGGAATACTTCGTGGCACCTGTAATGTCCCAAATTTTACATTGGGTCACAATGGCCAAATCACATTTTCCATATTCATGAAATTTGTCAAAGGGATGCTAAAAGTCAAATAATTGCCAAGGTGGAAAATCACTTGTTTCCTAGCTTGGGGATGGAAGCTTTGAGATTTTGAATAAGGGGGATAATAAATGACGTTTAAACATTAGAAGAGGATAAATATTTAATAATGTATCTTATTAAATAAATACAAGAGAAAAATGAAATGGCTATGGAGAATGGAGACACATGGAGACTATGGGGCCCACTCAAGCTAGAATTCCTATGTTAAATGGCATCCTCCTCTTGTAATTTTGAATCTGTGGGAATCCTAATGTTTTTGTATGGATTATGAGGTTAATATAATTTTCCATATACTTCATAGGTCAAATTTGGGATGAATTATAACTTACATGGGAGTGGAAGAGCCAAATGGGAGTTTCATGGACACTTGGCTAGATTCCCCTTACATTTATGACATCTATGAAACCAATGATTGAGATTCTATGAGAGTTATGACACAAGTCAGATCTGAAGGCTGACATACTGACATACTAACATTTCAGGATTGAATAGAGCATCTTAGAGGTCGAATTTGGGAGTTGGAGAAGGCCAAGAGGCTCCTACTCAAATTTGGGAGAAGAGGGAAGGTGAAGAGAGATGCCACATGGCATAGCATGAGAAGCCACACCAATTCGACTTGGATTTGGTTTATGGATGGATTTGGAACCTTAGAAGACTAATAATGTTTATAAAATACAGGGATCAGCCATGAGAAGAAGATTTTGCTCATTTGTGAATTGTGAGAGCTAGTGGATGAATAGTTTTCTTGCTTAAGACAATTTCTAGGGTGAAATATTCTCATCCTATTTGGTGTTTGGAAAGGCCACTCAGGTATTTCATGGATCTTTAATGGAATCTTGTTTGTAGGTGTAAGCTACAGGAAAGCATGTGGATTCTTCTATTGCAGCACTCTCTCTCAACTATTTCCAGTTTTCACATCATATTCATTCCAATGGAGGGATTTCACTTTGGAATACTCTCAGGTATAAATACCCAAAATAATTCATGTAAAAATGTTGAACAATGAAGAAATAGTGTAATTTCCCCACTATCTTGTTGTGAACCATTGTAATGCTGATGATTTAGAATTGGGAGAGCCTTTCATTGTCCATTTCTGATTGTAATAAGTTCAATATGATATTTTATTCATTCTCATAAATTTTCAAGTCAAAATTCCCAAGAGTTGTATGTCAAAATGACTTTTAATGAGCAAACAATGACCATTTCCACTCCATTTTGATATATGCCATGGTAATGCTTATTATTTCGAATGGAGGAATGTATCTCTGATAAATGTAGGATGGATGGAATTTAATTAATTTGTATTCCAAGTCTCATGTTCAGTAATTAATAATTGGAAGCCATTTTACTCATTTTTATTGCATTGGGAGAAGATTTGGTGCATTTTCCCAAAGGGTCGAAATTGTGACTTGGGAGTTGTTTTGGAAAGAGTCATAACAGCCTGTATAAACTGAACCATGATGCATATGAGACTTTAAAAAGGTACCTTACACATAAACATCCTATTTTCATAAATTCAAGTGACTTTGGGATCATTTGTGAAGCCATTTTCAGCAATTACCCAGGGGGAATTGGAGCCCCAATTTGCTAGTAAAGACTCCTACTTTGAACAGAACATTAAAAAAGTTTGCAGAAGTAATTGGGAGGTAAAAAAACATAAATTAGCATAATATTTAAGTTATATTATCATTCATGTACCTTCATAGAAAATTTGGAAGCATTTGGGTCAATTTGGAGGTCTAGACATCAAAACTAGTCAAGAGCCAAAATTGTGAAAAATTTGGAAAAATGGGCATTTTAATAAAATTTCAAAAAGGGGACATTACAGTGGTATCAAAACGTGATATTGGAACCTGATGTGATATGATATTTATGAGTACAATAATTCAGTGACCAAAATTATATATTGAAACCAAAATTTCTTTTGTTGAAGAGGGAAAAAAAAGTAGGAGAAGACGACAATTTTTTGGAAACTATGACTAGGCATGAAAAGAGAACCTCATATGATGGTGAGGAGATAATAAAAAGCATGGAACCTATATTTGAAGACATGATGAAGAATATTCTGAAAGGATTTGAACTTTTGGCTATCCAAAGTTGGGAAAAATATATTGATTTTAAGAGAACCAAGGAGAAAAATGCATTAGCTTGTTTGAAGGAGAAAAAGGAGGAGACCCATGAACCACCTAGTTCTGAAATAGGTGGAGTAGAAGAAGTAGTACATGAAGATGATCAAAATTCACTCACAAGTGACTCTAAAAAATATGAAGAGACATCACATGAGTATGAAGAATTTTTTATTGAAAATACTGAAGATAATTTTGAGACACATGCTACCTTGGAAATGAAACAAAGAGAATCTACTGATGGATGCTTGAACTATGAAGGAGTACCTACTGATGGGTGCTCACAAATCTATGTTGGTGACATAGATATCATATTTAAAAAAATTTCTACAAGCCAAAATTCCATTAAACATGAAAATGAAGACCTTGTAGCAGTTGAAGAAGAAACAAGATCAACTTCCCCATCACCACTTGAGCTTCATGAAGTTGGTCCACGCAAGAAGGAAGAAGATGAGGAGGTTCATTTGCAAGAGCCTCATTTTATTGAAGGGTCCTTAAAGATGAATGAAAATAAGATCCAAGAGGCCCTTAGAATACTCCATGACACTCAATCATTGGTATCAAATTCTTGCTGGAGAGATAATTCCTTGGAGGATCCATCCTTCCTTGAAGACATGGAGAAGATCCAAAGAGCAATGTGCAACATCAAAGGTAATTTCATGTCTTTGATTTTTGATAGAAAAAATGTCATTGAGCTTATTCAATGGTTACATGAATCCTACTTGAATAATAATGAATTTATTCATAAGCTCACAATTCAAAATGAGCAACTTCTTGAAAAGTTGCAAGACACTTGTTTTTCCTCCTATGTTTCAGATTGTCAAATGGTAGATTGTCTGGAGGATTCTCATGACATGGTGGATCATGAGAAATTTGGAAATTTGAATGTAATTTATGTATTTTAAGATGTACTTGAAGAGATCCAAACACTTGATGTGGTTGAAGAGGAACTTGAATTGTCTCTTGATGAAGGGTATGCAATTTTTAAAGAAGAACATGATTCCTCTACATTGGAACCAATCTATGACAAAGGTTTCACACTCTTGAATGAGATGCATAATCCTACCCCTATGGATCCTTCACATTATGACAATTTTGCACTTACTGATCATTTAGGTGAGTTGGTTCTTTCTCCTACATCCTACACTTCTAAATTTTGCAGCAATCATCCTAATGAAGTATGGGTGAAAGGTGTCTTTTTTATGGTGCCACATGAAGAGCATGGACATTCTATTTCTCCTTTTGATGATGGAATTATAACCATCTTATTTACATTTGCATAAGCATCCTTGTTTACATTATGATTATACACATCTACATGGGTGCACCTATGATGTTCATTTGAGTCACTTGAAGACTCGTGGTTTTTCTTGCTCAACACTTGGTTCATTTGATATTGGAGGAATTTTATCCATCACTTGGGTGAAGAGGGATATGATTGAGGAAAATTATTATTGGCAGCAACATCCTCTGTTATTTCATGATGATATACATATTCATGGGTGTATTGATGAGACTTCTTTGAGACACCTGAAGTCTTCGTGTTTTATTTGCTCCTTATTTGGTTCATATTTTGGTGGAGGTTCTTCATTCACTTCTTGGATGAAAGAAAAAATGGATGATTATTATTTTGATGCATATTACATTCTTTGGAAGTATAATTATAGGATAGGGGATCCTCACCTATGTTATTGGAGTAGATTTTATTGGTCACTTGAAGCATGTATGCACTTGGAAAATGGTAGTCTACTCACTGGGAGGTATAAGCACTTTCATGATTTCTTGGTGAGGAACCTCCTTGATGTACATTATTATTATGTTTTTATATACTTTGATGAAATATATTATGCACTCATGCTGTTTGGAAGAATGCATACAAGAAAATGGGATCCAGGAATTCTCTTTCCAAATGGTATGGGATGGAGAGCACTCTTAATTGTTGGAGTGCAATGCAAGCAATGGTACCCTAGGATAGTCTTTAGTCCCATTGATTTCAAATTATTTGGGAAACAAGTAGTATGGGAGATGGATTCCCCACTTAATAAGGTGATTTTAATCAGAGTAGTGAAGCACCAAGCATGGTGGTTCCTCTCTAAAATATTCATGAAATCTCAAAGACTCAAGGTGGGCAGCTCAGTGGCAACTTCAAATAATCATACAGAAAGCAAGTTCTTCAACAACCATGTTTGAAATTGCTTGAGGACAAGAAATATTGGGAAGGGAGGATTTGTAATGTCCCAAATTTTACATTGGGTCACAATGGCCAAATCACATTTTCCATATTCATGAAAGTTGTCAAAGGGATGCTAAAAGTCAAATAATTGCCAAGGTGGAAAATCACTTGTTTCCTAGCTTGGGGATGGAAGCTTTGAGATTTGGAATAAGGGGATAATAAATGACGTTTAAACATTAGAAGAGGATAAATATTTAATAATGTATCTTATTAAATAAATACAATATAAAAATGAAATGGCTATGGAGAATGGAGACACATGGAGACTATGGGGCCCTCTCAAGCTAGAATTCCTATGTTAAATGGCATCCTCCTCTTGTAATTTTGAATATATGGGAAGCCTAATGTTTTGGTATGGATTATGAGGTTAATATAATTTTCCATATACTTCATAGGTCAAATTTGGGATGAATTGTAACTTACATGGGAGAGGAAGAGACAAATGGGAGTTTCATGGACACTTGGCTAGATTCCCCTTACATTTATGACATCTATGACACTAATGATGGAGATTATATGACAGTTATGACACAAATCAGATCTGAAGGCTGACATACTGACATACTAACATGTCAGGACTGAATAGAGCATCGTAGAGGTCAAATTTGGGAGTTGGAGAAGGCCAAGAGGCTCCTACTCAAATTTGGGAGAAGAGGGAAGGTGAAGAGAGAGGCCACATGGCATAGCATGAGCATCCACACCAATTCGACTTGTCTTTGGTTTATGGATGGATTTGGAACCTTAGAAGACTAATAATGTTTATAAAATACAGGGACCAGCCATGAGAAGAAGCTTTTTCTCATTTGTGAATTGTGAGAGCTAGTGGATGACTAGTTTTCTTGCTTAAGCCAATTTCAAGGGTGAAAGATTCGCATCCTAGTTGGTGTTTGGAAATTCCACTCAAGTATTTCATGCAGCTTTAATGGAGTCTTATTTGCAGGTGTAAGCTACAGGAAAGCATGTGGATTCTTCTATTGCAACACTCTCTCTCAACTATTTCCAGTTTTCACACCATATTCATTCCAATGGAAGGATTTCACTTTGGAAGACTCTTAGGTCTAAATACCAAAAAGAATTAATGTAAAAATGTTGAACAATGAAGAAATAGTGTCATTTCCCCACTATCTTGTTGTGAACCATTGTAATGCTGATGATTTAGAATTGGGAGAACCTTTCATTGTCCATTTTATATTGTAATCAATTCAATATGATCTATCCTTCATTCTAATAAATTTTCAAGCCAAAATTCCCAAGATTTGTATTTCAAAATGACTTTTAATGAGCAAACAATGACCTTTTCCACTCCATTTTGATATATGCCATGGTAATGCTTATTATTTCGAATGGAGGAATGTATCTCTAATAAATGTATGATATATGGACTGTAATTAATGTTTATTTAAAGTCTCATGTTCATTACTTAAGCATTGGAAGCCATTTTACTCATTTTTATTGCATTGGGAGAAGATTTGGTGCATTTTACCCAAGGGTTGAAATTGTGACTTGGGAGTTGTTTTGGAAAGAGTCATAACAGCCTGTATAAAATGAACCGTGATGCATATGAGAATTTGAAAAATTCCCTTACAAATTCCCATCCTCTATTCAGAAATTCAAGTGACTTTGGGATCATTTGTGAAGGCATTTTCAGCAATTACCCAGGGGGAATTGGAGCCCCAATTTGCTAGTAAAGATTCCTACTTTGAATAGATCATTAAACAAGTTTGTAGAAGTAATTTGGAGGTCAAAAAACATACATGAGCATTATATTTAAGTTATATTATCATTCATGTACCTTCATAGAAAATTTGGAAGCATTTGGGTCAATTTGGAGGTCTAGACATCAAAACTAGTCAAGAGCCAAAATTGTGAAAAATTTGGAAAATTGGGAATTTTAATAAAATTCCAAAAAAGGGGACATTACAGCACCCTCATCCCTACTCATGTGGACCACCTAGACTCGATATAACCCCTAGTAGGATCTCCCTTCCACCTCACCCACCATTTCCTCAACCATCCCTATCCTCCCAAGGCCTATAAAACCTGGCTCATACCCCATGGTTGAGAGGGAGAAAGGTTATGTTGTTGCACAGAGGTTCTGGCGAATATAGGGTGAGCATAGAAGGAGCAATTTGGATATTTTGAGGACAAGGCATAGCATGTCAAGGAGCATCACAACACTAAGGCAATGGTTGTAAGATTTGTTCTTCATTTTTAATGCAAAGTTGGATCTTTTCCCGTAAAATGTGTTATGTTGCAATCATTCATTTTACTATTGGATTCCTTAGTCACTAATATAGAACTGTAGACTATGTTTTGGTACCTTTGATCTTGCTTGTTTGTTTAATGTGTTTGTGCAGGTACATTCATGGATATTCATCACCATAGGAGACAACTACATCACACTACAGAATAGCCAAAGGACTCATTCCATATATCTACCAGCTCTAGGGGAAGTCTTCCATCTTTGTTATCACTCATTTGTTCTAGATATGAACCATTCAAGCCTAGAGGAATAGCTCTTGTCAAAAAGAGGTGCATTTTCCTAGCAACAGTGTACCTCTAGATGAGAACAGATAGAAGCTCATTTGGGATGGACACTACATCAAAACAACGGATCATTTTGGAGTTTCAATGACTCTCATGGTACTCTAGAATTATTTCTATTAGCCATCACTCAAGAAAAATGTTGACAAGTATATCAAGTCATGCGTGGTTTTCCATCACCAAGCCACCAAATCGATGATAGGATTTGTGTACACCCTTTCCCATTCCTATTCAACCATGGGAATCCATTTGCTTGGACTACTTGACTGGATATCTTGTAACCAAATAATAGCATGATGCAATCCTAGTAATGGCCGATGGATTCTATAAAATGGTCATTGATATGGAAATTATAGGATCTACTAACACCTGAATTTTCATGTGAATTCTTAGACCAGTTAACCTGTAAAAAGGATTGAAATAACAAGCTTATCAAAGGATTAAAAACAACTGAAAAAAAATATAAATGAATAAGAGATGCAAACCATAAGAATGTAGATAGCATATGATAACAAAGCTCGTCCCTGATGGACTACATCTCTGGGTCCAACTCCAATGAGGACCAATATTTTTATTCTTCAAAAGGTACAATTTCCTTCAAGCTGCTACAAAAGAGCCTTAGGCTTCAATAATGAAGTCTTCTCACTCTCCAAAATCTCTCAAGAGTGGCTAAACTCCTCTTACAAAAATAATCAAAGCTTACAAGCCTTCAAAAGGAACTTTGGTGTCATATAAATTCTCTCATCCAAACTGCCATGCCCTCACATGGAAAAATACATTGGTTTATATAGCCAAAGGTTCATAACCCATCACCAAATTCCATGAGTTATGGAATTATTTGATCCAAACTAAATGGGATAAAATATATGGAAAACCTTACCATATAATACATTTTTTGGAATAAAATATACAATAATCCCAAAATATATGGTAATTTAAAACCATATAGTATAAATAGTGCAAAGTATTTAAATTTTTGTGCATAGGGTGCCCACATACTTGGGGATTAAATCCGACACAAATCAAATTCAAAACCAATATAATCCAAAATTCTTAACAACCAGAGCGTTTGGTGTGCTGGTTGAGATGTTGGCACTCTTGGGAAGAGGTCACGAGTTCAAACCTGTGGACCTCTCCTATGTTGAAATTTTGTTGGCTTATAATATAAATATGGTATATATTTCATGGCCCAATGGTTTATCTCCCCCATCGATTAGTTATTGGATTCATGCATATCATATGCATATCATGCGTTCAATTCCCTTTCCTAACATATTTTTTGGTGAAAAAAACCACATTGTGGGAAATCAGACTACCATGTGGAGACCTTCGATTGGTCCACGTGCATGCCACATGTACCATGAACCTGACACCTCTCATCCTGCTAATGGTCCACATCACCTGCCAACCCAACACTACCAACTGGACTGCAACTTTCCACATGGTTCTCTGTGATTGTGTCACATCAACGTCCTACATGTCACATGTCACCCTTACAATGGTGCCATGTGGCACCCCCTTTTTCCAAATTTTACATGTTTTGCCAAAAATTCAAAACGTGATATCTTTCACATCCGGAGTTCATTTGAGGTGAAACGAACGTCAACAGAAAGATCTCATCGATATATACACAACTGCAAATTTTTTTATGCAATTTGAAGAATTTAATTTTGATCCATATTGAAAATCCTCCTCGATCAAACCTTCCCATTGGGAAGCTTTTGGACCACCAAAATCCTGAATCATTCAAAAAATGAGGGCTTGACCACCTCACTTGTCCAATGTCTTTCACCCGTCTTGATTGAAAAATGACCATCACCGCAAAGGAAAATATAGAGAAAGCATTGTTGATTAAAGTAAGCATCCCCTCAATGCCATACATGAACATATATATTCTTTGTCCCATTTACCAACCATATCTCACTGATTAGTAACAAGCTAAGAAACAACATAGCTAAACATATAGATGTAAAGGAGAATGAATCAACAATGTAGTTTTCTTTCTTGACAAGACAATCAATAATAAAAGGATCATTCAAATACTGCAAACTCAGATCATGGATGGTTTCATGTGGCAATTCTTCATTCTGTAGCACTTTATCAGTTTTAGAATCATAGTTGACATAAATGAAAGAAAATTTTTTGCTTGCATTCACGAGCCTCTTCGTCTGTGCTGTGGAAACCATGGACAAGTTAGTCTTAAATCGATGGGATCTCACTATGTATTCATTCCCATCCTTGAAGAAATGATATTGATTCTTCTCTTTGTGAAAGATAGTGTTCATGTCAAATAAATATGGACCACCCAACACCATGCCACAAATATCAAGGGGTATTGCATCCAAATCTACTTTATCATTAAAATCAACATTGACTGCAAATCTAATCCTACACTGCTTAGTAACTTGTAATTGTGCATTCTTGCATACCCATCCAAGGGGATATGGTTTAGTATTTAATTTAGTTTCCAATCCAAGTCTCTTAACAATGTCTTTAGAAATAAGGTTTTCTTGAGATCCACTATTAATAAGTGCATCAATTTTACTATTTTAGAGATGACCCTTTAAATCAAATAATTCCTCCCTCTTATTTTCATCAGTGACAAAATTGGAATAAGTACACATGTTAGAGGTTATATCTTTCATACCAATAACTGATGATTTGGTTTCATCTTCGGATTCAGATCGAAGATCATACTGAACTGTAGTAGTGGTATTCTTCTTGCCTATTTGATGCTTAGTCCATTTTTGGTTTCAACTTTGGATGCAGCTTCCAACAATATTCTTCATCATTTCCATCTCTCTGACAATGAGAACATGAAATTTTTGTATCCCCCTTCTTAACTGTAGCAGTTCGATTCATCCTCTCTTTTCCTTTGTCCTTTCCTTCCTTCAACTAAGTAATTTCCATTCTTCCTTCATGTTTCAAGATGAATTTCTTGCACACTAACCTCATCAATGTTAGTTGGATTAAAACAATAATGGTATGCTTTAGATAATCATGTAATCCACCAATGTAATGTCAACAAGGTATCATGTGCATATAAAGAAATACCCAAAATCATAGCTATTTTTCTAAGCTCCTGTGTGTATTCTTGTATACTCCGACCCTTACCTTGCCTGAAACTTTGCCAATCCATGACTGCTTGTTACATATAACCCAATGGATAAAATTGCTTCCTCAATACAGATGTAAACTCAAACCATGAAGTAATTACTTTACCTTTAGTACGGAGCTCATCCTGGGTCTTACTCTCCCACCATATCAAGGTTGTTCCGCCCTTGCAAAGAGTAGAAAGATGGACATTTATGGACTCATCCATAATATTTTGGATTCTGTAGTAAAATTCAATCTGCTTAAGCCATTTATCCATGTTCTCTGCATCTAATTCACCATTATAGATAGGAAAATCAAATTTGACATCTAGTTTCAATAGGAGATTTTTAGAAACAGCTTTATGATAAAAATTAGAATGATGAGAAGATGGGGAAGAAAAAGATATTGAACTTGAAGATGGAGATGGAGGCTCAGGAGGGTATCCTCATTTTTTGTGGTTCATTGAAGCATTATCCTCTACTTTCTTCTTTTCTTCTTTGTCGGTCTCTCTTGATAATATGCAAATATTTTTTCTACCATGTCTTCCATCTGATAGAAATAATTATGGATACCCTTCTCATCTTTTTCTCGGTAGTCTTCATCTGCCATTTTCTTTCTTCGATGTGCACATCCAATCTCTAGATTGAAAGTCTCAAGTTAGACTTTACCTCTCTTAAGCCTTGATTTAGTTAGCATTCACACTCTGTTATTCCCTGGTTAGCCTGCTCTAATACCAAACATGATCCGAAAATGACAGGATCTACTAACACTTGAATTTTCATGTGAATTCCTAAACTAGTTAGAGGCTTGAAATAAAAAGGTTATCAAAGGCATAAAAATAACCAAAAAAATATAAATGAACAAGTGATGCAAACCATAAGAATGTATAGACAACATATGATAATGGAGATTTTCCCTGATGTACTACATCTATGGCTCCATATCCAATGAGGACCAATCTTATTAGTCTTCAAAAAGTACAGTTTCCTTCAAGTTGCTACAAAAGGCACTTCAACATCATATCAATTATCTCATCAAATATAGCCAAAGGTTCATAACCTGTCACCAAATTCCATGGGATATGGAATTATTTGATCAAAACTAAATGGGATAAAATATATGGAAAATCTTTCCATATAATACATTTTTTTGGAATAAAACATACCAAACCCAAAATATATGGTAATTTAAAACCATATAGCATAAATATTGCAAAGTATTTAAAATTTTGTGCATAGGGAATGCCCCTACTTGGGGATTAAATCCAACCCAAATAAAATTTAAGAGCAATATAATCCAATGATTAACAACCAGATCATTTGGCGCATTGTTTGAGATGTTGACACTGTTGAGTAGAGGTCATGGGTTCAAACCCATGAACCTCTCCTCCATTGAAATTTCATTGGCATATAATATACATATGGTATATATTTCCTGGCCCAATGGTTTAGCTCCCTTGCTAATTAGCCATTGGTTTCATGCATAGCATACAGGCCCATTCGTGGCTATGCCTTTGAAAATTTGTTGGCATATAATATAAATATGATATATATTTCCCAGTCCAATGGTTTAGCTCCCTCGTCAATTAGCCATTGGTTTCATGTATAGCATACAGGCCCAGTCGTGGCTATGCCTTTGAAAATTTGTTGGCATATAATATAAATATGGTATATATTTCCTGGTCCAATGGTTTAGCTCCCCCGTCAATTAGCCATTGGTTTTATGCATAGTAGACTGGTCCAGTCATCACTATGCCTTTGTTCCCTCCCTAAATACAACTTGTAATCCATATGGTTAAGAAACATTAGCATGAATAATGGTTAGGTGGATTATGTGGAGTCTTCAGCGGAGAGTAGGTTGGGGGTTCCATATTTTTTGGTGAGAAAAACCACATGATGCCCAATAGGACTTCCATGTGACATCCTCCAATTGGTCCACATACATGCTATTAAATTGAGCACATAGATCTATAGACAAACACACAACTCACATGATATATCACACAATTTACTCAGTTATTGAAGAATGAAACAGTGCAAAAATGGCTTGCAACTGTGAATGCTTTTCATTAATCAAAAAGTAATTAGATAGATAATTACAATGAAGTACAATGGCTTTAATAGCCACAAGCAATTCGAATCCACATGAGGAAGTTTGAATTGATTAGACTCTACTTGACTGTAGGTAACCAAGACCTTTTCTAAATCACTATCGGAGGACTCAATAGTTAACTGACCTTGTCTTAACCGGAGTTCATCGGAGCTCTAAAACACAACTCAAGTGTTACATTCAGTGTTGACTAAGGCTAACTGACTGTGGTAGGTGAGAAATGTGCCCCACATGAGTGCAGTCAAGTAAACCTAGCGCTAACTGAATGTAGAGGACTAGAAATGAATGTAACTGACTCCTAACTTAGCTTGACTAGTCATCAGCTGAAGTGAACTAACCTTGGTTGGTTTCGGCACTCCCAGTGGCTTCCTAAATTATAGGGATTGGTCTAGGAGGCTCCTAAACTGATGCAATCAAGTTCAATCAGTGGCAGTGAGCCTCAATTAGTGTTCCCCACACTTTAGTAACTGAAACATGTGCCCCAATTAGTCCAAGTGGACCCAATGGTGTTAATGACTATAGATAGACTAGATGGACTCCCGATTTAGACATGACTCCTAATTTAGACATATGACCAAATTTGGACAAGGGAGGATTAATAATCCTAACACCCCCCTGAATGCTAACTTGGACAAACTGTGGGCCCTGGTAACTAAGACCATAGGTCACCCATTACATCAAGTAAAGTAAAGTAACTACTCAAAAACAAGGTGCTGGGGAAAAACCACATGGGAAAAAATCCCCCCCTCTAATTAAGCAGGTAGAATCAGGATCAATCTGGTTCTTCTGTGCACAAGTATCTTGGGGCCTGGCATGTGAACCTCTCCATCATTATATCTGGAGGAATATTCCTCTTTGGAAGAAGAATGATATGCTCAACTAAATCAGAAATATAGACAGCTGCCGGATGAAGACTGGACCCATGTAGAGCAACTGAAGTCAACTGAAAGGTGAGAAAAGGTTCTTGAGAATTCAGAGAATGTGAGGAACACTAAAGAAACTGATGTGTTGCAGCCATGAACAGAAAACCATGAGTGTTTAAGAACAGCCCCAAGTGTTAGGAGTAGGTTTCCAGGCAGATGCAGAAAATCTTCCCCTTTACTAGTTCTGTGAGGAGATAAGCATGTGATCAGTGGTAGAGAAGCACTGGGACTGTTGAGAGAAAATGCTTGAGCTCCATAGTCTGATATAGCTTCTGAAATAGATAATGAATCACATAATAAAATATCAGCAACCTCATATGAGGAAACTAACACCAAATCCCCATCAGCAGTTTTGAAGAGAAAGTGCAGTACTTGATTTTTCACACCGGAATTGATGAGAGCAGCTACAAGCATGACTGAAGGCTTTTGGATTTTAAAATATGAACCAAATAATATAAGATCATAAATTAAATCAGATCTAAATAGGTTCAAAACAGATCCAAAACTATGAAATGGAATCAAATCCCCAGCAACAGTTTTGTAGGAGACTTGCGGTACTTGTTTCTTCACACCGTTGATGAGAACGGCTACAAGCGGTACTGAAATATTATGAATTTGATATATTAAACCAAGAAATATTAGATCACATCTAAATAATATCATATCAGATCCAATAAGGTTAATATTGGATTCAAATAAATGGTTAACTAAGACGGTGATTGCACAGCTTTCTTCTTCTACAAAATTCTGAATTTTGGTGCATGCAATCCTGCAGGAATTTGCTAGAAAATATAGATCATGGGGAACGAATGGATCACTCTGGTAATCTGATATTTCTTCCAAAATATCCAAGGTATCACATATTTTCACACCAGCAGCAACATTAGAGGGAGAAAAATCAAATTTCTCTTCACTTTCGGAAGCAATTACTGGTAAATTTTGCACAGAATTTAAAGGAAAATCACCGGTGAATGTTTGCATGGAAGTGCAACAGAATTTTTCTTCAATATCAGAGATTCAAATGTCTTCTTCTGTTTCAGAAATATGAGAATATGAGATATCAGATATCTCATGAACTTCCGGAGCATCAAGAGAAGGAGTCACCACATGGAGACTGTCTTCAATTCGAATTGACTGTGTAGAAGTTTCTGCTTCTTCTTCATCTTGAACAACTTCATCAAAGAGAGTGGAGGCCGAGATTTTTGGATCAAGGATGCTTATGGTGCTGGATGTGCTCTCCAAAGTGCTGTTATGATCCTCATCAATCATTCCAAAGGTTCTGTCCAATCTTGTCCAGAGTTCATGTGGATCTTTAATAGATCTACTAAGGTAGCGCAAGCTAGGAGAAAGAGCCAGTTTTATTATTTCAAAAGCTGCATTCTTTGCATTTAGCCAGTCATTTTCACTCTCAAAATACTTTCTACCGAGTCCATTAGACACCCAAAGGAGATCTTGTCTTTTCATAAATATAATTATCTTCACATTCCATTCATAATAGTCTGAGTATCGGGTCAGAAGAGGAACTGATGAATCCATTTGAAGTTGTACCTACAAAACAAAAAAAGGGCACTGTAAGATCAGACAGCCTGCACTTTTGGAATTTTCTTCACACCCAGCTTAGTTAATCAAGCAAGCTTGATCAACAATTCCTTTGCTTGGGGTATTAAGTGGTAAATTCTCCACTTTTGGTGCAGTGCTGGAAAGAGCAATTTTGCTCAAAAATGATCCAGTAGGAGATCTAAGGAGGAGAAGTGCCTTGTCCACCGAGGCTTTGATGCCATATTAAATTGAGCACATAGATATGTGGACAAACACACAACTCACATGATAGATCACACAATTTACTCAATTATTGAAGAATGAAACAGTGCAAAAATGGCTTGCAGCTGTGAATGCTTTTCATTAATCAAAAAGTAATTAGATAGATAATTACAATGAAGTACAATGGCTTTAATAGCTACAAGCAATTCAAATCCACATGAGGAAGTTCGAATTGATTAGACTCTACTTGACTGTAGGTAACCAAGACCTTGTCTAAATCACTATCGGAGGACTCAATAGTTAACTGACCTTGTCTAAACCATAACCAGAGTTCAACGGAGCTCTAAAACACAACTCAAGTGTTACATTCAATGTTGACTAAGGTTAACTGACTGTGGTAGGTGAGAAATGCGCCCCACAAGAGTGCAGTCAAGTAAACCTAGCGCTAACTGAATGTAGAGGACTAGAACTGAATGTAACTGACTCCTAACTTAGCTTGACTAGTCATCAACTAAAGTGAACTGATCTTGGTTGGTTTCGGCACTCCCAGTGGCTTCCTAAATTATAGGGATTGGTCTAGGAGGATCCAAAACTGATGCAATCAAGTGCAATCAGTGGCAATTAGTGTTCCCCACACTTTAGTAACTGAAACATGTGCCCCAATTAGGCCAAGTGGACCCAATGGTGTTAATGACTATAAATAGACTGGATGGACTCCCGATTTAGACATATGACCAAATTTGGACAAGGGAGGATTAATAATCCTAACACATGCCACATCTACCATAAACATGCCACTTGCCATCCTGCTAACGGTCCACATTACCTACCAACCCAGCAATACCAATTGGAATGCAACCTGCTATGTGGCGCTTTGTGAGTGTGTCACGGTATCATCATACATGCCACATGTAACCATTATAGCGGTGCCACATGGCACCCCCTTTTGCCAAGTTTTACATGTTTTGCCAAAAATTCAAAATGTGATATCTTTCACGTCTGGAGTTCGTTTGAGGAGAAACGAACGTCGTCGAAAATATCTCATCGATCTCTATGCAACTGAAAGCTTCTGTTCACAATTTGAATATTTTAATTTTGCTCAATATCAGAGATCCTCCTGGATCAATCATCCTCATTCCTTGCAAAAAGACTACAACACCATAATAGTCTACTCATATATTATTTCAGCATGTTTGGAAACACTATGTCTTACCAACTATAATCATCTTTGACAGAGATTCCATATTTGTCAAATTTTTTTGGAATACACTCTAGCAGTAGCTCAACACACAACTATCTATGCCGATCATGTTCCATTCATAGAATGATGGACAAATGGAAGTTGTGAAACACATGGTGGTTTAATTGCTCCACATGTATAACCACAAGAATTGTAGAACATGGGATGAAAGTATCATATACATCTAGCATAGCTATAGTTAAACACATCATAACTCAATAAGAAAGATCTTGTTTGAAATCTACTATGGATTTCTACCCTCAACGTATATTGACTTATTTATTTGATTGACTAGTCTGATCAAAACAGACCATGAATAGCGAGAAATCAACAAATCACTCAAGTTCACAGATAAGGTTTGGAATATTAGAAAACAAGCACAAGAGATGTTTCAACAAGATAGTGAGAAATCCAAGACGTGGCACAAAAAGGATCATATTCCTCATTCATTCAAATTGGGGATCACGTCTAGTTTCATCTCAAGAAAGGAATATCCAGTGCCTCACACAAAAAGATGAATCCTTTGCAATATGGTCCTTACACCATTGCTAAGAAAATTCAGAAAAATGCTTTTAATCTCAAAATTCCACCATACCTGGGTTTGCATCCAGTATTCAATGTGGACTTTCTTCAACCATATGTTCCACCACTATTGTAACATATCAACTTACATCTGATAGATCTAGGAGACATACATCCATATGTTCAAGAACCTATTGTCGTTGACACCATTGTCAGATAGCAAGCACGCCACACAAGGGGGAAAAATGATAGAACAATAATCCAACCCCTTAGTACCTTATTTTCACTCCTTAGTCAATTTTATTTCAATTTGCATTAATACACTATGGTTTTGGACTTAGGGTGCTTAGTTGGACAAATACCAAGTCAAATTGGGGCATTCACACCCACATGATCACTCCAGCTCATTTAAACCACCACATGTGCACCCTCATCATTGGTTTTGTGCTCCCATTCATTGAATCTGGACAACTTGGTTGACTAGGAGCACCGGAGGTGGATTTTGTCCATTTTTTGCTTGATTTGGTGCATTTAATGCCACCTAGAGCCTCTCACTCACCCATATTTCCACACCCAAGCATGCCAAGGTGTAATCATTGCCCCATGTCACCTCAGCCACATCGACACAACAATTCGTGGCCATTTGGGCTGATTTGGAGCATGATTGGCCCACCTAGGGGGGATTGATGCCAATTTGGCAATTTTCACTTGTACAGTCATATTGGCTCCCAAAGCCTCATGAAACACTTCTGATATAATATAAACCTATTACAAACATTTTTTATGTTAGAGAGTCAAAATATAAATTGTTTATGTTCACATTGCATGTGTAAATTGCTTCTCATTTAATGGTTTTTGTTTGTTTTGCACCAAATTCGATTTGTGAGTTTATCTAAGGATCCTACATCTTCGTGTGGGTTGAATTTATCACATGGTATTAGATATGGTTGGATTTTATTGGTTTCAGATCAATCCAGAGCGTTTTGAGCTGCATTTTTAGAGAAATTCTAGATAAAATTGAGTTGTTTTTGTAGGACATTCAGAAATTTCATCACCATTAGCGCAGGAAGAAATTGAATCTACCCACATCTTGCTAACACATTTCAACTTCTTCAATTGGAAGGCAGAGATGGTGATTCAATTGAGGGCCAAAGGTCTCTACAGAGTTACCATGGACACATAGGTGGAGCCAAACTCTGTTGTAGAGAAAGCCAAGTACTTCAACAGATTGGATGAAGCATGTGGATTTTTATATCTGAGTGTCTCAAGAGAGATCTTGTTCCACATAGACAGTTTAACCACCCCCAATGAAGTATGGGTAAAACTAGAGACATTATTTGGGAAAACGGATGAACTAAGAGGTCACCAGCTTGAGAATGAGTGCATCAGCCTGAGCCCAACGCACTTTGACACTATCCGGGACTTCTTCACCAAGTTTAAGTCACTTTTGTTGTAGTTGAAGCAATGTGACATTGAGAAGAAAGAGGAGCAGTTGATTTTTTCCATCCTTTCAAAGTTGGGGCCAAAATTCTCAGTCTTTGTCAGCACATTTCATTCTGGCAAGTTAACATTTTGAAACTGGAAAATGCCAAGTCTAGCTAGCTTCATGGAGTCACTCACTCAAGAGAAAGACAAGCTAGTCCAAATGGGCACTATCAATACTAAGGATCAAGCCTTGGCCATGGGAGTTTTGAATGCCTCAAAGGGAAATCCCAAGACAAAGAATTCAAAGTTGCTAGAGAAGAAGAAACCAAAAAAACCCAAATCCAGTGATGAGGGTTTGAATCCTCCCAAGGAGAAGGACAAGAGAGGAAAAGAGAAGACCAAATGAACCTATTTCCACAAGGGATGGCATCAGGAGATCTCATGCATGAAAAAAACCATTCACCAGATGACACAGTTGCTAGAGAAGAACAACATTCCAGTCCCTAACAGCGCAAGGAAGAAGGATGGCACCTCTAGTTCAGATGGCAAGGAGAAATGTCATGATTTAGTAGCAGGTGCCTCTAATTCCTCATATTTCATCATTGATTCGGGGGATTCAAGACACATGGCAGCCACAAAAGATCTCTTCTCCTCCATGCATTCGAATGCTAGTCCAACAATTCGAATGGGGGATGATTCAGAAATACAAACCAAGGGGATTGATAGGATTGACTTAGAACATGGTTTCTTCAGTGATGTGTTGTATGTACCAAACCTTGCAGCAAATTTTCTATCAGTATATCAAATGACCCATACAGGAGAGGCAAATAGTGTGACCTTCACTCCATACATGGTAGAGATTGCAGAAGTCTCATCTGACCAAGTCATTGCAATTATGTATGCAGACCACCATGAGAGGATGTACAAGTTTTTGAACTTCCTCCCCACTTCCAATGATCAAGATCTTCTCTCACATGCCAATGATATTTCCAAGATATGGCATCAGAGGTTTGGTCACATGAACTACAAGTACCTCCAAGCACTACACAGAGATGAGATGGTAGAAGGACTTCCACAAATCAAATCGTCAAATGGAGCATGCATTGGATGTGTAGTTGGGAAGCATCTAGAGAGAAGCTATGAGAAGGGGATGGAAAGGATATCCACACAACCACTTGGGTTGGTGCATTCAAATCTGATAGGTCCTCTTCCCACTCCATCATATGGTGGATCAAGGTATGTACTTACATTTATCGATGATTACTCAATATTCTGTTGCGTGCACTTCCTCAAATTAAAGTCTGAAGTTTTTGAACAATTGAAGATTTGGAAGGAATTGGTAGAAAATCAAAGTGGGAATAATATTAAGATACTTAGGGTTGATAATGGGAAGTAGCATTTCACCAAGAACCTACATCACCTTTGTGAGGAGTGTGGCATCCAAATGCAACACTCAACTCCCTACACACCACAACAAAATGGTGTGGCAGAGAGGAAGAATAGATCTCTCAAGGAGATGGAAACTTGCATGATTGAAGTAAGGGATATAAGTCGCTAAGGTAATTAGTTGTGTTTCACACATACAAAATAGATACTTCCACAAATCACTAAAAGTAAAGACTCCCTACAAGGCATGGTTTGGCCATAAACCAAATGTCTCAAATTTCAGGATTTTTGGAACTAGAGCATGGGCTAGAATCCCTTCTAAAAAGAGGAAGGCCTTGCAGCCCCAAAGCAAGGAATGAAACATGGTTGGGTATGGTGAGGATAAAAAATGTTACAAACTCTTTGAAACTTCCACACTCAAGACACTTGTTGAAAGAAGTGTGCAATTCGAAGAAGAACCAATACCAGATTTTGAGCTTGCACCGAGGGAATGCTCTTCTCCTCAACCATTCGATGATGTAAGTGATGATTCATGCTCTATTTATTCTGATATGTATGATAATAATATGTCTGAAGATTATATTTTTATATATGAGTCACCATCAAGGCCCAAGTAGGCTGAAAAAATCATGCAAGCTGCAAGGGAATTGGTTGGCAATCCCCAATAGCATAGGAAGACTAGATCACAAGCTAGTAATGCTTCCTTTGAAAGTGATAGTGCTCTTGTTGAGAACTATCATATGATGATTGGATCTGATACACATACATATCAGAAATATTTTAATGACCCAATATGGAAAACAATAATTGAATAAGAATTCCATTCTCTCCAAGAGAATGAGACATGGGAATTGGTTCTCCTTCCTCCCAAGAGGAAGCTTGTTCAATGCAAGTGGATCTTCCAAACCAAACTTGTTTCTGATGGTTTAAATGTGAAATAAAAAGAAATAATAGTTTCTAAGGGCTATTCTCAAGTCCATGTTGTTGATTACACAGAGACCTTTGCACCGGTTGCAAAGATGGACTCCATAAGACTAGTTCTAGCAATTGCAGCTAGTAAGGGTTGGCAAGTGCACCACATGGATGTCAAAAGTGAATTCTTGCATGGTGAGCTACAAGAGGAGATATATATGCAGAAACATAAAGGTTTCCAAGAGTATCCTTCACTTGTTTTCAGGTTGAAGAAATCACTCTATGGACTCAAGCACGCCCCCAGGGCTTGGTATGCTAAAATGGATGCTTTCTTGCTCTCTATTGGATTCACTAGATGCAAATCAGATCCTAATGTACATTTTCAGAAACATGATGGTATTTTGGAGGTTATTTTTCTTTATGTTGATGACCTTCTAATTACAGGTAGTTGCACCACTTCAATTGGTTCAATTAAGTCATCTTTACACAGTGAATTTGCCATGACCAATCTAGGATCGCTAAGGCAATTTTTGGATTTGGAAATTGAGCAAAGTGAAAGGGGCATCATGCTGAGCCAACCATAGTATGCTTCAGACCTGATAAGTAAGTTTAACATGGCTGAGTGTAAGGAATCCAATTCTCCCTTTATTTATGGCATCAAATTGCATGAATTTGGCAATTCTCCATTGGTAGATTTTACACTCTACATGCAACTAGTTGGTAACTTGCTCTATCTTACACATACAAGACCATATTTATCTTATGTTGTAAGTGTTGTAGAAATACATATGCACCATCCACATGATCTCCATTGGAGGGAAGCAAAAATAATTCTTCAGTATGTCCAGGGTACAAAGAATTTCGGGGTGCACTACTCAACTAGTTCTTCACTTCAACTAGTTGGATTTTCTGATTCATATTGGGTTGGAGATCCCACTGATAGGAAGTCAACTTTAGATTTTGAATTTATGCTTACTGAAGGCCCCATTTTCTGGTCAAGTAAGAAAAAAACACACCATTTCACTTTCATCAGCAGAGGCCGAGTACAGGGTAGCAGTCAATGCAACTACACAATGTGTTTGGTTGCAAAGAATTCTTCGGGAATTTGGTGTCACAATTGATTCTCCCACCAATGTTTGGGTGGAAAATCAAATTGCCAAAAAAATATCTGCTGATCCAATTCAGAGGCAGAGGACAAAGCAGATTGAGATCCATGTGCACTACATCCGAGGCTTAGTGCATTACAAGGTGATTTCACTGCAGTATTGCCTGTCCATTGAGCAAACTGCCGACAATTTCACCAAGACTTTCATAGAGAAGACCTTCAATTACTTGAGATATTTGTGTGGGGTGAGTGATGGATGGTGATTTGCTGCTATTTTTTGTATGTTTCAGCCCCATGTCCATTCTTGAGGGAAGGTTTTGTCCCATGTGGTTTTCCTTCTTTTCCTCGGTTTATATGGACAAATAAAATTTCTGAATTATGTATTTGAGGTGACTTATGCCATTGTTTCCAAGGCCTCCTTCATTTTGTGAGTTGTACTTAGTTTTTGGATTAAGGGAGGGTGTTAGAATATTAATCCAACCCATTAGTACCTTAGTTTCACTCCTTAGTCAATTTTATTTCACTTTGCATTAATACACTATGGTTTTGGACTTAGGGTGCTTAGTTGGACAAATACCAAGTCAAATTGGGGAATTCACAACTACATGAGAACTATAGATCAGTCAATTAGCCACATGTGTGCCCTATTTAGTTTTGGTGCACTACCATTCATTGAATGTGGATAGCTTGGTTGACTAGGAGCGCTAGAGGTGGATTTTGTCCATTTTTGGCTTGATTTGTTGCATTTAATGCCACCTAGAGCCTCTCACTCACTCATATTTCCACACCCCACATGCCAAGATGTAATCATTGCCCCATGTCACCTCATCCATGTCCACACAACAATTCATGGCCATTTGGGCTGATTTGGAGAATGATTGGCCCACCTAGGGGGGATTGATGCCAATTTGGAAATTTTCACTTGTAAAGTCGCATTAGGCTCCCAAATCCACATGAAACACTTATGATGTAATATAAACCTGTTACTAACATGTTTTTATGTTAGACAGTCAAAATATAACCTGTTTCTGTTCACATTGCATGTGTAAATTGCTTCTCATTTAATGCTTTTTTGTTGATTTTGCACCAAATTCGATTTGTGGGTTTCTCTAAGGCTCCTAGATCTTCCAGTGGGTCAAATTTCTTACACAAAAAATTCCATTGTTTTAGAGGGCCAAAGCAGGACAACTTCTAGCTTAAGGAAAGTAGTATCCTCTCACCGAATCGGAGCTCAAGTTTCCTCATATTCTTAATCAAGCAATGGGGACCGTTGCACTTAAGGGGGAATGTTGGATCCACTCCAATACTTGACTGGAGCCATTGAATACTGCCTATTCATAGTCAAATCCTTTGTTGGATCTGATTTGCATCAACTTTGTGGATATTATGGATCATTTGATCCATCAACTCAATTGATACTACAGATCAATCAATCCATTGAATCGGTCAACACTATGGATTAGTCAACCCATCAACTCAGTTGATTCATGCAATCTTCTGCAATATTCATTTATCATGCATGCCTCATAACATTTAATGAATCAAACACGTGTCAGTTGACATTTTGAATAGTCAGAAGGCATAGAGAAGATGCCATCAACATGGCAATGGTGTCTCTTCATCTTCTTCTAGCTAGTGGGAAGAAGACAATCGATCTCCTAAATCAAATTGTAACTACTTCTTTGTAACTAAAACACAGAGGGTAGGAACCCAAGTGTCCCTTATATTGGTATATATACATGTAAGCTCGAATATGAAAGGGTTCCTTGTTCTTGATTACACTAAGATAGGTCATGAAAAAGAAGGATTAATTGGTTCCTCACAATTCCTTAATTTGACTTACATTCCTGTAAACGAGTCTTTAGACTTGGTACACCTTGATACAGTGTTGGGGGTTATAGACTTAAAAGACCAACGTCCCATAGACGACTGCTTAATAAAACTGGAGTTTTCACCCTTAGGGTTTCTCCATTATCAATTCCTGACTTGCGTTTTCATGTGATTGGTTTGTCTGTTGATTTTAGTCATTCTTTTTAGTTATTATCTACATTTGTTTTTTATTCAATCTAATATTGTTCGCTTCCATCAGAACAAGCTAGATCAAATAAAATTGGAGATTGACGAAAAACTTGGATATTGATGGTGAATTCTCTGTTCTTTGGAAAATTATATATATGCTCTTGCCCATGGCAACATTTATCTAACAACGATGGAAGACCAACTAATTTGGACAAAGAATTGTTCAGACGATGTATATGTTCCAAAACTGGGATATCTTTCTAATAGAGAGAAAGACGACATTCCAGAGCCTTTATGGTGGCATAAAGTTATATGGAAGATATAATGTCCATTAAAATATAAATTATTTTTCTGGCTGGCACTCTTCGAAAAAATATCGGTTTGGGATAGAATGATATTGTTCCTTGGCATTGGTCCAAACCAATGTCCCCTTTGTCGTGTTGAGGTTGAAACAATCTCGCATATGTTCATTTGTTGCAAATATATCAATGATATGTACGGTTTTATTGAACATGTTACAGGAAAATCATTTAGATGGGACGGTTATTGTTTAGCTGATGCTTTCCTACAATTGTTCAACAATCCATCTGTTTCATATTTCAGAGCTCTCTTGATCATTATTGTTTGGGGACTTTGGCTCGCCCGAAACCATGCAATTTTCCAAGATGAGATCATTCCTCCTTTTAGATATGCTAGCATGGGTTTTTTGATTATGGAATATTTTCCTTAGACCCTCGATCAACCTCCTCAAAGAGTTATTAGTGCCGACAATATTCACAAGTCTCGTTGCTGGGTTTTTTCGATGGAGCCTCTCAGGATGGTGTTGGATGTGTTGGTGGAATTCTTTACCTTGCATATGATTGATGATACAATTGTTCTGCTGGTTCTGGCAAAGCTACCAACAATATGGCAGAATTGAAAGCGGTCAAGCTCCTTATTTTGGCTCATCAGCACAACATTCATGAGATCCAGATTTTCGAAGATTCCAAACTTGTGATTGAATGGCTCAACCACAAGTGCCCTCCCCAAAAAAATTTCCTAAGGAATCTCTTTGAAAATATCCTCACATACATGGGATTATATCAGAATATTTCATTCTCCCATGTTTACAGAGAATGAACTCTACAACCGATGCTCTGTCCAAACTGGGGTTATAGGCTGAAGATAACAAATGGAGAATTTGGTCTAGCTTATGTGGTGTCTATTATACCTAAATCTCATCATCGGCATGTGATAAGATCCCAAACTTCAGTGTTTCCCTCAATCCCAAATTGTGAATCCAAGAACATTGATCCGGACATGAAATTTGCATATGAAAATCCATCACCGCTTCTATCCTTTCTTCAAAAAGAGGTACCTTCTTTAGCACCGCATGTAATGCATTGGAACCACCTTTTCCCATTAAGAAAGGCACGGTTCTTCCCAAAACTATTCTATCATGGTGAACAAAGAGCGGTGCCCTTGGTAAAAAGTGAAAAAGATAAGGTCTCACAAAGCTTCTCGAAAGAAGGCTTCATGGCACCCTTATCCCTGATCATTTGGGTCAATCGATATAGAGATCCATCCTTGTAGGATCTCCTAGCCACCTCACCCATCAATTTCTCAACCACCCCTATCCATTTCAATCCTATAAAAGTAGGCTCAATTCCCATGGTTGAGGAGAGAGTAATGTTATGTTGTTGCTTTGATATTCTAGCCTAAGTCATTCAAGAGAGATTGAGGGAGCAAGTTGGAGCTATAGGGAATAATATGTTGGTTTTGTGAGAGAGCATATCAACACTAAGGAATAGGTTGTAAACTCTTTCTTCATTTTATTAATGTAAAGTTGGTTCCTTTCCCATATATTTGTTATCTTATAATCTTGCATATTATTGTCAGATTCCTTAGTCACTAACATAGATCTATAGATGATGTTCTGGTATCTTTGATCTCTTGTGTGTTTGATGTGTTTTTGCAGGTGTTTTCTTGGAGATATTTTGTCGTAAGAGAAGAATCGCATCACTCCATCAAAGATTGCATTCCAGGTGTCTGTAGTTTCTAGGGAAAGTCTTCCAACCTTATTGTGAACTATTTGTTCTGAATCTGAACCATTCAAACCAGAGGAACAACTTATTACCGTAGAAGGTGCAACAAAATTCCTAGCAACAAATTTGGCGACTCCATTGGGGAAGAGCTTCAACTGATCTGATCTTCCTTACTCTTTTTAAAAACACTTGTCTGAAATCCAAAGCTCCCGTTCTTCATCAGTTCAATCAGATCCACTAGCTGATCTAGTGTTTATTGGTTTAGTATCTTTAGATCTGTCTAGATCTAAGTTTTCTGATGTTCTATGCTCTTAAATACTGTTAATTTCTGATTTGAATGCCAGTTGCACAATGATATAAATTTGCTTTTTCGCCATTTTATTTTGTTTGCATATCTACAGGGAATTGCACATGGACAGTAGGTAAGAGGTAGTGCCACTGCCTGTAAGCAGAAATCAGGAAGCGGTGTTCGAGCAGAGCCGCTCTGTCAGTGACCCTATGGAAGCGGTGCCAGGTAGGTCTTTCTAAACCTGTTTTTTCAAAGCTTTTTGCAAAAAAATTGGTTATCTTGCTTTTAGTTCTGAGTGTCTGGGTTTGCATTGAAGAGATTTGAGTGCTTGAGTGTTGGATTTGGTGTGGTAAAAGGCTTGTTTTGTTGAAATCAAAGAGCTAGCATAGATTCATCTTTTCATTGCTTTGCTTGCTTGGTTTTAATTTTTTTGAAAGGAATGCTATTTGAGAGCTTAGAATAAGTTAGATCTCATTCTTATTGATTAGACTAATCTGAAAAGAAATACTTGATTGATTGATAACTTATTTCATTTTTCGTTAAAATTTTATGAAGGAGTTCTTTTTTCTTTGAAAAAAGAAATTTTTTTGTTGAGAGTTGTTTATATTTTTGTTGGAGAATGAACTATTGGACCTCTGATTAGCCTCATCAACTTTCATATTTCCATCTTTCTTCTCTTTCTTTCATAGGTTGATCTCATCAAAAGAAAAATATTTGTGCTTTTAAGTTAGATCTTTCTAGTTTTTAAAGGAAAAATTGAAAAATTATTGATTATCCCTTTGAGCGTGTTTGGTCTTTCTTCTTAAGAAAAATAGATCTTACCTTACTTTGCTTTCTTTCAAAATTGGTTTGAAGCTTGATTGCTTGTTCTCTTTCTCGAAAAAAATTTGGTTTAGTGTAGTGGTTTGCGAAATTTTTAGTTTCAAAAAATGAAAATTGAAAGGAAAATACTCTCTCCTTCCCATAGGTAGGTATGTGCTAAAAAGTAAAGTGAAATTATCTGCATTTTATATTTGCATGGATTTACATTTCTGTCAAAATATCATGCATTCACCTAAACGATCAAGATAAAATTAACGGTAGTTATAGGTCTAAAATTGTATAGAAATTTGAGTGATAAGTTAGTGACATGTACGAGCGTCGTAAAACGTAGGAGTTGTCGTTACTTTGTCTGCACTACAACCTGGGACTCGCGTGGTTCTTCCATGTACCGTTGGTATATCGAATGGCCTTTCACGTATCCTTGAGGTATATAAAAAGGTACTTCACATAATCAATTGTATATCGGAAGGCCCCTTGTGAATAGTTGTGCATTAGACAGCACTACTACCGATTTGAGCTCCCACGTACCTTGTGTATATCGGGAGACCCTACTAGGATTCCTTATCCAACTGAGAAAAACCCTTTGGTCGTCTTGTTTGGAGAAATGCACATAGAACAGCACTCGGGGAGACTACTATGCACGTACCTTGAGTATATCGCGAGTTGCACCTGCTTGACAATCCTAGTGAGAGATTGACTATTTGAGCTCATCCTATCACTTAAATTTGCTTGTGGCCTGTAGCTTGAGTAGGAGAAATTTTTGTTGATTTTTCTTAGTTTTTGAGACCCTAGGTTAGTTTAGTAACTGATACAATCTAGCTAAGTTTTAGTTGAGACGATCTAGAAGGAATCAGGGCTTTCCACCCGATTTTCCTCCTATTACGGGAGAAAGTCAAATGGAAGCCATCGACCAAGGAGCTGCAACTAGTTCCCATGAGGAAGAAAATATAGTTGTAGAAAGTGTAGACCAATTCACTTCTTATTTTAATCCCTTGGCTCAACAACCTCCTATGGCTGATACTTCCTTTCATCCTCATATGGAAGGTCGTACCGACAATCATGTTGCACCTAAGTATGGCCCGGATGCTCCGTTTTTGAGAAATTCCATGGGTTAGGCCATTTACTCATTTGGGGTTAATAGAACCTCTCCTGAACAAACTTCTCTAGGTCAAGAAGAATATAGACAAATCCAAGCATCTATTCACCATGCACGAGATTTTCAAGAGAGAATGCATATGCTAGACAAAGTTTTGGCTGCACCTACACCTCATACTGAATCTATATCAGCTAGATTACCCCTTAATATGGATCCTTGGCCTGTGGCTGAAATCAGAGATTCCACTAATGGCCATCCAGCATATGGTGAGACTTTTGGCAATCTAGGTCAAACTTCTAATTCCGCTCCTGCGGTTTTGAATTCTAGGTATGTCTCTAGTCACCCCATACTTTCTATGGCTCGGGGAAAACCTTCAGTTCCAGTAGTTCCTGTACCTTCTAACGCTGGGGGGGAACCCCCGATGCAACCTACGTTAAACACTAGTGGAATTACTACTACTAATAGATTCATAGACATACCTCTACTGTAGGACAATCCGTAGTGTATGCTCCTCCCACCAACACAAATATGGTAAACCCTTCTTTAAGTTCAGGTCTGCCCTTGGTGGCACAACCTATAGTTAATCAACCCTCATGGGGTTATGGTTACCCAGCAAATCAATTACATGTAGGGAATATGAATTATCAACCTGCCCCTACAGGAATGCCTTACACTAGAATTCCTTACCTTGGGAATACTTTTACACTGTGGGGGAAACCCAACTGGTATTACATGTTAGCAATAGGAGGAATACCTATTCATGTTGTTGGAGGTGCAGGAGGACCACCTTATGGAGGCCCTCGTCCTGGTGGTCCTGGAGGTCCCGGTGGTCCTCCTCTTGGAGGTCCTGGCGGTCCTCCTCCTAGTGGTCCTAGAGGTCCCGATGGTCCTCCTCCTAGTTTCCCTGGTGGCCCTGGTGGTCAAACCACTTAAGGTGGATCTTCGGGAGGTTCATCTCATCAACCATTTCATAAACTTGTATACCAGTCAACATATGGTCCTACTGGTGGATACATGCCTTATCAATACTACCAGTATGTGGAACCTAATCGTTAGTTACCTTTCCTAGCGACTTTGGACTTACCTGATTTGTCCAAATTGATAAATTATCCCATTCAACACAACCCTTCGTGGCCCGCAATTTCGATAAATTTTCCATCGGACATTTCAAAATTCGATGGAAAGTAGGGAGATGATCCCAAAAACCATGTTATGACCTTCCACCTGTGGTGTTCCTCGAACTCCCTGATGGATGATTCTGTTCATTTAAGACTCTTCCAACACACATTGACCAATACGACTACGAAATGGTACATTGAACTTCCACAACATTCGTTTGTGGACTTTAGCTCTGTGGCAACTCTTTTCCTTACACACTTTCAGCTACCCATTCGTTATGAAATGGGTACGGATCTTTTAACTTCACTCCGTCAGAACACCTCCATGCATATATCATATCATATCCACGAGTGGAGAAGGCAGAGAAGACTCATTAAATCTCCCATCCCGGACCAAATCCTAGCTGATTGGTTTACTAAGTCATTGTTGCCTCCTATTTTCCAAGATGTGGGTATGGGCGGTGCTGTTACCAAAGAGAAGGCTATCAGTCACACTCAGTATCTGGATTTGGTCTATTCCCAATCCAGAACGTTGTATGACCTACTGTCGCAAGCTCCTCACCCCAACACAGATCCTGTTAAGCCACCAACATAGAATCCTGTTGATGGGGTGGTTCGTTCAATCCAGCCCTCATCGACAACCAAAACTGCCAAGCAAACAAATGCTTCTATCACTACTCCTTCGACTCCTACAGTTTTCGCTAAGGTGAATTCTATTAAAAGTTCACAGGAACACAGCAATAAGAAAAAGGGAAAAGGTAAAAACAAGAAACCTAGGAACCAATAGGAGAATCCTAAACCAACGACCAATGAGAATGATAAAGGGAAGAGGAAAGCCAAATATCCCTACTTATTGTGTGGAGGAGATCAATTCACCAAAGAATGTCCTCATCGTGATGAGATCAGTAAATTTTTGAAAAGTAAACACACACTAGTAGTTCTTACTGATCATTTTCCCTCTCAACAACAACTGATAGACCACATGTCTAGGGAACCTCCAATTTCACGGAAGAAATCAGAATGATGTCTTCTGAGACCGTCAGTTTTAGTACCCATAGTCAATCTTATGACAAGCCAGTAGAGAAAAAGGATGAAAATCCTTATTCTGACAAAGCTCCTTCTACTAGTTCTCCCCCATATTCGTCTAATGTCCCTCTTGTGATCGAAAAACCTAATCTTGATTTAATTTTACGACCACCTAAGGCTACCCTCAGGAAGTCTGTTGTCAATCCCAATGCCCAAGTTGCGCAATTCTATAATGTTGTTGAATATCTAGCTCAGGAACCTTGTGCGATGTCTACCCTTGAGGTACTCCAAAGTTGTCTAATGCAACGTAAAAAACATGCTAACAACTTTGGGGGCATTAGACCCAGATAATACCAATTTGATTCATTTCAACGTAGAGAACTATAAGTCCATACTGCCTCACCAAATCACATTCCAGATTTCTTCTAAAGTAGTTAGGATAAAGGTCCATCGGACCGTCCTAGATGAAGGAGCTTCGACATCATTCTTGTGTATAGCCTGTTGAAGAGCCATTGGTTCTCCTGAGGTTATGAAATAACCTACTACCTTGAAAGCTTTTGACGGAAGAGGTTTTCAGCCCCATGGTCTATTTCCAGCATTATCTGTCGAGCTTTGGGGGGGAATTATTTCCATTTAGGTGGAATTAGTCGATGCCCCATTAGATTACAATCTTCTATTGGGGAGGAATTGGTTTTACACTATGATCATTGTCGCTTCAACAGTATTTAGAACTCTCCAATTTCCGCATATGGGGAAGATTGTGACTATCGATCAGCTTGATTTTTGCACACTAGATGTTACAACCCCTACAGCGAATAACATCCCTATGCTAGGTCAGTCCCCTCCTACTTATCAATCAATTGGGATAGGTATGCTAAAAGACTCCACTCTCATGGGTTTGTTTCCATCAGCCCCTCCTAGTACAGAAACAACGACAATAAATATGATTTCCACATTAACTGGATTTAGTGCTAAGCGAAAAGAAATTGTTGAGTCACCCTTACTTGGCCCACACGAAGCAATGTATGATGCTATCAAATCCATTTTAGATAACCATGTTGATGAACTTCATCTCGTGACTTCGGATCTTTACCACCTGCCTTATTGGTTGGAACCTTCTCTTCCCACTCTAGATTATCTTACGTAGACTTTTCCTTCAGATGAGTCCATTATGGAGATTATAAGTGAGAGCAAAATCGTATAGGAAGATCATCATTATCGATCTTCTTTTCTTCCCTATGCCACTTCGATAGGTTTTAACCTTGAAACACTTATCAGTACTGATATTGTCACCCATCCGCGAACACCTGTATTGTTGCAAAATATGGAATTCGAAGGAAACTTATGCAACATTACTAAAACAGCCCCAATTGACATATCAGTCAAACCCGGAACCATTGAGCATGTTCATGTAAGGAAGAACTGCTCAATAGAAGAAACTGAAGCATATAGAGCATTATTCAAATAATTTCAAGATATTTTTGCCTGGACTAATGAAGAGATGCCTGGGATAGACACATATATCATGGTTCATGAAATTAAAACCTATCCCACAGCAAAACCTGTCACGCAGAAATTACGTCAAGTCCATCCCCGGAAGGCTACGGCTATTAAATCCGAAGTAGAGAAACTTTTGAAAGCAGGATTTATTTATCTTGTACCCCTGATGGAGTGGGTATCGAACATTGTCCTTGTGAACAAAAAGCAAGCCACCATTAGAGTCTGCATCGATTTCTGAGACATGAACAAAGCTTGTCTCAAAGACAATTTTCTGACTCTGCATGTCGATCAGATTATCGACAACTATATTGGACATCTTCTTGTTCATTAATGGCCTTTCTGGTTATAACCAGATTGAGATATTGCCCTCCGATCAGGACAAAATGACATTTATATGCCCGTGGGGAACTTTTTCCTATAAGAAGTTAACTTTTTGCCTTAAGAACGCCGAAGCTACATTCCAGCGTGCCATGTCCTATGCGTTTCACGATATTAAAAACATTGTGGAGTCATACCTTGACGATGTCCCAGCGCATTCACAGCAACGGGAGGATCACCCTAGGTATCTTAGAGACATTTTTCTGAGATGACGTCATTATAACATACGGCTCAATCCACACAAATGTGTTTTTTGCATTGAGACGAGACGTCTTCTCGAATTTAGGGTTTCTAAGGATGGCATCTGGACAGATTTGTTAAATATTGTTGCTATATTGGCCCTAATTGCCCCAATAAATCTTGTTGAATTCTAAAGTTTGCAAGGGAAGGCAAAATTTCTCCATCATTTCGTTTGCAATTTCGTTGAGAAAACGCATGGTTATATGTGTCTCCTGAAGAAGAAAACTCCATTCTTTTGGGATGACTAGGCCCAGTGAGCCTTTAATAATCTCAAGCACGCTCTGACTCATTCACTCGTGATACACCCCCCTAATTATTCAAAGGATTTTCTCTTGTATGTTGCTACCTCCACTACTACCATTGGAATGGTTTTAGCGCAGGAAGATCCCAATGGTCAAGAGCATGTGATATATTACGCTAGTAAGAATCTTATTGATTCTGAAACATGATACTCACATGTGGAGATTGGCTACTGTCATTGTTGTTCATAAATTATGTCACTACATCCTGCTTCGCACTACCACGGTACTTGCAGATCAGAACCCTATGTACTACATCCTAACTCATTAGGTGCTAGGGGGCAAATATTCATGTTGGATAGTCATCCTACAGGAATTCGACCTTGAGTTTTCCAAGGCCACTTCAAAGAAATCATTTCTCTTTGCAGAGCTGATGTGTGACCTTCCCTGAGCTTTGATGGATACTAAGCCCAGTGATTCATTTCCAAATGAATTGCTGTTCTTAATAAGCAAAACCGATCCATGGTATGGAGATTTAATCATTTATCTCCAAACTCGAAGATTTCAACCCAACATATCCCGTGACGATCGTCATCGTATCCGTCACCACATGAAATACTACCTTATCTTAAATAAGACATTGTATAGACGTGGTATCGATTCCATTCTCCAGAGATGCCTTACACATGAAGAGGTTGAACAGGTCCTTAATGATTGCCACTCTGGAGCATGTGGCGGTCATCTTTTTGGGACGGCTACGGCCCAGAAAATCCTTCGCACTGGCTATTTTTGTCCTTCAATATTCAAAGACTGTCAGGATGCTATTAAGAAATTCCCACCCTGCTAACACTTATATCCAAAAAAGTGCACCCACCCTGCTCCTTTACACCCCATCATTGCAGTTGGCCCTTTTCCCAAATGGGGAATTGATTTTATGCATTATAAGCCTACCTCAACCGGGGGGCATCGTTACATCATCGTAGCCATAGATTACTTCACAAAATGGGGTGAGACTATGCCTACATATGCAAAGGATGGTAATACTAACTCCCTCTTCGTATTCAATCACATGATAGCTAGGTTCAGAGTCCCACAATCTATTGTCACTGACCACGAATTACATTTATGGAATCAGATGATGACCGAGTTGAGCACCAAGTTGGGTTTTCTCCATGAAAACTCGACACCTTACTATCTGCAGGCTAATGGTCAGGTTGAGGCCATTAACAAATTTTTAAAAACCATGCAGTGGAGGATGGTTGGAAACCATAAATCCAACTAGAACCTCATTCTCTTTTATGCCCTTTGGGCTTACAGGACTTCGGTAAAAACAGCGACTGGTTTCATACCATTCTAGTTAGTTTACAGACTAGAATCTATCCTTCCTATCCAATGTCAGATTCCATCACTAAAACTTGCAATAGAAACTCTACCAAACACTTCCACCGAGGAAGAGATATTTCTATACCTAACTAATCTTGACGAAACTAGAAGAGATGTCGCCTTAGCTAATGAGGCACATAAGAAACGCATCAACACCTAGTACTATAAATCTATTCAACCTCTGGTTTTCAATGAAGGTGACCTAGTTTTGACCTACGATCAGAGACACGATAAACTAGGTAAAGGGAAGTTCGAGTCAATGTGGTATGGTCCCTTTGTCATCAACAAAGTATTAGAAAAAGGAGCTTACGAGCTCGTAGATTATGATGGGATACCCCTCGGGAAACCTTGCAATGGGTTGTACCTAAAGAGGTACTATGCTTAAATCATTTTTGTATGGTACCTTAAATATATGTATATTATTGGCTTTCAGTGTGTTGTGTCTTGATTTAGTATTGTGTTGAGTTTAGTGTCCAAACTGTTTATACCATGTTTTGGTTATGCAGATCAGATGGATTTTTACGGTTTTACTGATGGTGCTTTCCACCATAAGATGAACCTTGCTTCAACTACATGGGTTCTCTATTCCCCGGATCATGACCTGATCAATTCAGGAGCGGTTTGCATTGGTCTCGCTACCAACAACATAGACGAGTATCAGGAAGTAATAGGTCTATTGTCCGAGGCTACATCTTGAAACATTAATGACTTCGTAGTGTTTATGGATTCACAATTAGTGGTTTGTCATCTAAACCATGTTTATGCCATCAGAAACCCTGTACTCCTTCGTTTATTTCAGAAAGTGCGTTTATTAGAAAGGACATTCGAGTGTATTACTTACAGGCATGTCCCTAAGTCATATAATATGGTTGTTGATTCGTTAACAAACTACATCCTAGACTGGTATATTGCCCATTCATAACTTGTAAAATAAACATGGTTCATTGTAAAATAAAATAAATCACACATAAAACTCATGTAAATATAATTTCCATTTGAGACATATAAACACCAGTAATAAGTCTGTATATATATATATAAAGTGTTTTTTACAAAAATGTGGTCACGAGACCTCGTCTGAATCACTGTGGCTTTTAAGAAATACAAAATCATAAAAAGAAATCCTTGAAGCTACTAAGCTTTCAGTAGTACACCATGCAGTCACTATCTAGTGATGCTCATGATAGCACATGTTAGCACGTGCTACCCTGCGAAGAAGTCGGCTGAAACGACCTGGCACCCCTGCAGTATGTCTTTTATACCTCATGGGGATATCATTTATCGCCACGTCAGGAATGTTGAGAGTTATTTGCTCTAAGTTATCCTCCAACTCAGTAAGGTGATCATCACCGCTGTGAACGAATTAAGCCCCATCTCCTATATCCATAGGCGAATATCCTCCAAGTCGTGCACCACCAACATCTGCATGTAAACATTAGGTCTTGTCACTACACATAAAAAAAATATAATATAAAAACATAATGACTATGTTAGGGTTTTGTTTCTTACCAATATACCCCCATTGGGCACCAGGTGGTAGTGGTAGATCAGGGTCACCTCTAAAATCTGTCCCTGCATAGGCGTAATCCTCTATCATGAGGATCTGATCTCGCAACCAATGAAAGAAAGCAGCCTCAAATTTTATCTTAGATCTGTCGCCACCTGTACGAGCCATAACCTCAACCCACCTCAGCATACATTGGTCTCTAGCCCTAAGATCAGTGAAAATCACCTGGGGTCTCATGACAGGCACCCTCTCAAATAAGAAACAAGCTAAAATAGACCCAAAACCCAACTTCTTTAGCTCTCCCTACCAACATTTTGTCAGCTAATCTTTGATGACGGGAAGAAGTGCTTCTTCCCAGTTGTAAACTGTAGGAGCCATAGCTTCCAGGGAATATAGCATGTGTGCCTGAGATTCCTGATGAGGTCTTTGGCTTCCATCCAACCTATGCATGATGAACAGAACTATGTGAAATGGCATATCCACCATAGCACTAATCGAGATCTTCTTACCTGACATTCTCGTGCCAGGCTGACAATGACGATTGATCAGCTCCTGAGTAGTCACAGTCCCTCCTTGGGAACCAGTAAGAGAGATAGGAGCCCCTCGTCTGGACAACCTCATTAGAAAGTAGATATCTTCTACCTCTATGGTCAAAACATGAATCCCTACCCCAAAACATTGTTGCTCTGAGTTCCACATCTGGAGGATATGTTCTAGCAAGAGGGGATGGGAAATCATGCTTGGGTTCTGAAAAAACTTTAGAAGGCCACAACCTCGTAGGGAAGCCACACAACCTGCATCTCCTGCAGCTGTAGCATCATCCAGGTCATGTTTCCTTTCTTTCCAGATAACCATTTTCTGATCAGATGAACCCACCCAAAACAATTTAGGAGCCAATTAGAAACATTTCTCATCATTGAAATTTCCTTCAAACTTTTATTTTGGTCGTTCTTTTAGTTTTTTGATGCTCACGGTCGGCACCGCCTCTGTCTAGTTAAGACAGAGCGGTGCCACCACCTATGTATAACTAAAGAAACACGGTTCTTATCGAGCACCGCCTTTCCCGTAAGGGCTAGGAGCGATGCCCGCATTTCTCATTTTTGGTTTGACCCATGAGCTCAAAAAACCATGAAAACTGAAAATTGGAAACCATGAAATGAAAGGGAATGGATTTAGATGTTACCTGGAACTGATGGTATGAAAAATGGACGGTGGAAGCTCCTAGAGTCTTCGTGCAACCCTTATCCCTGATCATTTGGGTCAGTTGGGCTCGAGATGCATCCTTGTAGGATCTCCTAGCCACCTCACCCATCAATTTCTCAACCATCCTATCCATTCCAAACCTATAAAAGTAGGATCAATTCCCATGGTTGAGGAGAGAGTAATTTTATGCTATTGCTTTGATATTATGGCCTAAGTCATTCAAGAGAGCTTGAGGGAGCAATTTGGAGCTATAGGGGATAAGATGTTGGTTTTGTGAGAGACCATATCAACACTAAGGCATAGGTTGTAAACTCTTTCTTCATTTAATTAATGTAAAGTTGGTTCCTTTCCCATATATTTGTTATGTTATAATCTTGCATACTATTTTCAGATTCCTTAGTCACTAACATAGATTTATAGATGATGTTTTGGTATCTTTGATCTCTTATGTGTTTGATTTGTTTTTGCAGGTGTTTTCTTGGAGATCTTTTGGCATAATAGAAGAATCACATCACTCCATCAAAGATTGCATTCCAGGTGTCTGTAGTTTCTTGGGAAAGTATTCCAACCTTATTGTGAACTATTTGTTCTAGATCTGAACCATTCAGACCAAAGGAACAACTTATGTCCGCAGAAGGTGCAACAAAATTCCTAGCAACAAATCTAGTGACTCTGCTAGAGAAGAGCTTCAGCTGATCTAATCTTCCTTAGTCTTTTCAAAAACACTTGTCCAAAATCCAAATCTCTCGTTCTTCATCAGTTCAATCAAATTCACTAGATGATCTAGTGGTTATTGGTTTGGTATCTTCATATCTGTTTAGATCTGAGTTTTCTGACCTTCTATGCTCTTAAATACTGTTAATTTCTGATTTGAATGCCAGTTGCACAGTGATCTAACTTTGCTTTTTCACCTTTTTTTTGTTTTGCATATCTATAGAGAACCACGCATGGACAGAAGGAAATAAGTTGTGTCACCTCCTAAGCTCAGTTAACAGGGAGTGGTGCCACCGCCTGTAAGCAAAAATCAGGAAGCGATGCTTGAGCAGAACCACTCTGTCAGTGACCCTTTGGAAGTGGTGTCAGGTAGGTCTTTCTAAACTTGTTTTTTCAAAGTTTTTTGCAAAAAAATTGGTTATCTTTCTTTTAGTTTTGAGTGTCTGGATTTGCATTGAAGAGATCTGAGTGCTTGAGTGTTGAATTTGGTGTGGTAAAAGGCTTGTTTTGTTGAAATCAAAGAGCTATCATAGATTCATCTTTTCATTGCTTTGCTTGCTTGGTTTTAATTTTTTCGAAAGGAATGTTGTTTGAGAGCTTAGCATAAGTTAGATCTCAGTCTTATTGATTAGACAAATCTAAAAAGAAAGACTTGCTTGATTGATAACTTATTTCATTTTTCGTTAAAATTTTATGAAGGACTTCTTTTTGCTTTGAAAAAAGAAATTTTTTTGTTGAGAGTTGTTTATATTTTTGTTGGAGAATGAACTATTGGACCTCTGATTAGCCTCATAATCTTTCAAATTTCCATCTTTCTTCTCTTTCTTTCATAGGTCGATCTCATCAAAAGAAAAATATTAGTGCTTTTAAGTTATATATTTCTAGTTTTTAAAGGAAAAATTGAAAAATTATTGATTATCCCTTTGCGTGCGTTTGGTCTTTCTTCTTAGGAAAAAGAGATCTTACCTTACTTTTCTTACTTTCGAAATTGGTTTGAAGTTTGATTCCTTGTTCTCTTTCTCGGAAAAAGTCTGGTTTAGTGTAGTGGTTTGGGAAATTTTTAGTTTCAAAAAATGAAAATTGAAAGGAAAATACTCTCTCCTTCCCATAGGTAGACATGTGTTGAAAAGTAAAGTGAAATTATCTACATTTCATATTTGCATGGCTTTACATTTCTGTCAAAATCTCATGCATTCACCTGACCAATAAAGATAAAATTAATGGTAGTTATAGGTCTAAAATTGTATAGAAATTTGAGTGATAAGTAAGTGACGTGTTCAGACATCGTAAAACGTAGGAGCTGTCGTTACTTTGTCCGCACTACAACCCGAGACTCGCGCAGTTCTTCCGCATACCATTGGTATATCGAACGGCCTTTCACATACCCTTGAGGTATATAGAAAGTTACTTCATACAGTCAATTGTATATCGGAAGGCCCCTTGTGAACGGTTGTGCATTAGACAACACTACTACCGATTTGAGATCCCACGTACCTTGCGTATATTGGGAGACCCTGCTAGGATTCCTTATCCAACTGAGAAAAACCATTTGGTCGTCTTGTTTGGAGCAATACACCGAGAACATCACTTAGGGAGACTACTACGCACGTACCTTGAGTATATCGCGAGTTGCACCTGCTTGACAATCCTTGTGAGAGACCAGCTATTTTGAGCTCATACTATCACTTAAGTTTGCTTGTGGCCTGTAGCTTGAGTAGGAGAATTTTTTGTGTGATTTTTCTTAATTTTTGAGACCCTAGGTTAGTTTAGTAACTGATACAATCTGGCTGAGTTTCAGTTGAGACGATCTAGAAGGAATCAGGGCTTGCCACCCGATTTTCCTCCTGTTACGAGAGAAAGTCCAATGGAAGCCATCGACCAAGGAGCTGCAACTAGTTCTCATGAGGAAGAAAATATAGTTGTAGAAAGTGGAGACCAATTCACTTCTTATATTAATCCCTTGGCTCAATAACCTCCTATGGCTGATACTTCCTTTCATCCGCATATGGAAGGTCGTACTGATAGTCATGCTGCACGTGAGTATGGCCTGGATGCTCTATTTTGGAGAACTTCCATGGGTCAGGCCATTTCCTCATTTGGGGTTAATAGAACCTCTCTGAACAAACTTCTCCCGGTGAAGAAGAATATAGACAAATCCAAGCATCTATTCACCGTGCACGAGATTTTCAAGAGAGAATGCATAGGCTAGATAGAGTTTTGGCCACACCTACACCTCATACTGAATCTATATCATCTAGATTACCACGTAATACGGATCCTTGGCCTGTGGCTAAAATCAGAGATTCCACTGATGGTAAATCCAACATATGGTGAGACTTCTGGAAATCTAGGTCAAACCTCTAATACTACTCCTGTAGTTTGAATTCTAGGTCTGTCTCTAGTCACCCCGTACTTTCTATGGCTGGGGGAAAACCTTTATTTCCAGTAGTGCATGTACCTTCTAACGCTGGGGGAAAACCCTTGACGCAACATACGCTATTAAATCCAAAGTAGAGAAACTTCTGGAAGCAGGATTTATTTATCCTGTACCCCTGACGGAATGGGTATCAAACATTGTCCCTATGAACAAAAAGTAGGGCACCATTAGAGTCTGCATCGATTTTCGAGACCTGAACAAAGATTGTCCCAAAGACAATTTTTCGACTCCATATATCGATCAGATTATCGACAACTGTGCTGGAAGTGTCATCTTCTCGTTTATGGATGGATTTTCTGACTATAACCAGATTGAGATATTGCCCGTCGATTAGCACAAAATGGAATTTATATTTCCATGGGGAACATTTCCTATAAGAAGTTACCTTTTGGCCTTAAGAACGTCGAAGCTGCATTCCATTGTGCCATTTCCTATGCGTTTCATGATATTAAAAACATTGTGGAGTCATACCTTGATGATCTCCCAACGCATTCACAGCAATGGGAGGACCACCCTAGGAATCTTAGAGACATTTTTGTGAGATGTCGTCATTATAACATACGGCTCAATCCACACAAATGTGTTTTTTGCGTTGATACAGAACATCTTCTTGGCTTTGTGGTTTCTAAGGATGGAATCCGGATAGATCCATTGAAGATTGCTGCTATATTGGCCCTACCTACCCCAACAAATCTTGTTGAACTCCAAAGTTTGCAAGGGAAGGAAAAATTTCTCCGTCGTTTCGTTTTCAATTTTGCTGAAAAAACGCATGGTTATATGCGTCTCCTAAAGAAGAACACTCCATTCTTCTGAGATGACCAGGCCCAGCAAGCCTTTGATAATCTCAAGCATGCTTTGACTCATTCACCCATGATACAGCTCCTAGATTATTCAAAGGATTTTTTCTTGTATGTTGCTACCTCCACTACTACCATTGGAATGGTTTTAGTGCAGGAAGATCCCAACGATCAGGAGCACGTGATATATTATTCCAGTAAGACTCTTATTGATTCTAAAACACAATACTCATGTTTGGAGAATTTAGCATTGGCTATTGTCATTTTTGTTCAGAAATTTCGTCATCACATCCTACTTCATACTACCACAGTACTTGCAGATCAGAACCCTATGTACTACATCCTGACTCATCAAGCGCTAGGGGGGGAATATTCCTGTTGGATAGTCATCCTACAGGAATTCGACCTTGAGTTTGCCAAGGCCACTTCAAAGAAATCCTTGGTCTTTGCAGAGCTGATGTGTGACCTTCCCTGTGCTTTGATGGATACTGAGCCCAGTGATTCATTTCCAGATGAATTCATGTTCTTAATAAGCACAACCGACCCATGGTATGGAGATTTAATCATTTATCTCCAAACTCAAAGATTTCAGCCCAACATATCTCATGATGATCGTCGTCGTATCCGTCACCCCGCGAAATACTACCTTAGCTTAAATGAGACGTTGTATAGACATGGTATCGATTCCATTCTCCGACGATGCCTTACACATGAAGAGGATGAACAGGTCCTTAATGATTACCACTCTGGAGAACGTCGCGGTCATCTTTCTGGGATGGCTACGGCCCAGAAAATCCTTCCCGTTGGCTATTTCTCGCCTTCAATCTTCAAAGACTGTCACGAGGTTGTTAACAAATTCCCACCGTGCCAACACTTCTATCCAAAAACGCACACCCACCCTTCTCCTTTATACCCCTTCATTGCAGTTGGCCCTTTTTCCAAATGGGGAATTGATTTTATGCATTGTAATCCTACCTCAGTTAGAGGGCATGGTTACATCATCGTAGTTGTAGATTACTTCACAAAATGGGATGAGGATATGCCTACATATGCAAAGGATGGTAAGAATTCCTCCCTCTTCTTATTTAATCACGTGATAGCTAGGTTCAGAGTCCCACAGTCTATTGTCACTGACCACTGATCACATTTCTGAAATCAGATGATGACCGAGTTGCACACCAAGCTGGGTTTTTGCCATGAAAACTCAACACCTTACTATCTGCAGGCTAATGGTCAGGTCGAGGCCATTAACAAAGTTTTAAAAACCATGCTACGGAGGATGGTTGGAGACCATAAATCCAACTGGCACCTGACTCTCTTTTCTGCCCTTTGGGCTTACAGGACTTCGGTAAAAATAGTGATTGGTTTCACACCATTCTAGTCACTTTACGGACTAGAATTTGTCCTTCCTATCCAATGTTAGATTCCATCACTAAAACTTGCAATAGAACTTCTATCAAACACTTCCATCGAGGAAGAGATATTTCTATACCTGACTAATCTTGACGAAACTAGAAGAGATGCTGCCTTAGCTAATGAGGCACATAAGAAACGTGTCAACGCCCAGTACGATAAATCTATTCAACCTCGGGTTTTCAATGAAGGTGACCTAGTTTTGACCTACGATCAGAGACATGATAAACTAGGTAAAGGAAAGTTCGAGTCAATGTGGTATGGTCCCTTTGTCATCTGCAAAGTTTTAGAAAAAGGAGCTTACGAGCTCATAGGTTATGATGGGATACCCTTTGGGCAACCTCGCAATGGGTTGTACCTGAAGAGGTACTATGCTTAAATCATTTTTGTATGGTACCTTGTATATATCTATATTATTGACTTTCAGTGTGTTGTGTCTTGATTTAGTATTTTGTTGAGTTTAGTGTCCAAACTATTTATACCATGTTTTGGTTATGCAAATTAGATGGCTTTTATGGTTTTGCTAATGGTGCTTATTGTCATACCTTGAACCTTGCTTCAATTGCGTGGGTTCTCTATTCCCCAGATCATGACCTAATTAGTTCAGGAGCGGTTTGCATTGGTCTCGCTACCAACAACATAGACGAATATCAGGCAGTAATAGGTCTATTGACCAAGGCTGCATCTCGAAACATTAATGACTTGGTAGTGTTTATGGATTCACAATTAGTGGTTTGTCATCTAAACCATGTTTATGCCATCAGAAACCCTGTACTCCTTCGTTTATTTCAGAGAATGCATTTATTAGAAAGGTCATTCGAGTGTATTACTTATAGGCATGTCCCTAGGTCAGATAATACAGTTGTTGATTTGTTTGTAAACTACATTTTAGACTGGTATATTTCCCATTCATAACTTGTAAAATAAGCATAGTTTATTGTAAAGTAAACTGTAAATGACACATAAAATTCATGTAAATATAATTTCAATTTGAGACATATAAACACCAATAATAAGTATGTATGTATCTATCTATATATATATATATATATATATATATATATATATATATATATAAAGTGTTTTATACAAAAATGTGGTCACGAGACCTCGTCTGAAGCACTGTGGCTTTCAGGAAATACAAAATCATACAAAAAAAACCCTGAAGCTAGTAAGATTTTAGTAGTACACCATGCAGTCACTATCTAGTGATGCTCATGATAACACATGATAGCACATGCTACCCTGTGCAGAAGTCGGTTGAAATGGCCTCGCACCCCTGCAGTATGTCTCTGATACCTCATGGGGATATCATCTATCGCCGCATCAAGAATGTCGAAACTTAGCCACTCTAAGTTCTCCTCCAACTCAGTAAGGTGATCATCACCCCTGTGAACGAATTGAGCCCCAGCTCATCTATCCATAGAAGAAGATCCTCCAGGTCGTGTGCCACCAACATTTGCATGAAACATTAGGTCTTGTCACTACACATAAAAAACATAAAATATAAAAAATATAAAAACATAAACACTATTTTAGGGTTTTGTTTCTTACCAATATCACCCCACTGGGAACCAAGTGGTAGTGGTAGAGCAAAGTCACCTCTGAAATCTATCCCTTCGTAGGCGTAATCCACTATCATGAGGATCTGATCTCACAACCAATGGAAGAAAGCGGCCCCAAATTTTATCTTGGCTCTACCGCCACCTGTACGAGCCATAACCTCAACCCACCTCAGCATACGTAGGTCTCTAGCCCTAAGCTCAGTGAAAATCACCTGGGGTCTCATGAGAGGCACCCTCTCAAGAAAGAAACAAGCTAAAATAGACCCAAAACTGAACTGCTTTAGCTCTCCCTACCGACATTTTTTCAACTAATCTTTGATGACAGGAAGAAGTGTTTCTGCCCAGTTGTAAACTATGGGAGCCATAGCTTCTAGGGCATATAGCATGTGTTCCCAGGATGCATGATGAGGTCCTAGGATTCTAGCCAATCTCTGCATGATGAACAGAACTGTGCGAAGTGGCATATCCACCATAGCACTAATCAGGATCTTCTTACCTGACATTCTCGTGCCAGGCTGACAATGACGATTGATCAGCTCCTGAGTAGTCACAGTCCCTCCTCGAGAACCGATAAGAGAGATAGGAGTCCCTCGTCTAGACAACCCCATCAGAAAGTAGATATCCTCTACCTCTATGGTCAAAACATGAATCCCTACCTCAAAATATTGCTACTCTAGGTTCTGCATCTAAAGGATATGTTCTAGCAAGCGGGGATGGGAAATCATGCTTGGGGTCCGGAAAACATTTAGAAGGCCACAACCCCATAGGGCAGCCACACAACCTACATCTCCTACAGCTGCAGCATCATCCAGGTCATGTTTCCTTTCTTTTGAGATAACCATTTTATGATCAGATGAACCTGCCAAAAACAATTTAAAAGCCATTTAGAAACATTTATCATCATTGAAATTGCCTTCAAACTTTTATTTTGGCCGGTCTTTTAGTTTTTTGATGCCCACGGCCGGCACCACCTCTGTTCAGTTAAGACAGAGCGGTGCCACCGCCTGTGTATAATTGAAGAAACACGGTTCTTATTGAGCATCGCCTTTCTCGTAAGGGCTAGGAGCAGCGCCCGCATTTCTCTTTTTTGGTTTGGCCCATGAGCTCAAAAAATCGTGAAAATTGAAAACTGGAAACCATGAAATGAAAGGGAATGGATTTAGATGTTACTTGGAACTGACGGTATGAAAAACGGACTGTGGAAGCTCCCAAAATCTTCAGCTGAAGTTTTGGCACAAAACTACCCAAAATTTTCTCTAAGGTTGGTAAGTAGCGATATGAATTGTTTTTACTATTTACTTTGACTTTTATAGCCTATTTTAGGATTTTTTATATTTTAAAAGTCATTTTTATAGAAATACCCTTTTATATAGTTTGTGAAAGTAATTTTTCCAAATATTTTGGGAAAACTAATGGTCATTTAAGTCTTGCAGGGACAATTAATAAGCAATAAAGTCTATTGGGAAGTTCATTTTTGACTTTTTTGTACTTTTGAAAATAGAAAAATCCCTCAAGCATTCGTTTTGATACTTTGATCACGCTCTCAAAAACCAATATCAAAGTTTCGAGTCTTTTTCAAATTATTTTCAGACTCGTAAAACTAGTCATCATGAAAAGAGACCTAATGGAGTCTCCTTTAAACTCTTTTCGGACTCCCTAATATGAAAAGATTGTCGAGTACTTGTCTTCTTCATACTCGTAAAAGTATTTGAAGAGTCGTCTCTCCGATGGTAGGTTATCTCTTTTTTAGTTCAGATAGACTATTTACGAAAAAGGAACACTTTAGCCAATCATGACTGGAAGAGTTCTCTTGTGTATTATTTTACACTTTTTCGGGCCCTAGAGACTAAATCATACGAAAAAAGGACCATTTTGGAGTCTTCTTTTGTCTTCGTTCAAACTCTCTAAACGTGAACGATACTGAGTTAACTTTCATTGGACTCATTAAACTAAACATTGAGAGACCCTTTTTTGGGAACAAACACCTCATTTCTCAAGTTCATAAAACGTATGAGAATGGACTTGTCTTCGGATAAGCTACAAGTGTTTGCTACCCTATTTGGACTCGTAAAAACGAAAAGATGCACTCACTAATCATGATGGAGAAATTAAGGGAAGGGAATCAATTCATTTTGCAAATAAAATGGCAGTCGTCACCTTTGAACATGGCATTTGTCTACATTTCATTCAGTCAATTGGGTAAATCAGCTTGTCTCTGAGTCAATCCACTTTCATGAGTCATGTCGTTCCTTTGAGTCTTTCAAAGAATGCATTGTCCAATGTCGTATTGTGTTCCACCTTGTTGAGTCAATGCTGCCAAGTCTTTTGTCGTGTCGTCCGATGTTCAAAGGGAAATCAGAAGTTTACCTCTGCAGTTGAAACAACCTTTTGTGTCAGTACCTTTTGAGTCAATTCAATGGTTACATTATCTACAACTTTCCAGAACTTTGTTCCGAGTTTCGTGTCATCGATGTGGGATTCATCATGGCCCTCCTTAGACAAGACTATTCCTGTCGACATCAGCTCATCATCTAGGAATTAGTTTTAGAAACAAGTTTAGTACCTTGAGATCTATATGCCTCAATGACAGATTCTCTCACTCTCGACATAGGTTCACATCATTGACCTTTGATCAAGAGATTCGACTAAGTGTACCACATCAAATCATCTATTCGCACTTATTAGATTGTACTAGAGTACCTTGTGAATCATTGACATTAATGGTGATCTCTCTTGCACTTGTTAAAGGTTCACATCATTGACCGGTAATCAAGTGGTTTCTACCATGTTCGACTTCAGATCATTGTAGTCACATGGATAGAATCATACTTTGTGGAAGACGAGACGAAGACCCTGGGTATCTATTTGAAAGCACTCATAGCTTTCTCGCCATGTTGCGATGGAGTATATTGTGTGAACTACCAACATGGATCCACATTTGTATGGTCATGGCTATGCTCAAATTTGTGTCTGTATGACATAGATCTACATTGTATGTCTAGTAGCTATGTCCAAGTTTGAGCCCTCTATCACATGGATCTACGTTGTATTCTAGTAGCCATTTTTGTTTATCTCTCTCATGGATCTGCCTTGTATTGGTCTACAGCCATGATAAAGACACATTTTGCTCATAAGTCAAAAGTATTGATGTATTGCAAATGCATGGTTGATGATCTTTGATCAAGATGATTCTTGCCTCGAAGTGATAACTTTCTCTTTCAAAGCTCTCGCCAATCGTATCCCTCTAGCCTCATGCTTTGGGGGGCATTTTGTTATACCTAAATCTCGTCATCGGCATGTGATAAGATCCCAAACTTCAGTGTTAACCTCGATCCCAAATTGTGAAGCCAAGAACATTGATCTACACATCAAATTTGCATATGAAAATCCAGCACCGCTTCTATCCTTTAGTAAAAAAGTGGTATCTTCTTTAGCACCACCTTTAATGCGTTGGCAGTAAGTGGTGGTGCTGCCTTTACCCGTTAAGTAAGGCGCGGTTCTGCCCAGAACAGCTCTGTCATGGTGAACAAAGAGCGGTGCCCTTGGTAAAAAGTGAAAAAGAGAAGGTCTCATGAAACTTCTCGAAAGAAGGCTTCGTGGCACCCTTATCCCTGATCATTTGGGTCAGTTGGGCTCGAGATCCATCCTTGTAGGATTTCCTAACCACCTCACCCATCAATTTCTCAACCATCACTATCCATTCCAAGCCTATAAAAGCAGGCTCAATTCCCATGGTTGAGGAGAGAGTAATGTTATATTGTTGCTTTGATATTCTGGCCTAAGTCATTCAAGAGAGCTTGAGGGAGCAAGTTTGAGCTGTACGAGATAAGATGTTGGTTTTGTGAGAGAGCATATCAACACTAAGGCATATGTTGTAAACTCTTTCTTCACTTTATTAATGTAAAGTTGGTTCCTTTCCCATATATTTGTTATGTTATAATCTTGCATATTATTGTAAGATTCCTTAGTCACTGACATAGATCTATAGATGATGTTCTGGTATCTTTGATCTCTTGTGTGTTTGATGTGTTTTTGCAGGTGTTTTCTTGGAGATCTTTTGTCATAAGAGAAGAATCACATCACTCTATCAAATATTGCATTCGAGGTGCGTGTAGTTTCTAGGGAAAGTCTTCCAACCTTATTGTGAACCATTTGTTCTGGATCTGAACCATACAGACCAGAGGAACAACTTCTGTCCACAAAAGATGCAACAAAATTCCTAGCAACAATGTCGAGAACAAATCTATTGTTGCAGACATTCCACTATAAAAAATTTTGATACCTAACATTTTTGGAATATAATTTTGATCGTAATTAATGATTTATGCATGTTAAGTTTTTTATAATGTTTTTCATAAAACGCTTATATGTTGGCACACCCATATATGAAGCCTACGTAATGAACTACTACTATCAATATGTACAATATAATTTGTTAATAAACTGAATCACAATTTTTTTAGTGGAAAAAAAAATCACCACCTCGTGAATATAAAACTCTCTTTTAAGTTCGACTCATAGTTATGTATTCACTAGCGGATAATTTTGACGAGTGTTTAAAACGTTACTTTTATTGATAATATTATTTGACACTAAGAATAGCTGTTAAAACGTTACCTTTATTGATATATTATTGGACACTAGGAATAGTATAGGTCATGTTCACACTTATTCCGTCCGGTCAAATACCATTATTGATTCCATGCAGTCAAATGGACTGTCATGTGTGGTCATATCTATATTATTTAAACACCAAAAGCTCACATGTTTCAATCATAACTGTGTACTTTTATGAAGTGAAAGATAAATAAAAATGCCCTTCCTCGTTACATGCATGATGAGCAACCGGCTAGCAATATTTGTTATGCTATGGAGCATTTAATGCGTCGGCGGTGGCACTGTCCACCGTCAGATCGCTCTTTGGAACGGATCCGACGGCAGACAGTGCCACCGCCGTCGCATTAAATGCTCCATAGCATAACAAGTATTGTTCGCCCAACCTACAATAACTAGAAGAAAACAGCGTAGCTAAAGCATTGTGTGGGATTTTAAAGCATTATCTTTTGATTTGATTTACAATCAATACAACCTTCTTTTGATTTTATTTATTCTGTTAAAGCTTTGGGTAGGTTTTTTAACCAGCTATCTTTTGATTGGATCTATTCTATCAAAGCTTTAGGTAGGTTTTTTAACAAGCTATCTTTTGATTGGATTTATACGTTCTTACTGGAACACCTCCAACAACTTTATGGAAATACTGTAACATTCCAACAACTTTATGGAAATATTGTAGCATTTCAATGACTTTTGAAAATATTACAATATTTTCCACTAACCAGCTTTAGAAAATGTTGCAGTATTCCTCTCCGACCATATATTTAAAAAGAAGTGTGCGTGGACATTCCATTGAAATAGAACTGGAATCGGCTTCAAATTTGGACTTTGCAGTGTATCAATAATATATTATAATCTCGCAGAATGCTAAAACGCGACCAAATCAATTGCTTGTAGCTTCCTCCACTGAAGCGCACCCAAAACAAAAACTAACAAACAAAAGTAGACGAACAGCTGATATTTCATTACATGTAAAGAAAACGATTACATTACAACACGATATTATATCTCAAACTGTGTACATCAAAACGACATGAGGTTCCGACTTCCCATATTACATACGCGCTGAAGTCTACAAATGACGCTGCAGTTACCGCAGTTACTGTTAACATAATGAAAAGCAATCGTAGCATGTTATGTTACATCTGTTTCCACTATTTTGGACAAAACTTGTATCTAAATATTTTGGTATTCATTGTATGAGATATATCAGTGGACCTTTACTGATCCAAAAATCATCCGTGCTTTTGTTGTTGGCTACCTTGAAATGTCAGACATGGAGGAGTAGTCTAATTGTTCTTTCTCCCAACTCAACTGTGATGCAACGCCATTATGCATTGGAACGTATTCCTGCAACGCCATGCCACGCAGTCATACTCAGAACTTTTAACAATGCAATCATTGTGCACCATAGCCATACAATTACATTTAACAAATTTCGTTATGGCAATAACATGGAAAATGTATTCACTTTTTTTTGGGGGGGAACGGGGATTAATAATTGACATCAACATGTCTACCTTCTTCACAACGTTCAGATTGAGATAACCTATGGCAATGTAACTTAGACTAAACTTAATTAAATGCATTGGAGAGCATTATGGAACCTATGACTTAGGGATCAGTCAGGCAATGCAGGCTAAGAAAATTAGTTTCATCATGTGTAACATACTTACGTTTTGAGCATAATTATATTTATTAGCACAGTCACAAGTAAAGTGGTACAGTGACAAAATAAAAACATATACCAATACTATTTAATAAAGAAAAAAAACAAAAAATATATGAAAAATTAAGGATTTTTTTAACCTACATCCTTTAATAAAGCTTATTTAAATCTTAATCAAGATGTATTTAATCTTAACAATATTGCACCCAACGTGCATTTAATCATAACAAGATTGCACTCTTTAACTGAAGCTTATTTAAATCTTAATCAAGATGCATTTAACCATAATTCTTAGTCAAAATGCATTTAAGCTTAGCAAAATAAGACTACCATGATTTTCATGAATCCCTATTATACACTTGGGATTAATGTTATTGATCCGCTTAAACAAGTCCAAAATCCAAAATCCAACCATAAACATAATAATAACAAAAATCAAAATTATGATAGATATACAGTAATGACAGACAGAGCCAGCCCCTTGTGTCTCTTTGGATATGGCATGCATGGTAATGATATGACGGAGCAAAGTGGTGTACCCATTACTTACTTCCAATTTTCGTACTAATTCGTTAGCAGTTGGTGCAGAGACGATGATGTGACGAGCAGCAGTGGAGATAAAACCCTCGTCAACAGCTTTATCAATAAAGGATAACAAAGAGTTGTAGTAACCGTCCACGTTCAACAATCCTACCTGTCAGCAGAACAATAATTCCCGTAAAAATTATCCATCCATCCATCCCTCTTCGTTCCGTATCTGCAATGTCTACAATAATTTCGTGGCAGTGGAGGAGTTGCAGATCTCGTACCCCAATTCAAGTGGAGAATGAAAAATGTTTCACGTAAAGGAAGCAATCAATGACTTACTGGCTTATCGTGGATGCCCAGCTGAGCCCACGTTATGACTTCCAAAAGTTCTTCCAGTGTTCCATATCCACCTGGCCTCAATGAGATTGATTGATAACATTACACTTCAGCTAGTGACAAAATACATTGACAGAAAGTACTACAAATGAAGTGTCTGTCAAGCCAATCAATATTCCACATTTAGCATTTAGGCCCGGGCCGACTAGGCTAATCCTGGAGCTTAACCCACAAAGTAAGATTGACAGTCATGGAGGAAGACACACCTGGCAATGCAATAAAAGCATCTGCTTGACGAGCCATCTCGGCCTTCCTTTGATGCATATCAGACACAGCTCTCACCTCTCCTACTGTTTCTCCCGATATCTGGAAATGAAAATTCCGATGAGAGTTTTCTTATAATTATAATAATGCGGCAGAGGACTAATACATCATATCTTATTGGTTCTATTTGGCCAAAGTACATAATAGTGATAGCAAGTCTGTAATTTATTGTTAATAGCGAAGCTCTTAAAACGTGGTCCCAGAACAGATAACAGGCTGCAGACCATTCGACAACTCCACCCAATTTAACCCACCAGGCTAAAGCTGTCGGTTGGACAATATGGTTGCGTGCTCACCTCTATGGATGAAAAATTTAATTAATTATGTAGACTTGATGTATATGAAACACAGAAGGAATTTAATTATTCAAGATGGCGTGAGTAGTCTTACCTCTCGAGGCATTAGAGTCTTTGGAATCACGCTGCAGAAACAAATAACAGAAGGTTTAGCTCTATGATGAATGCTGTAACTAAACATTTATTTGCTGTCATTACTTTATGATCGGGATTTCTAGATCGGCTATTAGACGCTGTTATGCTCAAGTAATAATAATTAACAGTGATAGCTACCGTTATATAATAGTCCATGGGCCTAAGACTTGCAGTAGGGGGAGCCCAGAGGCAGAAAAAAAAACTGTAGATAATTAAGACTAATAAAGCACAAACAGCTCACCCCAGCACATGGCGACCACCATCATGCACTGCTTGCGAAACGAGGCCCATTAGTCCCACACTGCCTCCTCCATAAACCAAATCAATTTTTCTCAAAACCTGCCAAATCCAAAAACCAAAGAAGGAAAAAAAAATCAAACAACGCTATCCCCATTCATCCCTACTCGTATATATTTGTCCAAACTTATATAAATCTCAAGTTGAAATTCTCCACAAAATTGACCGTATATGCACACAGGATTTTATCGCTCAATAGGTGAGATTCAATAGCAACCCCAATTATTATGAGGCAGGAATAGTTTAAAAGGCATGTACAAAATCTGTAACAAAGACGGGCAAAACAAAACTAAGAGTTCTTCATGCTAATTTTCCATGCAGATATGTTTCCAGGATCCGTATGCAGAACACGCAAACACAGTACGACAAAAGGTATGATAATAAGCATACATGGTCCTGTTGTCAGCGTGAATTGGGAGTGCAACTACATAATGATAAAACCCCTACAAAAATTACCTACGGAAGCCAAAGATAGCAGCTCCCATCTCGAAAATTAGAGAACAAGAACACAGAATATAAACTTCAGCTCAAAATCTCCATTAAAACGTTAAAACATACAAATCTCGAACATTATGATTGTGGGATTTCTAGTGAAACGATAAAAAAGCCAAGTAAGAAACGAGCGGCTCGTGCCAGTCGAAGATGCATCAAGACCAGTGGATAACATAGTTAGAGTGAAAGATAGATAGAATTGTAAACTCTCCGAGTGGGGCGCGTGAGAATTATTAAGTCAACATATGAGAAAAAGGATATATGCAAGAAATGAGAGCACCGAGAATTAAGGCCGAGAATGCATATATTTTGTAACATAGACGTAATTATACCAGTTCTTTGCCAAGCTCAATGGCAGCTTCCTGGTAGCTGGGTTTCTTGCCCGGACTGCTTCCACAGAATACGCAGAGTCTCTGAAACCTTGACATGATCTCTATATCAGAAACTCTGAATCGATCCAGGAATACTATAGTTTTATGAAAAACGACAGCCTATATAGTGTTCTAATGTTGTGAAAGAAGCACAAGTTCTGTCAATCAGTGATTGCTCATACAATCTGCATGTCCATATCACCGGTACCCTTTATTATTCACCTACGGCTACGACTACCACCCCTTCCATGCCCGATCTCATCTCATCTCATCTCACTCGCGCACACACCAATCCCGTTGTTCAAACTTCACACACGTGCAAAGCCAACTAGACCGGAATCCGGAATTCTCTCTATTCTATTTTAGTTGAGCACTGAGCAGACACCGAGGGAGCGGAGGAGCCTGTTAACCAGTCCGGTTCAGTTCTTCAATCGCGGAACAGTGCCGCAAATATTGCACTCAACTCTGGTTTTACTTCCGTCTCACTCTCAAATATTAGTGCACAACCTTACCGATATTCCTCATAGCCTTACGAGCCGAATGATTAATAATACCGACAGAACTTCCACCTCCCGCCAATCCAAAGAGCACTCATTTGACAACTGTGGTCGGTCGGGACTCGTTAGTTCCAACACACACTGTTCATCTCCAAATCATTTCTTGGGTCGGTGGGTCTTTGCCGGAATCTGGTTTGCTAACTGCTGTCCTCGTCACATCTAATCTAATATAATCCAACGCTCTCCCCATTTCCTCGTCACATCTAAAATCTAGTAATCCAATTCGCTCCCTGTTTTGAGCGTTTGACTTTACGATTTTACCTTAACCTTGTAGCACAAATTATAATTATATTAATTAGAACGTTAAAGATTTTAATCCCAGCCCCACCAATATATATATATATATATATATATAGTACGGGGTTGCAAATAGCAAAACAAGTTTCGCCGTGGTGATAAGGCCCCCATTCCCACTAGCAGTGGGATATAATTTCAAGGTTCAGCCCTTCAACTGCAATGCAAACCTCATTGATACGCTGTGAATATAAATTGGCTAGCAAAGTACCGCACTCGCTGCTCACTTGCATTTTCCTTTTCATATAATAATGTGAATAACAACATGCCACTCATTTCTACTCAGTTGAAATCATATGAAGCTACGCGTTTTATATCAACTTTCCTTTCGGAAATAACAACCCAGTTTTCTTAATATAATTTTCATTCCCTTATTAGTTTTCTTTCCTGCTTTTATCTGAATTATGGTCTAATTAATCGTGTAATACACCATAATACCAATTTGAAATTTTAATTGTTATTATTGTGTTATAATAATGGAGAATTGGGCCAAAATATCCATTAGCGGTAGAGCCGGAAACCGTACTTGTAAACTGTCAATTTTCAGTATACGGCCTATCTAGTCAATGACGACCATTCGTCCATCGTAGTCTGAGCCGGATTAGGATAGATAATTATCTGCACCTGCCAGTGCCACCCAGTGCCGGATGGCGCTTTTATACGAAAAGACGCGACTCTAGGCGAATACGACACGCATGATAGCGTCCCGCGAGGGTTGTGGGAGTGGCTGTTTGCTTGTCTGTATCTAGACCCACTAACACAGTTCGATCTTTATACGCTACATATGGGGTGGGGCGAGGCGCGGCGGCCGGGCCCCATTGCCCCATTCTATTCTTTAGTGTTTACCTTTAATAATTCTAATTCTCACACCAACTGAAGACTGAAGTATTCAATTTACCAGTCAAAATCCACCAGCACGAAATGATTATAAAATGTCAAGTAATTAATTACCTTCGCACACTTTAATTAATTAAATAATATTCCTTACACACTGACTCTCACAACGACTAAGACGTTTCGAGGAAGCAACCCTAAAAGTAAAAAATATAATGAATTTAGAAAAACTGAAAAGAAAAGACAAAAGCGGGCGAGGGGAGAAGCGATCTATGGAAGCCCAAGGAAGCGCACGCGCTGAGCGCCAGGCTTCGGCAGTTCGGCCGGTCCCCTCCTCGTGAGCTGTCATTGTCAATCCCTTGGTACACATGCCAGCTGGAACTGCAGCCAATCACAGTTCTCCTGCCCCTCGGTCATCATGCCATTCTTCCCACACACTCATCTCATCTCATATGATCTCATCCCAAGTTCCCTTCCACGTAAGCCAACTGTCCATAATCTAATCCAAAGAAAAAGATTAACTATACTTCCTGGTTGGACGACTATATGCGCTGTCCATTTTAAGTACATTATGAACATAGGCGCTGCTCTGCAACCTTTTAGCCTGCTTTAACTTTTTTCATTTCTAGTTACAGTGATGGGGGAGCCAACTGCGTCGTTGGGTTGGCCAACGGTCGGGGACCAGCCGGACAGGATCAGAGCCCAACGCCATTCATTTTTTGAACAGCGCCTGGTTCCAATGCGATTTGACTTAGGCGGCATGTGGAACACGAAGAATCGGGAGTCGGGACGGGAAAGGAGTAGTACGAGACGTCAGAAGAAGGATTCCGCATTAAATGGGTATGGCCACTGGAGACTCGAGAGCAAGTGGTGTTATGATGCGCCGGAGAAAACAAGTTTTAAATACTTTTCGGGCCCCAATCTGCAGCAAGGCGCGACGAACGGCCCGCACGAACGGTCAGCCGCCGGCAATGATGAGATGGTCCCACTCGCCTCGCCCTGCCTTGTGGTTGTGAATATCACTCCCCGGGATCGCCAAACCCGTAACGGAACCGCTTGCCCGTCCGTCAGCATTGAGCAAAGGCATCCCTTTCGCTGGTGCTGGTGGACCTGACATTCCCAATCCCACCGACGCCTGTGCTTGGAATTTCCAAATTCCAATCATATCTCTCTCTCTCTACGCACTAACACTGCTAGTATCCTGGAGGCTCTGCTCTGCCTCCACCCGTTCTCCTCCAACACCCCAAGATTGCCCCCACTGGCACTCAGATGAGATGAGTGTGGTGGGCCGACTCCACCTCCACCTCCACATCCACATCTTCTAATTATAATTGATTTTAATCCATTGGAATAGTATGAACTGCAAAGGGTTAGGGAGACGAGTGTGGGTGGGTCCCGCGAGAGTGTCCAGTATTGGGGGAGGGGTTATTCGTTGATAAATGTGATGGATGGGGCCGGGCGGAAGGCCAGTCTGCGACAAACAAAGACAAACGATGATGCCAGGCCAGGGCCAGTGCCACCCCTTAAAATAAAGGAAAGTAATGAAAGAACCCATCAACCATTACTCTGCACACTTGTCATTCGCTGCACTCTTTCTTTTTCGCTCATCGCACCACGTTCCTAAAAGGAAAACCCTCAGAATCTCTTTTCTCTCTCTTACCTTCCTTTGGGAAACCAAAAGGAAATTCGTTAGCAGTAGCACATACACCCGGAAACATGTGGTGACCGTCCAAAAACAACATTACAGGTTTTGCCTCCCTCCCCATTCTATTCAATCGTCACTTAACACACGGTAACAAGAAATTAGCACCAACACGTATTGATATGGGGGTGTTAAAACGGATAAATTACATTATTCTATTTAATGCGACGTGACTCATTCCATATATAAACTCTGATCAGTCTAGTCTTTTTCTTTTCTCTTTGGGGAAATAAAGATAAAACTCTTGAGTTGTAAGTTTATTTTTATTATACATATTCAACATAAAAAAAACTTTTAGACTAAAAAAGCATTTCTTGATATTCTATTGAATCAAAGGTAATTTATTACATCTTCTAGTCAACAAGATCATTCATGTAAATCTAATCACAATACATGAAACATTATTATCAAAAAAAACTAGGAGGGAGATAGGACTGAGCCAGCTTTTGTCTCCACCTGGGCTTGATGTACCAAAAGAAGATCCTTTCATAAAAAACTGCAAGTTAGGTCAGCCATATATGTCTCAAGGGAAGATAATATGAGCCTTGAGGCATTATCCAAGACAAGTTTGAGTCCTCTCAAATTCCAGAGATAAGCTCAATAAACCAAAATCTGTAGAAAGTTAGCATCCCAAGGGGACTAACTACATCAAAACATAGTCCTTGGTCAGCAACACGGCTAATACTCAAAACAGCTAAAGATCTACTTCCCCATAAATATCACCTTTACAATATTCTGTAAAAGTAAGATGGCCAGGAGCCATAAGCAGCCCATCCTTGGATAATGAATCAACCCTCATATTATATTCCCTATAAACATGGCTGAAATCCACTGAAGTGAACAAAGAAATCAGCTTTTTGGTGTTGTTGCACCAAGCATCTAGGTTCACAATAGCAAGAGTGGATTCATCCTTTGCCCAATTTATAATCACAGAGGAGTCGCCAAAGATATGTAGATATGGAAATCCAATATCTTTGGCAATGGAAAGTAAAGCCCAGAGTGCCAAAAGCTTGGCTCTTGTATTAGTGCTGCAACCGCAGCCTAATTTTATTTCAGTGAAATGTTGTTCATTAATCCATATACATACCCCTGCTCCACCTTTAGAATCCGTTGCAGCTCCATCAAAGTAAGCCATGGGAAATTTTTTTAAAGGAGGATCCCCAATATTCCTGGCTTTAGGTATTTTAGCTTGGGATACCGGATAAGTTAAATCTTCAGCTATAATCTTATGACAGAGACAAGGGATATTTGGCTCTTTGTTCTAAAAAATGTAGTTGTTCCTAGTCTTCCAAAGGTTCCAGATGAACCAAAAAGGCAGGTATGAGAGCATCTTATCTTTTTCCATCCAGTTGATGATGTTTCCTGTAAGGCTCGGCTTAGACCAGTCCACCCGTATGTCAGCCAAGCAAACCAGTACCTCACGAGCAAAGGAACAATTTACAAACAGATGGTCGATTGATTCAGCTTCCTCCTTACAAAGGCAACACCTGTTTGGACCGAGCCAGTCCCTATTGCAGAGATTATCCCTAGTATTTATTTTATTAAAGAATGCCAACCAAGTAAAGCACTTCAACTTTTGTGGAATGTTGAAGTTTTAGATCTGTGTGATGATACAGCCAGAAGGAGGAGGCAAAAAATCTGATATAATAAGCTCATATGTTTTTTTTGTAGAAACCAAGCATGAATCCTTATCATACAGCCAGAGAAGAGAATCATCCACATCCCTGATTTTTATCCCACCGTGAGAGAGACCTTTAACAAAAGATATCCACTGTTCAACCCATTCACCCCCCAAATCTAGATCATGGGCTGATAACCATCCATTATAACCAATAGAGAGACCATCCAATTTTTGTGCCTTGGCCAAGCACGATATCCCATAGTGTTAGCTGGAATATTTCACCTCCTGCGGACAGCAAGGTGTTCCACTGGTCTGAATGGTTTAGATCCAGAACAAATAGAGGACAAAGGTTGAAGACTCTCTCTAGACGTCGTAGATACCTGGAATGTGATGCTTCGATCATTACCCTGTGTACCTGCAATAAGCTTCAACACATGAACATATCAAAACCACCAGAATATAATCTACTAATATATGTTAGTGACTAAGGAATCTAACAACATACATGTAAAATCGAATGACAACAATATATGTGGGACAGAAATCAACTTACATTAAAGAAATATGAAGAATTTTACAACCAAGCCTCAGTGTTGACATGCATCTCCATGAAACCAAGCATTCTCATCCCCAAAAGCTCCGACTTTAGCTCTCTATGCTCTCCCAAATGATCTTGTGCCAAGTAATCAATCCAACAGCATAACAATACCTTCAGAGTCCTCCCCTCAACCATGGACATGAGCTTGTATTTATAAGGCTCAATGGATAGGGATGGTTGAGAGATTTGTGGATGAGGTGGCCTCTAAGATCCTAGGATGAGGAATCTCGAGCTCAACTAACCCACAATGATAAGGATAAGGGAGAACACAAGCCTTATGATCTAGAAGCCTCAAGAATCTTCTATTTTTCCCATTTTACCGAGGGTACCGCTTTTCTCCTTCAATGATAGAGCGGTTCAAGTAAGAAACGCTTATAGACTAAGGGCCATAAGTGGTGGCATCGCTTGTGGATAACAAGGGATAGGCGGTGCGAGCAAGGTACCACTTTTGGACAAAGGGGAAGGCGCGGTGCTGAGCATTTTTGTGAAAGATTGACAAAATGGTATGAGTTTCCACTCCAAGCTCTAAGATTCAGGGCAAGTAGGTATGTTAAGAGTCTTATCACATGATGGTGACAGGATTTTGGTATAATAGGATGCCCCCCAAAGCATGAGTCTTAGAGGGATACGATAAACGAGAGCTTTGAGAGAACAAGTCATCGCTACCAGCCAGCTTCTTCTCATCATTCTTCTTCTTTGCTCTGAGCTGGACTCTTCTACTATCTGAGCTTGACTCTTCATCCTTAGCGTCTGCTTGACCTATGGTGCACCTAGTTTCACAACCCTGGGCGGCGTCGTCATAGCAGACTCGAGGCCAGCACGCTGGAATCGTCGCACAACATCTTCTAAAGGTTCCTTCTCGGACATAAACCATCTGGTGCAGTACTATGGACTGGTAATGGCTGTGAAAATGGGGAAACTAGCACTCTGTAATTGGAGTATCTCTGCACAGGGAAAACTTCTACAAATTGCTCTATAACTCTCAGAAATCGCAAAAGTAACCCTTCTGTATGAATGATCTGTGTATTTATAATGAAGGCGATAATCTCTGAAGCAACGGTCACTTAAGCTAGACCCGTTGGCGGCAGTTATTGCATGGACAAGACAACACCCGACGCCCCGATCCTCATTAAGTGCTAAAAATCCGATCAAATCTCCCTTGAAAATTATGTACAGGCACCGGTCTCGACCAAGATTTACCAAATCTAGGGCAACGTATACCTATCATATCTAGATTAATTTCTTGTCATAGGGCGAAGTGACTGGCCCTCTGTCCCTTTTCAAAATTGTCTTCGTGGCACAGGGAACATCGCCTCGCTGCGATGTCACACAGCATCGTCCTGGACCAAAAATTTGGCGTGAGACTCTGCAACGTTCAAAAACTCCGCAAGCGTCCTATGACTTGCGCAAAATAAACTTTCCTGCTTCGATTCCTCCTACTTATAACTTTTTTTTGTGTGTGTAGACTAATTATGGGTGCAATGCCTCCTTTCAACTACACTGAACATCTGCACCTCTTAGTTCTCTGAGTTAGGGTTTAGAGGTGGAGTGGCTATCACTATAAGGCTTAAGCCTACTGCCATTAATCAAAGTAGGAATAAGTTCCCTGTTCAGTTTACTGAGCTGAACGACACCTCCTTCTGTGACCTGCTGAATCTGATATGGCCCCAACCAATGTGTCTTGAACTTCCCTGGAAACTTAACAAACTTGCTGTCGTAAAGGGGCACTAGGTATCCTATCTGAAAAATATTACTCTTGATGTGCCTGTCATGCCAAACTTTTTCTTGTGCCTTCTGCACTTTTTGATGAAATCCTGCGATGAATCTGTCTTCTTCTAAGGCAAGCAGTTGCGCTAGTCTTTCATTCATCGTATCTGTATCAGCCATCTTAGTAATTTGAGCAATTCTTAAACTGGGAATAATATATTCCATAGGCATAACAGCCTCTTGTCCATACACCAAGCTGAAAGGTGTGTGTCCTGTAAGTTTCTTGCATGTAGTCCTATAAGCCCATAATACAGCATTAACCCTGAGGTCCCAATCATCTCTTTGGTTGTTACAGATCTTAGTAAGAGCATTTTCTAGAATCTTGTTAAAAACCTCCACCGTACCATTATCTTGTGGGTGGTAGGGAGTGCTCTTATGATGCTATATCTGAAATTCCTCCATCAAGGCCTGAATAGTGCGATTCAAAAAGTGTGTGCCTTAATCACTCATCAAAATTGCTGGACATCCAAATCTACTTATGATGTTTTCAAAAATGAACTGTGCAGCTGTAGCAGCATCACAATTCCTTACTGCTTTGGCCTTTGCCCACCTGGTGAGGTATTCTGTTCCTATGATAATGTATCTCACACCAGTTTGTTTCCCTGGTGAGTTGATAGGACCCACAAAATCTATAGCCCACTTTTCAAATACCCGCAGCGTAATCTGTGGTCGCAGCGGCATTTCATCTCTCCTCAAAGGTTTTCCTACCCTCTGGCAGATATCGCAGCATCTGCAAAAATCCTTAGTGTCTTTATGCAAAGTAGGCCACCATAATCCTGCGGCTAGAATTTTATGAGCAGTGGGCTTTCCTGCGAAATGACCTCCTGCGGTACCTGAATGTGCTTCTCTGATAATGGCCTCTTTCTCATGCGGCATAACGCATATGCGCGGGACTTCATCTGGACCTAACTTATATAAATGTCCTGTGACCAAAGTGAAGTCTGCTGCTAGCATCTTATCAATCTCATTCTTAACTTTTTCTTTATAACGAGGATTTAATCTGTATGGACGCTGCTTAACTGGCCTAGCATCCTCTTTCAAAGGTATCCACATGACTCCCAAATATCCTACTATTCCCTTCATTTCTGTAAACTTAGTGGGAAATAAGTCCTGATAGTCATGTAACAAATCTGCGATGTGTCCTACCGTTTCATCATCCCAATAGTCTCCAATAGAGGCAAACTTTGGTTCTGTTTCTGTGCCAATATTGATGTTTTTAATCTTAATAGGCTCTGTGACAGCTGGAATGTCTAGCTTTGGTCCCTCAACTTCGCGAGTCCCTTCTGACTCTGGAATGTTGATACTGCGAGGATTCTCATCCTCATCACCTGGCTCTTCTGCGAAGTTGTAACACTCTAGCGCATGTTCTAACTGGATGGCCCAATCAGGTTGAGCAGACATTGGTAGGGTACAGTCATCAAATATCTTAGTCTTTATAATCTCTAGAGCCTGATCAATGCTTGGATACTCAGATTCAAAAGTGAAAGTGAGTAGAAAGTTGTCTATCATAACTGGCCATTTAATCGTTCCTCTGCGCAACTCTGTCTCAGTGTACCAGTTCCTTGGGACTGTGTCTAAAGTGTGAATGAATAGGTGGACCCATTCATCCTCTGGAATGTCCAACCAATTCTGTTCACAAATCTTAATATGTGACTTGGGGTCACTTTCTCCTGTATATTTCTGCTGGAAACGCTCCTTGTCATTAGAGAATTTGATCGCCATCAATCTCTTAAAATCATCCCATGATGCGATACTTTCTTTATGTGCATGCCACCATCTTGTAGGTGTGGCTCTTACTGCAAGGTCAATAGCTGTCATCCTCTGCTCATGAGGGATTTCCTGCTCAAACTGCTATAAAAAGTCATTGACATCCGCTAAGCCATCAAACGACGGAATATCCTTAATCTATGTTCCAATCCATCGCAGTGACTTAGTCATAAATGCACATCTGTGAGCTGAGACTTCGTAAAGTCTATTCTGCCAATTTTCTAAACTAACATCCGAATCTGATGCGCATGAGCTGTCGCATTGCCAACTAATATTTCCTTCTGCGGTGGGGTTGGTATAATCACTCTGGTTAGCAATCATCTGATAGAAGCTCTCCATATTACGCACCTCTTCCTCTGCTCTGATAGGTTCAATGTATCGAGGACCCTGAAAAGGATCCAACGGTGCGATGACTCGAATCTGTTTATCCTCAAAGGTCGTTTGTCTTTTCTTCAAATCGATAACAGCCATGTTATCAATTGCCCAATCAATACCTAATAAAGCTGGGTACGGTCTTTTATCACCAATAATTTCTATGACTTCAAAATCTGCAAAGCTGCGAACTCCGTCAATATCAACTGGTACTTGCGATAATCGACCCAATGGCGATACCCTCTGCTGATTGGCTAGTCGCAGATGGATAGGTGATCTGGCTAACTTAGGGCTACCCATCTATTCCCATGTCTGTTTAGTAAGAACATTTACCTCTGATCCTAAATCTAGGATTACCTCATCCATTTCAAACTCTCCAATTTGTGCTGTGAGTCTCATTTCTCTTCATGTTCTTGTATGGCCCATAATATTATGAACAGCATGCTGCGTACTGCTCACAGAAGAAGACTGCTGATACTGATCTATGATGCATTGAAGCTCTCCTATGGCTTTCTCATTTCTTACGAGTTTCAAGCAGCTCCGCAGGAAGGATTGTACACTTCCTGTCAACTCCTCCTCTTCGCACCTTCCAGATGTGGTAGCCTGCGATGTTTGCACAGGACTAATGCCACAAGGTTTTTGCTGCGGTATGCCCCTACGAGGCAATATCTGCGATCCTGCTGGTGTAGGGTCAGTAAAGAAAATTTTAGCTTGCTAAAATGTTTCTTTGTTCTTCTGCAGGTCAAGTGGTGTAGATTTATCAGTTGCTTTACGCACCCACTTCGGACCTGTATTCTTTTCGGCATCCTGCGATGTCCTACTAGTAGAAGCACCACTGCGAGTCACAATATTGACTCTTGGTTCTAGTTCTTTCTGCTCAGCAACAATAAGCTGAATATTCTGGTTTACTACTAGCTTAGGATCCTTAATCTTGGCTATCAAGATAGGACATTCTTCTATAGTATGATCATAGGACTTGCAATACTTACATGTTGTAGTAGGGTTCTGACAATCCCTATCATAATGTCCTACAGCTCCACAGTTGTAACAAACAATCGGTCCACGGCCACGGCCAAAGCCTCCACCACGACCTCGTCCTCTGAATCCTCCACCACGGCCATCATGAGCCAATTCATGCTGTGGTCCTGCTGATGGTCCTGATGTCTCTGACTGGACTCTGTAGAAGTCATGTTTTCTCTCTATCATGAGATCATAAGCTCTGCAATTATTTTCATCATGTCCTACTGACTTACAAAAGTTACAGTATAAATTCTTAGGAGTTTGTACATACTTCTGAAGTAAATGGCATTCCTATGGTCTATGTCCTCTTGTTCTACAGATTTCACACCATGGCCCTTGAGTCTGTACTAAGGGGTTAAGAGCCCCACTTGCTATATATTCCACAAATACTGGACAATTATCTTTGCTATGGCCATGTCCTTTACACTTTGTACACCATAATTCTTGTTCAACCTCTTTTCCTTTCTTAATCTCATGTAATTGTAAAGTGATATTAGCTAACTGATTCTGTAAGTTTGTCATACCTGCACTAGTCTCAATTAGAGGTGAAGCCTCTAGTTTCATTGCCATCTCCAATGCTTCATCCTGCGTATGGAGTTTCTGTTGCATTAGTGGAAGTCTGATATGAGGGAGTAGTGCTGCGATGAACCATTCCTTATGCTGCTTCGACGCAAACTCAAAACTAACTTGGTTTATAAGAGCTTTAAATTTCTGATCGAAATCCCATACTGACTCTGTGGGTAACTGTTTGATGTATTGAAGTTCTGTGATACATTGTGACTCAGACTTAGGTTTCTTAAATTCCTTAATCATTGCGGTCCTAACCTCTGCGAGTGTTCTAATCTGCACTGATGTATACTTCATATACCATGTTAAAGCTCTTTCTCTAAGTGTAGTAGCCAACTGGAAAAGCTTAGTATTGTCATCCTATATATGTTTAATGGTCCATACAGCTTCACATAGGAACCAATGTTGTTCTGGGTCTTCTGCCCCTGTACCCCTAAAGGTAAGTAATTTCACGTCATCCCCCATTCTGTTTCTACGAGGTGGATTTTGGTTTGCTGTATTACTACCACTTGGCGGTGTAAATGTAGTATGTACTGTGTGTGAACTACTAGATGGAGTTCCTACGGGATTATTTTGAGTCCTGATCGGTTTCTGTGGGGTATAAGGGTGGTAAGGGATACCCCCTGCTATTTTTTCTTTATTACTTTGACTCTGTTCTCTAGTACTGTCTGAACTGTCTTCAAAGAAGGAAGATCTGAAATCTACTTTATATCTTTTACCGCTACGTGTACATCCAATTTCTTCAGAATCACTCTCAAACTCTTGTGAAATTACACTTACTTAACTTATTCATCTGAGAATATATCCAGTACTCCTTTTTCATACAATAACATTTTAAGGAATAAATTCAAAGAGTTCAAGTACTTACCGCAATATCCTTTGAAGAAGTACCTTTCTGCTTCGCTGAAACTCTTTCTTTGATCAACTACAAACTCTGTAATGAAACCTTCCAGCAAACTCGCAAGCCAGAAGTCTACTGCCCGTGAAATGGGACTATCTACGCTCTTCACAGTGTGAATTAGCTCCGGTGTCTAGACAATGTTCCTTTTCTTCTTGAATACGTGCTTATCATTCAGCTTTGACAACCAATCGTACAAATCATTTGCATAGGTCGCAAAAAATATCTCATGCAGGTGTGTGAAGATATGTTTCTGTAACCAATCCTCTATACTAAGCCTAGGACTCTTGTTTTCTTTCTCAGCAAATTCTCTTTCCTTAGACTCAACCCACTGATTAAGTTCTTCTTTGGTAGGATGCCAACAGAACATCAGCTCTTCAATTTCTTCAAAACCGGCGACGGAACCATTTGTTGGTCTCCTCTGGGCAGACCCGGGTTTTACTTTATTGTACCAACAAAACCCCTAGCTCATTGGCCCTTTCGGCAACAGACCGCAAAACGGCCTGAAGTCTCACCCGAAGTGATCCTAGATAGGGTGGCTGAAGAATCACGTTTCCTCAACCAGGTTCTATAGCATCCTAGATTCTCTTGACTCTTCTTAACCAGCGAGGTCTCTCAGCAAGGGTTGTTTCTCTCTTCCTAGCTGACTCTGCTATCGGACTGGCTCTTATCGCATCGCATCTTCCAGGACGATGTGCAAACTTACTCTTTTGCTCAACTCTTAACTTACGATATCTCACACCGCAACTTCCTCGACAGTGCGATATCGCCTTTCTACGCCACGATATTTCCTACAGTTTGACTCAATATGCTCATCAACTCTCAAGGTCCAGAGGCTTCCTCTCTAGGTATAATAGCTCAGTTAACCTTCATTAAGGTGTTAAACAACTTCACTTAAACTTCTACAGTTTAACATGCTTAACATCAATGACACTCAACTTGCTGAACTCATATACAGAAGTCACTTAACACTATAACTGTTAGCTGTCGTGAATCAAGCACTGATAAACTCATATACAAAATACTTAACACATTCAACTCACATTTAACCTTCTATGTTACTGTAACTGAAGGATAGCATACATACATTCATTAACTGATAAGCAATGTTCATGTAACGAATAACAGATAGCAAATAAGTATAGCACAATCACATGAAACAGTCGCACAACACACGGATTTTACGTGGTTCACTTCCAGGGAGGAAGCTACGTCCACGGGAACTGTGTTTATATTATAACTTGAGAGAGTAACACAGTTTCGTTGCAACCTCTTATGCAGCTTGAGATCTTCTGGGAAACTCCATGCACTCAGCTGGGAGTCCTCTCTCCTAGATCTCTTCTCTTCCTATAATGATTTCTTCTCACAATATATTCTTCCTCTCTCTCTCTCTCTCAATCCCTGCAGATTGTTACATTCATGCTCAAGGAGCCGGCTACTGGTTACAGTAAGATAACTACAGACTGAACATAGAACCAGAGCTCAACTCTTTCTCAAGGTCTTACAATACTGATGACAACTAGTAACAACCTAAAACCCAACCTTGACCAAATAACTCTTTGGCTGGCTAACTAGCTACTAGTTAACTGACCAACCTTTTACAATACAAAATACATGCTTAAATAGGTGGACCAAAGGTCTCACCGTGACACAAAACTGTGGGCCTTTCCCAACAGTAACCCAAAACCCTAACTGTGATAGTTGGCCTATCTGTACTTTGAACTGCTGCTTACTGGTCACACTGCAGCTTTCTGCAGTCTTCCACGATTTTCGACGTTGATCGTGGGTATGGGTGCCGCTTCCTTGATTGCTCCCCTTCTGTCCTTTGTCTTTAATACCTTGGCCGATTGCTCCTTCTTCCTTTCATGAGGGTAGCTGAGCCCTCCTGTCTTCATCGCTTCCTTAAGTGCAGTGGTTGAGCTCTCTTCTCAGCCGCTTCAGGTACTATTTCCTTTGACTTTCTTGTTCCGATATAGCAGCTTTTCCTATATCTGCGGGGCCCTACTCCAACACAAGTAGGCATCTGTAGTACATCAATATTTTGACTCATAGACACAAGTAACCAACTTATGGCTGTATACCAATACAAGGCAGATCCATGAGAGGAATAAACAAGCATGACTACTAGAATACAGCGTAGATCCATGTGATAGAGAACTCAAACTTGGACATATCTACCAGACATACAATGTAGATCTATGTCATACAGATGCAAATTTGAGCATAGCCACAACCATACAAATGTGAATCCATGCTAGATGTACAAAACTCCATCGCAACCTGGGGAAAATCAATGATCGCTTTAAACAAACACCCAGGGTCTTCATCTCGTCTTCCACAAAGTATGATTCTATCCATGTGATTACAATGATCTGAAGTCGAACTTGGTAGAAACCACTTGATTACCGGCCAATGATGTGAACCGTTAACAAGTGCGAGGGAGATCACCAATAATGTCAATGATTCCCAAGGTACTCTAGTACAATCTACTGAGTGTGAATAGATGTCCTAACGTCGAACACCCAGTCGATTCTATTGATCAAAGGTAAATGATGTGAACCTATGTCGAGAGAAAGAGAATCTATCATTAAGGCATACATATCTCATGGTACTAAATATTGTTTCTAAGACTATTTCCCGGATGATGAGCTGATGTCGATAGGAATAGTCTCGTCGAAGGAGGGCCATGATGAGTCCAACATCGACGACACGAAACTCAAAACATAGTTCTGGAATGATGTGAATGTAGTAACCATATGACTGACTCAAAGATACTGACACAAAGACTGTGTGGACTGCAGAGGTAAAACTTCTTCAAATCCCCCTTTGTGAACATCAGGCGGCATGAAAAAAAGACTTGGCAGCATGACTGAACGGGACAGGCACACAATGAGACAGTGGAAAATGCATTCTTTTGAAAGACTCAAAGGATTGACATGACTCATGAAAGTGGATCGTCACGGAGATCAACTGAATACCCAATTGACTGACATGATGTGCAGACAAGTGCCATGTTCAAAGGTAATGACAAACAACTGCCATTATTTACAAAATGATTCCCTTCCCATTCCCCCCATCATGGTTGATGAGTGCCTCTTTTCGGTTTTACGAGTTCAAAGAGGGTAACAAACACTCGATATAGCTTTTCGGAAGACAAGTCCAGACTCATATGTTTTACGAACCTGAGAGAGGAGGGGTTCATTCCCAAAACGGGTCTCTCAATGTTTAATTTAACGAGTCCACTGAAAGAAAACTCAGTATCATTCATGTTTAGAGAGTCTGGACGATTACAGAAGAAGACTCCAAAGGGGTACTTTTTCGTATGATTTAGTCTCTAAGGCCCGAAAAAGTGTAAAATTATACCTTAGAGAACTCTTCCAGTCGTGATTGGCTGGAGTGTTCCTTTTTCGTAAATAGTCTATCTGAACCGAAAAAGAGATAACCTACCGTCGGAGAGACGACTCTTCAAATACTTTTATGAGTATGAAGAAGACAAGTACTCAACAATCTTTTCGTATTTAGGGAGCCTAAAAAGAGTTTAAAGAGGACTCCATTATCATTTTTCATGTTTGAATCCAGAGCACGAAAAAGTAATAAACTAAGCTCAAACCACTTTTCATGTTTTAACCGAAGCACGAAAAAATGAAAAGTAAGCTCAACACCATCTTACTATTTTAAACGAGCTCGAATATCAGTTGAAAGAATGCTCGAAGATTGGTTTCATTTTTATGCAAGCTCAGAACCAATGGTTAAACTATGCTTGAAAAATCCCATTAACATGATATACAGAGGTTAGAATCTTGCCCCCAGCATGATTGCTAGCAAATCTTACTCCTAGCATGGTTTCTAGGGCTCGACATGCCCCCCAAGCTTCGTTTCATCTGAGGATTCTTCTTCCATACCCAACCTAAAAAACCTGGTTACTAATGTGAAAATGTTCACCAGGGGGGTAGGAAGAACGAGAACCAGGAATGTGAAAATAAGGTTCAAGTTCTAACACTAAAGTGAAGACTTGACTCAAGGGAAGGGGATCTGCTTCATTTTTACACAAGCTTGAAACGGAAGGTAACTATGCTTGGAACATGGTTTCATTTTTATGCAAGCTTGAAACCAAAAGGTAAACTATGCTTAAGGAAACCTACTTCATTTTTTAACAAGCTTGAAATAGAAAATGAACTATGCTTAAGAATGATTTCATTTTTATGCAATCTTGAAACCAAAAGGTAAACTATGCTTGAGGAGATCCATTTTATTTTTTAACGAGCTTGACATAGAATGGGAACTTTTCTCAGGAAAAACTTACATGATGGTCAGAACCTGACATGATGGTCAGGTGCTATTTCATTTTTTAATGAGCTTGACATAGAATGGGAACTTTGCTCAGGGGCATCTGTTTCATTTTTTAATGAGCTTGACACAGAATGGGAACTTTGCTCAAGAATGATTTCATTTTTATGCAAGCTTGAAACCAAAAGGTAAATTATGCTTGAGGAGTGGTTTTATTTTTTAACGATCTTGAAACCAAAAGTAAACTATGCTCTAAAACCTGCTCCTACCAAACATGATATCCAAAGGTTGGTAGGTTGCCCCCATTACATAAAAGCTAGCGGCTTAGCTCCAGTATGATGTCCATATACTAGATCCATGCCCCCCATTTTACCTATGATGGGAAGAATCTAACTAGAAGAAGGGGAAGGAATCACAAGAACATGCGGCACATTTAGGGCAGTCTAATTACTAGGAGTCACATGATGGTCAGGTGTAACAAAAGAAAGCTAATCAATGGTCACAATCTTCCCATCATTGGGAAAATGCATAACTCTAAAGAGTGTGGACACAACAGCCTTCATGGCATAAACATAATCACGTCCAAGGAGCATATTGAAATCTAAAGGACCTTGGACCACCATAACATCAATACAGACAACTTTCCCTCCTAATGTAATAGGCAAACAAGGAAGGGTCCCTAAAGGTGAGGTAGGCCTGCGATTAAAAGCTAGCATTTGATCGGTGGCTGGCACAAGTTGAGGAGAACCTAAATATTTCCAAGCAGTTGAGGACAGAATACTAACATAAGCCCCTTCGTCAACAATAGTGCGAAGTATCCGCCTAGAAGTAACATTCACAACTATCTAGAAAGGAACACTCGAATGAAGACGAGACTCTTTTAGGTTACTCCAGTCAAAGGAAATAACCTCACTACTCTGAGAGGGTTGTCGAAACAAGAAAAATTTCCTCTTATCGAGAACAATCCGAATGAAGCATAAAAACTTCAGCAGGTTTTAGTTCATTCTCTACTGGAAGAGAAGAACAAGATGAAGATTTGGTCAAAGAGACTACTTCAGTCTTAACACTCTCTGATGAAAGAGCGGGATCGGATGGAAATGACATCGACTAGACCACTTCACTCTCTGAAGGAAGAGTGGGATCAATTATAGATGAAACTGAATTGATCACTTGGTCAACCAATGAGGAATCGAGGGATAACTTACTATCACTTGGTGGAATCACCTGTTGATGATCAGTAATATTTTCCAACCAATGTGAAGCTTCATCCATGCTTGGACAAAGAAAAGTACGATGCATAGCCTTGCATATCAAACAAGCATACAATACTTTAGCCTTATGAACTTTTACCAATGGGTCACTGATTGAGGGAGTATCGTCAACATGATGATAAGAGGTTGATGACACAGACGGTTTGTACCTTTTAGACCACTCTTCTTGTACATGGGAGAGACCAGGACACTCCTTAAGAAGGTGGTCCCCCTTGCAAAGATTATAAGGGAACTTGGGTTTTCCAGGCGTTCTCTTAGAACAAGCACCATCAAGAGCAGCTGGTTGCTGCTTTTTCTCTTTCTTATCCTTCTTCTTTTTACCCTTCCCTTTCTTCTTCTTCTTATCCACCTGACTACTAACTGTAGAGCTTTGGTCAAGTGAAGAAGAAGGAAGGGATGAAGCAACAACCGACGAAGAAGGAGATGGATTAGGTTTAGGTCTATCCTCTCCCGGAGGAGAGGTGACATTTGAGACATTAGGTGTAACAGAAATTACCGGATTAAAAATCCAGACCGGTAATCCTATAGTTAATCCAGGAAGATTTAGAGTGGCAATAAAGGGAGTACCAATACCTTCGCTTGGAGGGAATACAAAAGGTACACCTTGGAAAGGAACCTCTTGAGTGGTAGTCCCAGATTGGGATGCCATCTCTAAACTCTCTAGTAACCCCCTAACTACCACGCACAAGCAAGTACTACTCAAACTAATTTCAACAAGCAAACATGTGAAAGGAGTGGATAAGAGTCAGAAACCTCACAAGACAGGCCAAAAGGATAACTCAAATGGTTTGAGGATTCCTAAAAGGGTCTTCCGATATACGCAAGGTACGTGGGAGCTCAAATCGGTCACTAGTGTTGTTTAATACATAACCGTCCACAAGGGGCCTTCCTATATACAATTGAGTACATGAAGTACCTTTCGATATACTTCAAGGGTACGTGAAAGGCCGTTCGATATACCGATGGTACATGGAAGAACCACGCGAGTCCCGAGATGTAATGCGGACAAGTAACGACAGATCCTATGCTTAACAACGCCCGAACACATCTCTAACTTATCACTCAAATTGCTAAAAGTTTTAACCTAGTACAACCGTTAATTTTATCTTGTGCGTTTAGGTGGAACCATGGAGTGAAAACTTGAAATTAAAGAAGATGCACATTGATCTATATGATAATGCAAGTTTTCCTCTTCAATGAAATTCTACCTAAGAGAGGGAGAGAGATTTACTTTCCTTCCAAAAATGCACACCCAAATGAAAATGAAATTCTATCTTTTCAAACGAAAAGTGAAATATCAATGCACCCCAAACAATCTTTAAAGTAAATAAGAAAGAAATCTAGAGAACATATAACATAAATCAAAATGTTTTTATCTTTTCATGCTTGAAAAAGACGCATAAAAACTCAATGGAAAGATGATTTCACTAATGTTTCCAAACAAATCTAACTCTAATGCACGCAAAGCTAAAAACATATATTTCTTCTTAATGAGAGTAAGATCTAGAATTTCAAACAATCATGCACAAAACAAGAAGAAAATCGTCCAACAACGCTTGCGAATAAAGCAAAGGAGAGAGAAAACTAAAAATTCTCTTTGAAACAGACAAGGAAACGAAGAACCAATCTTTCCTACCAAGCATTGAAAAAATCAGCATGCAAAAGGAAACGAGAATCACCCCAAGAAAAGAAAGACTCAAAATAACATGGATCACTCATGCATTCCAAGTCCAAAACAAACCAAAGCCTACACATGAAAATGAAATGTATATTTTCGATTCCAATGAATAATATCTACAGAAAAGAGAAAGAGGTTTCAAGCAAAGAAAATAATGCAAAATCCAATGCAAGAAACATAAACTCTCTTTGAAGCCAAAAAGTAAGCCAAAAAGTAAGCCAAAAACATACAAAAACATACAAAAATCGAGAAACAAAGTCTGGAACATGGCCTATTTGGCACCGCGTAGATGAAGCTGCTGACAGGCAGTTTTGAGGCAGAACCTCTCCTTGCTCATTGGATTCAGGAGGTGGCACTGCGTATTGCTAACTGGACTTGGGCGGTGGCACCGCTCCCTTGCCAACAGAACATGTGCGGTTCCCTGAATAAATCCAAAACATAAGGAGAGCGAGATTTGAAGTTAAAAATTGATCAAATAAAGGTAAGAACTGATAGATTGAGAGTAAAGGAGAGCATAAAAGGTCGAAATAATTCAAATCTAGACAGATTTGGAAGTTTCAAACCAAAATCCATTGAGTCGGATAGCAGATCTAACTGAAGAGAGTTGGAGAAGGAGCTTGGATTCGAACAAGAGTTAAAGAACTGAGGAAGATCAAATCAACTAATACGTATATTCAATCCTCAACGAAGTCACCAAATTTGTTCGCTGGAATATTTCACCTCCTGCGGACAACAAGGTGTTCCACTGGTCTGAATGGTTCAGATCCAGAACAATTAGAGGACAGAGGTCGAAGACTCTCCCTAGATACCGTAGATACCTGGAATGTGATGCTTCGATCATTACCCTGTGTACCTGCAATAAGCTTCAACACACAAACATATCAAAATGACCAGAATATAATATACTAATCTATGTTAGTGACTAAGGAATCTAACAACATACATGTGAAATCGAACGACAACAATATATGCGGGACAAAAATCAACTTGCATTAAATAAAGGAATAACTTATCGACCCGACCATTTGCACCAATCCGACGCCTAACAGAGCACCTCCGCCACCTAAATGGAGCCCTGGTCGTCCAATTGGTGCAAATGGTTGGGTTGATAGGTTATTCCTTAAAGAAATATGAAGAAGTTTACAACCAAGCCTTAGTGTTGACATGCATATCCATGAAACCAAGCATTCTCATCCCCAAAAGCTCCGACTCTAGATCTCTATGCTCTCCCAAATGATATTGGGCCAAATAATCAATCCAACAGCATAACAATACCTTTAGAGTCCTCCCCTCAACCATGGACATGAGCTTGTATTTATAAGGCTCAGTGGATATGGATGGTGGAGATATTTGTGGATGAGGTGGCCTCTAAGATTCTAGGATGAGGGATCTCGAGATCAACTAACCCACAATGATAGGGATAAGAGAGGACACGAGGCTCATGATCTAGAAGCCTCGAGAATATTCTCTTTTTCCCATTTTACCTAGGGTACCGCTTTTCTCCTTCAATGACAAAGCGGTTCAGGTAAGAAACGCTTATGGACTAAGGGCCAAAAGCAGTGGCACCGCTTGTGGATAACAAGGGATAGGTGGTGCGAGCAAGGTACCGCTCTTGGACAAAGGGGAAGGTGTGGTGCTGAGCATTTTTGTGAAAGATTGACAAAATGGTATGAGTTTCCACTCCAAGTGCTGGGATTCAGGGCAAGTAGGTATTTTAAGAGTCTTATCACATGATGGTGACAGGATTTTGGTATAACACATAGTCATCCAGATATTCTCTGAGATCCACTAGGAGAATGTATGAGGTTTCCAAACCTACAATCGGATCCACGCCAATGCATATTTTTAGTCTGTCACCCACCCTTCTAACCAAGCTTGCACGTAATACATGCCAGAATTCTAACAAACCCATTCCAAAAATATGAGGTTCCATTAACAGTGAATTTTCGAGCACGAATCTAGTCCTCCAAGGGTCTATCCTTTAGATATTTATGAGCAATTATTTGGCTCCAAATACCATTTCCCTTTAATACCTGCTGTCACGTACCCATACCCCATTATCATGCAAAATTAAAATTTTCATTGATAACCTTCACTGTTCATCGAAACACAGGGCATGATCGTGAAACACCTCTCAACATTTCCAACACTGTCACACCCCCTGCCATCTTCTATTGATCAGTTCAACAATCTGCAAGGAAAAATCTCAGAGGAGCTCAGACGGCGGGGAGAAAACGCGACGAAAATCAATGATCATAAACAATCCTGCAGACTGGAACCAAATCAACGGTTCATAATCCACCCGCAAAAATCAACAACACGAAAAGCCCGAGTTGCGAGGTCGAAAGTTACGAAATTTGTGATCTCACTTCCTATAGCCCACATCCCGCATCGAAAACAGACCGACGACAGAGAATCATCCCATGAAGATCGACGACGCGAAAACTTTGACTTGCGTGATTGGGAATTATAAAAATCGTGACACCGTGATTCTGCATCCCGCAAACTTGCAAATTTGCGCAAAGGAGAATTCCTAACAAGAAACTTAGCTTTTCCACTGAATTCTTGGATCAATCTGATCTTTCAGGCCATTACCAATCTGACCAATCTACCCTGCAACTTAGTTCCAAAATGCATTGAGGGAAAAACATACATAGATGCCTATAATTGCAATTATTCAAAGAACAATGCATCATTTCAACACATCAACATGTTCAACACATTCCATCAAGCAATTTGCAAAACAAGAAATACAGTTGCAAAGAATAACATAGACAAGAACACTTATCTTGCACAGAACTTGTCCCACAACAAGCTATGTCGCTGCAACGTTCCACCCAACCATAGGCCAGTGTGCTCCTTAGTCTCTCAGCAACAATGCCACCCTCGAGTTGGGCATGATTTACTCAAGGAATAAGGGAACACTAGCAGACTCATATATAGCCAAGGTGCTATAACAATCAACCAATCCAACACAGTTGGGTTTATCAGGCTGCAGGGTAAAACATTCTAGCAGATGGTTTCACAGGCCTCCTAGCCAAGCCATCTCATAGTTGGGTTTCACAAACTGTTCACAGTCAAGCCAACCTTCACCTTAAGGACCAGTCAAGCCAACATATGGGTTTATCAGACTATACAAAGTCAAGCCATCTCACTATTGGGTTTATTAGGATAAATAGCGAAGCCAACATTTGCAGTTGGGTTTATCAGACTGTCCAGCCAAAGGTTACTCAACAGGTCAAACACGACAAGATACAACCAAGCCAACAAATGGGTTTATCAGGCTACTAGCCAAGCTATCTTTCCAGTTGGGTTTATCAGGATTCTAAGGAAATGGGCAAGAAGAACTGCTAAGCTAGTGAGCTCATCCATAGAGCTAAGAACACCTTCACAAGACCTATCTAGCCTGGATTCCCCGCTGCCAACACACTCAACACAAGGAAGTGTCCCCTTCTCTGCTCCACAGTCCCTCAGGCTACACCTTCCCTTCCAATGCTCTTCAGGATGTGCATAGCAGGTTCACCAGCCACTCTTATCTTATTGTGAGGTTCCACATTGTGTTTATCAAGCACATTCTACGTATCTCCCATTCCTAAGTCTTGTACATAGTTCAGACCCGAACCAGGGTGCACAATACAATAACCATAGGGAGAGTCTACAACACAGGCTTACTCTGGAACACAAGTAACATGTCTCATTCACTATGTAGTTTAGGATAACGCTGTAATGTAGCAGTCACAATCCTGCCAAGGGAAAACACTCGCAGAATGCGAAGGATACATGCAGATAGAGCTTCATTGCCATCACAATATCACTAAACACTTACTGCTGTGTATTCTTTGTTGCTCAACACACCACCATCAACCACACTGCAAGGGAGTTTGTATGCCACGTTCACAATGAAGAAAATCATACTTACACCAAAGAAGGGATATGCGTATGTGTTGGCTTGTAAATTGTTATTGCCATTATGATTGACTAAATTTAGAAGAGCAGTTGACCACTAAAGGGTCGACTTTCTAAACTTCTTGAAAGCATTATGTATATAAACACCTCTATACAGAGAAAGAAGGGGGTTGATCAATCCATTAGATAGATAGTTACTTTGCTTTGAGGGAAGGATACTGTAATTATGTTCCTTCTGTTTAATAAGAACTCTACGCTTTGCTATTTATGACTACATGTGAAATCATTCGCTAGCCATTACTTGTGGTTGCTGAGAGGGCCCCTCAACAATCTGTGGTTATATTTTCGTATGAGTTTTTGTTATCTCATCATGCAGATAAGTAGTTTTATTTCCAATTTGTTTAGGTAGTTAAGTTTCTCTAATCCTTTTATGTTTCCTGCAATATGCATTTGTTGTAGTTAATACAATTTATATTATGTTGTTAATGTAGCTTTTGTTTATAAATGGTCAGTCACGTATAGCTTGCTTTCAAATTTGTGTTTAGTCCTTTCATTTCTAGTTTATTGTTCAGTCTTATTTTCAAGCACATAGAGTAGGTTGTTTTTATCAATTTAAAATAGAACTCAAATAGATTGTTTTTGTCGATTTTGATAGAATTTAAATCAATACATAGAATATGTTGTTTTTCAGATAGATTAAGCTTTGTTTATTTTTGTTATAGATTTATGCAATTCAAATTCCAGTTTTGTTTATTAGTCTGCAATGATTTTCTTATTTCCATGTAGTTGTATTTGTTTATTTTACTGTTGATTATGATGATTAATTAGGTTTAAATTCTGTCTTTATGCATCTTGTTTTCATATGCACAAAATCAGCTGATGATTAACTCATTTAGGTTTGCTTTTATTATTTTCGGTATCTAGTCTTTCATTCGGACTATGTGTCTAGACTACCATTCAGACCTTCTTTCTAGATTTATGTCCAGTCTTCCATCCGACCTTTCATGTTCTTAGATTATTTTTAAATCTGTTTTCCAGTTTTGTTTCTTTGTTATTTTATTATGCCTTGATTAGAGTCATTGGGTAATAATTATATTTTTGTTTTGAACCATAGATTAGATTGTTTTAAAGTATTTATGTTGTTTTTCAGATAGATTAAGCTTTGTTTATTTTTGTTATAGATTTATGCAATTCAAATTCCAGTTTTGTTTATTAGTCTACAATGATTTTCTTATTTCCATGTAGTTGTATTTGTTTATTTTACTGTTGAATATGATGATTAATTAGGTTTAAATTCTGTCTTTATGCATCTTGTTTTCATATGCACAAAATCAGCTGATGATTAACTCATTTAGGTCTATTTTTATTATTTTCAATATCTAGTCTTTCATTCGGACTGTGTGTCTAGACTGCCATTCGGACCTTCTTTCTAGATTTATGTTCAGTCTTCCATCCGACCTTTAGTGTTCTTAGTTTATTTTTAAATCTGTTTTCCAGTTCTGTTTCTTTGTTTTTTTATTATGCCTTGATTAGAGTCATTAGGTAATAATTATATTTTTGTTTTGAACCATAGATTAGATTGTTTTAAAGTATCTATTAAGCTTTATTTTTTAATCTTCTCTTTCTAGCCCATGCTTTGAATTATGCATTGTGATTTTGTTCTTTTTAATTTCTGATTTTCTTCTATAATACCGTTGTAATGTTCCGAAATTATGTTTGATTTATTTCATTGTATTTGGATTTGTAGGGTTAAAGGTGTGAATTACTAGTACACTAGTATTTTATTAATTTTAGTAAGACTTATTTCTTTCACTTTGTGATTATTTGAAAAGACTTGTAGAAAAGAACTTAAAATTATCTTTATTAAGTTTTCTACTTGCTTTTTATTTAATTATCTTTATTAAGTTTTCTACTTACTTTTCTTTATTCAGTTTCTCATTTACTTATTCGTTAAGTCTTTCTTGAACCCTAGTTTTTAAGTTGTTGTTGATAATACATTTTTAGTTAGAAATTATTTGTTTATGGATTATCTAGTTGTCGTGATTATATTTTCAAATATGTATTTTCTGTGAATAGTTAGCCCTTGAAGTTATTTAATAAGTTTTGTTATATTTCCATTTGTTAGTTAAAACAACATAGTTTGATATTGTCCTAGTCTGATGTTTTGTCTTAGTTCAACCATATTACTAATTTAGGAATTTGACTCGATTTTTCATTTTGAATATTTTTCAATCTTTTTTTTATTAAATTTTTTCTATAATGCCCTAGGAACCCCTCTACCTTCGCATATATTTTGTAGCAACTCAAAGTATACCAACCTCGGTTGATAATTAAATATTAAGTGTATTCAAGATAGTAGAACACATCCAAACATTTTGGTATTAATTTAAGTCAAGATTGCACCCAACAATGTAGTAAAGAAAGTCTTTCCCTGGTCTTGAGGAAGCACTTTGATTTCATTGTATCCTGAAAAACCATCCATAGTTGAAATCCTTTCAGATCCCACCACTTTCTGCAAAATATGATCCATTTTGGGTAATGGATAGTTGTCCTTCAATGAGACTTTGTTTAGATTTCTGAAATCTACACAAAGCCTGATTTCACAGTTCTTCTTTCTGATAGGCACCAAATTAGAAACCCATTTGGAAAATATTAGAGTCACTATGATCTTAGCATTGAATAATTTTTTAATTTCTTTCTCAATAACAGGAAATAACATTGGATTAATTCTTCTCAATTTCTGTTTGAAAGGTTTTTCACCATTTTTTATAGGAATGGTATGTTGCATGATAGAAGTATCATACTCCTTGAAATCCTCATAACTCCATCCAAATACATCAGTGTACTTTTTCATCAAATTGGTATATTCTTCTTTTTCTTTGACAAAGGGATTCTTGGATAGTTTTACAATCTATGGAGCTTATTCGGTCCCTATTTTTTTTGTCTTCTACAACATCATCAGTAGGATTCACCTTTGGATATTTTGCAACATCATTCTTGTAAAAAATATTCTCCAAGGGAATCGGTCCTCTTGGGAAAAAAATGCTTTTTAATTGAATCACATCTTCCCCCCCCAGAGAGTTTTTCAACTTCTTGTTTTCAACAGTTTCTTCTTCTTTCTCTTCAACATCTTGGAAGTTCTCAAAATTATCATTTTTATCGTCAATTTGAGCATTTACAAATTCACTAGATAGCTCTAAATTTTTTTTTATCTGCATATCATCCTCAAATACTTTCGAGTATTTGGATTTTTCTGGTATGGAAGGTCTATTTACAATATCAACTTTATACTTTCTTCGACCAACAGTAGGAGTTTTAAATTTACCAGCATCAACATCCAAAGGGTTAGCTACCGTGTTTTCATACCTGGGAATTACTCTAATCTTGTGCTCTGTAAAATAGTTACCAAACATATCCCATGCCTCATTCCTATAAGACCTCATCTTGGGATGTTTAGTTTGATAGTTGTCATTCACCTGGTTTATTACAAGTTCTGAATCTCCCAAAACATGTACCCTCTTTGCTCCCAAATTTTAAATCATCTAGTCCTAGTAATAAAGCTTCATACTCTGCCACATTACAGGTACATTTAAAATTTAATTTGTATGATAGAGATTTAAACTCCCTAATAGGAGAAATAATATATACACTAGCACCAGCACCAATTTTGTCCACAGATGCATCAAAATACATGGTTCAAAGTCCTTATTCTTTCTTTTTTTTTCTCCAAATCCTCTTGTCTTTTTGCATACTCTTCATTTTGTTTAGATTCAATTTGTGCAGGAATTTCGGGATCATAGGGAGAACCATCATTAAAGAAAATAGAAGATCCTAAATCTGTATCAACATCATGTATATGATGATTATCTGGCTTTTCATGATTTCTAACTACAAAATATGATCTCTTGTCACTGTATAACCTTTTGTTGCCACCAACCACAAGAATAGTAGCATAAGACATATCTATTTGAAAAATTCCTTTCAATTTAGAAGTCCAAGACCTTGAAAACAATACACCAAATTTAGGAGGAATATCTGCTACAACAACATCCATTACCACAGTCTTAGATGTCATTTTTTTCAAAGTTACCACCATATCCCTGATCAATCTAAGACACCTCACCCTCCTAGAATCAAAGGAATACAAATCTTTATATGGTCTAGTAAATTCCAATCCTAAACATTCTACTACCCCCTTATGCATTAAATTATGAGAGACACCAAAATATAACATAGCATTGTGCACAATCATATCATGTACATTTAAACACAAATTGAAAGGAGAGACCTCATCATTATCCATATCTTCAATTTTCGACCCAAATATTATGGTAGGAGCATCATCTATCACCTCCAGGATATCTGGTTGAAATTCTCCCCGACTCCTAACCAAATCTGTTATTGTATCTCTATATTCCCTGTTCTCAACAATTCATTGAAAGGAATGGAAATTTTTAGCTTTGAAATATTTGTTTGTAAATTAAAAGTTGAAGCAATTTTTTGTTTCACTTATTTTGTTTATTGTGTTTTATTTTCATAATCTTTATACATAATGGGATCTTTTTGTTTTTAATTTTTCTTTTCTGTGTTTTGTTGACTACTAGAAGGATTATTTTAATTAAACCTTCCTTTATTTACAATAACATCTCTATTTCTCAATTTGATCTTTCTCTGAACATCATCTATAGCATGTAAATATCCTCTTTGGTACTGCTATGAATCCTCCTCAAAATCATTATTGTCATCTTGTTGAGCAAACATGTTATGCTCTTCCTCTATGAGGTATATTTCAGAATCTAAGTTACCATAATGGTGAATTTGATGTTTAACTGGATCAGCCTCTTCTTCATCTCCAACATAGTTTTCAGGAAAAGGTGGTTTTATTTGTTGATCATCAGTATTTCTAGGATTTCTCATATCTCTCTGTATAATTTGTGGAGGTGGGGGAGGATTTTTCCTTCTAAAATTTGGGTTTTTGATTTGAGGTTCATTCTGCTCTATGTTCAATGGTCTATTATCTACAGTTATCCTATCCATCAATATCTCCATTGTCTTCATCATCATTTCAAATTTAGCATCATTAGAAGATGAGGCAGCAGAAATAAAAGGCACATTTTCTTCTCTAGTTTTTTTTTCTACTTTCTACTTTATCTTTCCACTTCCCGTCATATTATCCTCCACTTTTAGAGAATATTTAAACATAACATGAAAACTAAATCAGTTTCTCTCTATCAATAATATGCAAAATCACTGTCAAAGGCATCAACATAATGGATTTTTGCAGCGCCTACAAGGGGTTTGATATCAGCAGGAATAGAGTTATACACCCTCATAAATCAACTTGAAAACTCATGAACCAATTGAAAATCTCATTTCTTAAGATTAATATATTGAGAAAGCACTTGTAAAGGAATTTTCTTATCATCCCATCTTTCTAAGAATGATGTTTGGAAAGCTTCAAATGTGAGAATGGATCTAGTAGGTAAATCCCTAAACCACTTCTTTGCCTCTTCGGAAAAACTTTGTGCAAATAACCTAATCTTAACATCATCATCATCAACCTCCTCTAAATCAATAAAATCATCAAATCTGCCAACATGCTTTCTTGCTGTGAAATTACCATCTCCATCATACAAGGAAATTCTCCAGGCATAATTTTGGGAAAGGTCATGCAATACAACAAGTAAGGCCAAAGGAGCAAACTTAGTCGCCATTCGTCTAGGTGTATTTGGAACAAAAGGAGGATATTGAAAGGCTGGATGAGTTTGAACAGTTGATGGGATATAAGGATAAAAGTTTTGACCAATAGGGTTTCTTTCTTCAATTTTCACAGGGTTTTGAAGGTTTTTCCAAAGAGAATCAAGAAAATATGATTCTAACCTACTGGGATTAATTTTTGTTTCCTTCAAATCAGATTTAGATTTAGATTTCAAAAAGGACCTTTCAAAATTTGTTTCCCAACCGAAATATCGAATACTCTGGAACTCTTGAGAAGATGATGCACCAAATTAAGAAATGTTTATTTTTTATTTACCCCTACTTCTAAACAAACTTTCTGGATTATCCACACTTTGTAATATTTCAGTATTAGGGTTACCAAATGTATGTGACCTCCTCGAAGCTAGGATGGCTTATGAAATCTTTCTTAGAATGAATGTGGAGTCGTCAGGGAAAATGTACAACCTTTTTTAACTGGAGAAATATATATTTTCCCACATAAATCCTTTCTTCTTTGAATCTTTGTCGTCTCTCCTAGGGCTGAATTTCAGTTTCCCCCAGCAATGGTGCCAATTTGTTATCACTCATAATATACCCAAGTTGTTCAAGGTAAAATCCCAAGGTAACAACATAACCAATTTAAGAAAGAAAGTTGCCTTCTTTCCTTCTAGAGAGGGATCTCTCATTGATTGGTTTTAACAAGGACATATGTATAAATAAATAAAAATATTTAGATTGTTTTTTGTGGTTGAAACAAGGAAAGCATACATTTGGCTATGGAGTCACAAATATTTTTTTGAATGACAGAACTATTTGCATGGAAAGATTCTTCAAAGGAAATATAATACTTCGGTCTTGGTCAAAATGTTGTTTGTCTAGTGATAAAGAAGAAAGAATAATAATCCATCAACACAGAGCACCGAAAAGATGAATTTTGCATTAACTTTAGTTGAAAGGATTTGTGGATATCTGAAACAATAGCCAGAGCATAAACATGTATAAATTCTGAAACTATTACACACTCATTCTAGATTAGAAATAACACATAATGAAAATTTTAACAAGAAAGACATGCACACAAGAAAGGAAGTAATAGACTATAACTATGAAATACACATCAATCTTTGCAGCAAAAGGCCAGCATTCGGCTCTGTAATTTTATTAAAGATAGGTCACATAGTACATAACACCAAATCTCTTAGGTTCCAACCCTCGTTTCATAAAAAGTAGAAGTACTTATACATTGCTCCACGAGCTGAAAATATAACCAACTACTAAAAATAGATCTAACTGCTTTGTTATGTGTCACTCGACACTTCTTAACTACTAATTGCTTCTAAAGGAAAACTAAATAACTAATAATTAATTTTCAACTTTAAACTCTCCATGATCTTCGTATCTTCACTGTTGCAACCTATATTTACTTCTTCCAAAATTTTCAATTATCTTCTATTAATCAACATCTAGCAAATCCAAATTGATCATTTCCTTTTCCAACACTCTGAGCTCCACATTCTCCACGAAATAAAAATCCAACAATTTAGCACATGTAGCTTTGAAGTCGAACATCATCTCAAAATCTCCAGCCAATTTGTCAATCACTATTTTTCCAGACAAATATTGTTGCATATAATCAAACTGCCTGTGGTCTAATATGCAACTAATTAACCTGTCATTATAATCCTTTTGAGACCATATCCCTCCTTTCTCTTCCCAAAAGAAAGGAAGTCCTCTTTTAAACAAAGGATTAAACAGTCCAATGAATTCCTTAACTCGGTGATTCATAATATCAAATTTTGCTTGAACTATATCCAAATGCTGATATTTACTCACCACTTTCCTTGCCCATGTGATAGTTAAGACCCTATATTTGATATTTTATTTCCTTATTTCCTCCTCTGTCAAAATTTTCAAAAAATGATTGCATTCTGAGTTGTGTCTATGGGTTTTTTATTTAAGACTTGCTTCAGTACCAAGACACTTCGTATAGATGCTTGCATAACAATCTCTTTGTCCAAGATATAATCCAAATAAGGCTTGATCTTGGATGCTTCTGGTATAAACAAATCCCAAATGATATGATTATCTCCTTGTAAGGTTGATTGTCTTGTTACTTGCTTTTTCAATTTATTATTCTTATGTACCAACTCCTTACATTTCTTCTCCAGTGCATTTCTTTCTTGTTCTCTTTTTGTAGCTACATCTTCTAATTTTTTATTCTAGTTCTTCAAACCAGTGATTTCTATATATTTAAGACTTACCTGAAACATAGCTCGTGAAAGGGAATTTTTACCAGACTGTACAGGTGGTGAAATAATATGCACTTCCTGTTATTTATTATTTTCCTTGAAATCCTTCTCCAGCTCTGCTTGTTTTTTTTTAAAAACCTTTTCACTTTCAACCTAAATGCCTACATCTTTCTCCCATTGGTTCCCCTTTTCCTCAAACTTCAACAACATTTCTTTACAATCAATCAATTCAGTAGTCAAAGCTTCTTTTTCTTTCTCAAACTCTATCTATAGATGTATTTATAAGTTTGGACTGTATTCACTCTTATATTTTATATATTGTATTTCATTGGTCCCCAATGTTCCTATCGGGAGAATCATTAATGTAATCAAGTCATTTAAAGTCACAGATATTAACCCTCCTTGTAAGTCAGGGACAAAGTCCCCACAGTTGAGGGGCACTAGGTTTATTAGACTCTCCTAGAGAGGTCGGCCCTGGTAAGTAATTGTCAAGTCGGAAACTAGTATAAATAGAGAGTGAGCCTCTCTGTTTGAGATAAACACTCACCCAACTATAGCACATAGGTGAGAGAAGAGATCACACAAGTGAGAGTGAGAACAGATGTTGGAGATCATCTTTCTGTCTTTGGCTTTTACTTTGTCATTGGTGCTCACTCTATCTCCGAGGAAGTTGTGGGGTTTTCTCCTTTATTATTTCCTCGAGGAAAACTCTTTATGTCTCTTGTCTCTTGTGATTATTGTTGTGCATGTTATTATCTCAGATAAGATCCTAGATCATATTGATTAAATGATAAAAATCTAACATGCTATCAGAGCTAACCTGAGAAGAAGACATTGTGCAGCTACATAATCCAAGGCTTCTTACGTTTTGGGTATCTCTCCATAGATAATCAGAAAAAGGAGGCTAGGCTAACTCTCCATTGAAGGGCGCATCTTTTTGTCAAAGTAGAATTTGACTACGGGAATTTTCAGTCAATGCTGCGGGCAATTAGGGATTTTCACAGAAGAGGGATTTTTGAGTGAGCCCAGCACATGATTTCTCTCCTCCTCAAAACTGAAATTTAGAGACCAAGATCGAAATTTTTGGTTGGGTAAAACTTCAGGAAAGTAAAACCCTAATCTGACCTCGAACCAAAAAACCCTAAAATACTAAAACTAGTAGTTTTGGTACATTCGCTCTATCTCAATATTGGAGAAGGCTCAGACCTGAAATGTTTAGAGGAAAATGAAAAGTTTGTGCTGAACACTATGTAAAAATTTCAGCTTTAGATTCGCTATATCCTGGGAGATATGATTCCTCCAAATCAAGGATCCAGCCTCTCCCAGGATTCATCCTTAAACAGGATACCTAGGGATAATTGCTATATCTCAGGCTACGAAGGTCCAAATGAAATTTCTCAAGATGTTCTTGTAGCAGGGATTTCTCCCTTGCTACAGGGAAGGAATGGCTACCTTCTGTCTATAGGACAAAATGATAGGGTTCCTGACTAATGCAAGAAAATGAAACGGAACTGAAGCAAAGAGAACATAAAAGAAAGAAATGGAAACCCTGCACATAAGGTTAGACTCCAAAAACCTGCATACAACTTGTTAGAACATAAAATAAACCTGCAAGCAAACTAAGTTAGAAAAACTAGAATAAAAATGACAGTAAACAAAGCTTATACCTCTTGGTGGAAATGGGCCACCATGCCCTAGCTTGGAGAAGCATCTCTCTCTCTTGGTAGTGGGGGAGCTATGGCTCAATGGGAGGATGGATGAGAGGGAGTGTGGGTGGATTGAGAGACAAATGGTCTCAAGGCATTCACTCGGGCAGCATAACAGTATGCAAGGGAGGAATGTTTTGAGAGTGACCCCCACCCCAATATTTATAGCTTTTTTAGGGTACCAAGCCCCTGGTCAAGGCTTTAGCCCCTTTTTTGGGATTTCAGACCCTTTCTCTCAATATTTAGCTCCTTTTAGGGTTTTAGGCTCCTTTGAGGGGTTTTAGCCCCTTTTTGGAGGCTTTAGCCCCTATGAGAGCTATTTAGGCTCTTTTTAGAGGTTTTAAAGCCCCTTTTCATGTTTTTAAGCCTTCTTGTGGGTGTGGGGGTCAAATGGGGTCAAATGAGGGTCGTGCATGGGTGTCCTTGGGTGGTGTAGGCCATGTAGATCTAAGTGGTGGATTTTTTGGGTTAACAGATTGCCCCCTAATGTGTGAGGGCAGGAGATCATCGTATGGCCGCTGGACATCATAGGATTTTCTGCGAAGAGGTGGTGCTTCCTGGGCTGGGGCATGGTGGCTTTTGGTTTTTGTATTAATATGGTTCCCATCAATGGGTGAGATACAAATAATGTGTGACATTTATATGGACGAGGCGGGAATCCCCATGCTCGTAACAATGTCAAAAGAATAACGTGATCTATGCTCTATAATACAAGAGTCGATCATGTACAACTGATGATACATAGTGGTTTCCTCAATGAGAGGCTGAATACAATACTTATTTGAAGAACTGCTACATTGGACCCATGGAATTCTTATGGAATGCTATATCTTCATGAATGATAGCTTGCTAGATCTGGAACAGTACATAGCTATATAGACTCACTGATGGAGAGTCAGAGTCTCTATGGTACAAGTATGCTGCATCAATCATAAATCTATATAGAAGCACTCCTGGGGCTTCTAAACACTGTCTCCAACACAACCCGAAAATCACAAGGGACATGAACCTGTTTAGGTCCCTCGAATAGACTCATCTATGTGCTAGAGTCAGGTGACATCTGGGGTCTTCGACCAAATAATGCACGAACCAATACCCTGTACGAATCTCAACAGTGCGATGATGTAGTTGGAGTCGAGCACGTGAGAAACAACCATCCCAAGAGGCACTAAGGACTCCTCTCAAGTGGTCCAAGGAACTCATCAATGAGGTTAATGAAACCAAGATACAGGGACCTATGAGTCTATCCTCTGGAATATGTGTGTTGTCGTCGACAGAGGGAGACTTGCCCCAGGTCAAGGAAATGGTGTTTCCTTGATCAGAAGCGTGAGGGAGATAACCAAAAGATGTGAGACAATCTAAGGACTGACCCACTCAATGGGGGGGGGGGTAAGGGAAAGAGTTGAACAGGGGTAGAGGGACTATAATAGACTCAAACTTCCTTTGTTCAGAGTATGACGGCAGGGCGGACCAGGCAGCAAATGAAACTGACTCATGGGAATGGGATCATAGCTGTAATACTGGGAATGTCACTGCAGATGGGAAATACTTGGGGGAGGTAGACACTTTTGATATTGATGGGATCCAAGGAAGACACATTGTAGATTACTCTGAATAAAAGCGACCCAAAGTGGGAATGCTTCCAAACTGTTTTATGTGGGGTGGTGTCTAGAGATACCATTGTGGTACGATCTCATGGATTTTTGGCAAGCTGGAGAAAGTAAATGCTTGATGGTGCTTTCAATTTTAGAGAGTCTGAAAGCGCGAAGAAGACTCCAATGGGGGCTCTTTTTCATTGGTAGTCTCATGTGCCTAAAAAAGGATAAAAGTATACACAGGAGAGCTCGCCCATCCTTTAGGGGATGAGAGACTTCTTTACCATTGGTAGACTAGTCAGGCCAAGAAAGGTTAAACCTATACTGGCTGGACGGTCATTCATATACTTTTACGAGCATGAATGAAACCAAGTTTTCTCGACGATATTTTCTTGATGAGAAGGATGGAAAAGAGCTTAACGACAACCCCTGGTGAGCTTTTTCGTAAAGTTCAGCCCCTCTACCTGACAAAGCATAAAATTATGCAGAGGAGAATAGTCTTGGCTTGAGCGTGCCAAGGTGGTCCTTTTCATTTGATGGTCTACATAGTCTACAAAAGGAGATAAACGAGACGATGTAGACACCCTTTCCTATACTTTAACGAGTGGGAAAGGAAGCAGCTATGCTCGCCAATCTTTTCATTCTTTTAGGAGTCAGAAAAGGGCTTAAAAGAAACTCTAGTATGGTCAACCAATTGTGGTGGCACAGGCGGTGCCACATTTTGGGATGGTGGACAGTAGTCTGAAGGTAATCTGCACAGTATGGACGGAGCAGATGGCTCTTAAACATACCAATACATGCATGGGATAGATCGCGATAGAGGAACACAAACTGAGGTGGCTCTCAGACAGAGGTCAGGAGTGTCATGTGTGAATTATGGTGGATGAACTTGACTACATGTGATGTGAGTGCAAGTCCAGAGATAGTTATGTGCCAAATACATGCAAAGGAAATGATCCATTTTCCGGACGATGGTCTGGAGATCCGCATAAGGTGTGGTGGATGGAGTAGACTGCTTATAGGTTAAAAATAAAAATGATGTTCCTTACGGGTGGTGGCCCAATAACCCACATGAGTAGCGATAGGCAAGTGTGATGCAAGTACATGTCTGTAGACACTTGCATCACCATGTTGTGGCTCGTAAATCAAGGTAACTTTTGGGAAGCGGTCCCAAAAATTACTTACTAAACATGAGACAGTGGTCTCATAAGGAGATAGAGGGCAGAATTATGAAACCAGTGGCGGGAACGACGTCTCAAACGGACTCCGTATGGTCCTGTTGTGTCGAATGGGAGAAATTAGGTCAAATGGGGCCCATATAAGGGTGGGGACCACTTTGTGAAGTGTCATTGTCACTATTCACTACAGAGTTGGAGAGGTGGGCCGTAGATTTCTTTTGTTGATTTCTCCTGTTTCGACCGACAGTTTCGAGTTCCACGACTTGCAGGTAAGAGCTCTTGCCAAATCTCTTCTTTTTGGTGGTTTACATTTTGCATTTGGTCACCCGGAGGTCCTCCATGAGACTGTTGGGGTTTCATGGAGCCAAGTCGCACCTTTCGAGGGAAAAAGAGTGACCTGGTCGCACCTGTGGGTCATTTTTGAGTGACCTGATCACTCATTTTGCCCAAATAGGTGTGACTTGGCCCCTAGGTCATATTTTTATGAGAGTAGTGGCTGACATCTATATTTTTCTTATGCATAATAGCTGAGATTAAGTGGTGGGAGAGAGACTGTAAAGACCTCCAAGAGGCATCATTGCAGGACGGAAATGTGCGTGATACACTGGCCCGTTGTGGTTTACTGAAGTTCATGAGGATACCCCTTATGAAGAGCTTGTGTTTGTTGCTGCAAATGTTGGTGATCTTTTGGGATATTGGGGAGGAGGCATTCCTCTTCTAGGGCCAATGTATTGAGATCACGCTAGTGGATGTGTACTTCTTGACTGGGCTCCCTATGTTGGGAGTTGTTGGTGACTTGGCACCAATGCTGTCTCCAGGGGAGACATTGGAGGAGCTATGTGACAGGCACTGTTATGCTACTGCGTATGTGTGTGGCTCATACATCTTGATGTGTGACATCGAGGACCTATTGACATGGGCAGTGGTGACATTACTACTGTGTATCTTGGGTTCCATGGGGAGCCACAAGATATCTGGAGGGTAGTTGCAGTTGGTAGAGCGTGCTATGGGGGGCACGTACTATGGGTGGGCCTAGATGTATCATCAGGTTGTTCGGCATCAGCTGAACAATGCGAATGCATTTGGGGTAGGCTTTTGCTTTGGCTCCTTTTTATGTGCTTTCTTTTTTGAGAAAGTACCTACTCTGCGTCCACACCGGGCCGTGCGGGATAGTGGTCCACGGGAGCCGCAGATGCACAGGTGGTGCCAGATGATGGTACGAGAGGGTGGCGGTAGAGTGGGTCGCTTCTTCATTGAGGAGCTGTTAGAGTAATGGCGTCAACTTCCAGTGGTCATTGAGGAATACCTATATGTGGGTATGAACTATCATGGGGACCCTGAGATGCCCCGACCTATAGGTCAGGCATGGGGGCCAGCTGGTATGTATGTGTGATGTCCTTATGTTCATCTTTATACATGGTGTAGTTGAGTTGGTTGATAGTTGTATGTTTACATGTGTAGACTGATGATGTCCTTATTTGTATATGCAGATATTGGTCCCTGCCCGTCGCCCGGGTATTAGAGGCGAGTGGTCGCTATTACACCTGCGGTGGTTCCTGTGGGGAACCCTCGCAGGTGACGGCGAGAGGTGGATGAGTTTTTGCCACATCTGGAGCAGCTTGCTGATGTGATCTTTGATGATGGCTGGCATCATTTGAACAATGATCTGATCGCTGCCATTCATAGTTTTCCTCTAGAGTGGACCTCTGTGATGAGGAGGGTGGTCGTGGCCTATGATTACCTTCCTTGGGCGGCGAGAGGTGATCTTCCTGCAAAGGATGAGTCTTCTGAGGAAGATGATGATACTGAGCTAGATGATGAGTCTGAGTCATATTAGCAGCCTAGTGGGGCTGCCCCTAGTGCGTTGGTGCACTTAGGAGTTTTTGCATCGCTATGTATATTCAGTTGAGAAAGCATATGTGGCTTCTCATTTCGTACTGGACATATTTTGGACATGCGGCTTATCTATCTATATATATTTTTGACGCACGTGGATGCACTTTTTATGGCTTTATATGCGAGTCTTTTTATGATGATGTGAAATGCAATTCCTAGATGATGTATTGTTACACTTGTGTGTGTATTTTATATATGATTATGCATGATGTTATGGTTGTATGTTTCCTATATGCGATTATCAATGTGCCAATTTTGAATGTCGTTAAGCATTTGATCTGCTACACTATTGAGGTTTCTGGGAACATGTGTGCATGTAATGGACTCAAATGTTCTAACCATATGTTTAGTGCGCAGGATTTTTCTAAAGAGGCAGCGATCACGTACTGAGTAGTAGTTGTTCAATTGAGAAACAAGCAGCTGGGAGTATAAGAAAACATCGAGATGGTGAACACCTAATTAGAGAGAGGCAGCCAAGAGGCCGTTGACACCATCATACTTAGCCTGGTTGTTGGTTGCACTGCCCATGCATATCTCGTTGATATGGATCAAATCGTGCGACGGGGAGTAGATGACCCATGCAGCCGAGGCGAGGTTTGGAGACCATCTGCTCGCTCCATCAGCAAATCCGATGTACCGGTTCGAGGTAGGATCCATTTGGAGCAATGAGGGGAAACAATACATAAGACTCGCTTTTAAAAAAAAGATGTGTAAATCAAAAACAAGAAAAATACTATGTTACAAGTTACACTACCATCACTTAAAGAGGTGACGTTAGAGGGAAAGTGGCTTGGAATTTCAGGGGATCAGCAGTCATTCCTTTGTGTGGCATGATGAACCCTAGGAGATGGCCCGCTGGGACATAGATAACACACTTGAAAGGGTTCAAGCAGATTTCATACTTGCGACATCATAGGAAGGCTTGCCGCAAGTCGTCTATGTGTTGTACTTGCTTCCGTGACCGCGCAATGAGGTTGTCAAGATAAACCAACATGATGTGAATGAGGTTAAGGAAACAGTGTGTCATGGTGCACTGGAAGGTGGCTCCAGGGTTTTTTAGACCAAAGGGCATTACTCGATAAGCGAATGTGCACCACGAGGTTGTGAATGCAGTCTTGTAATGATCTTCTTTTCGGATATGGATTTGATTATATCCGAAAAAGCTATCCATGAAGGAAAAGACCTCATGTCCAGCGCATGCATCGATAATCTGATTGATGAAGGGTGTTGGGAAGTTGTCTTTGGGACATGCCCCATTTAGATCGTAGAAGTCTGTGCAAACGCGGATGGTACCCTATTTTTTATTCACGGGAATAGGATTAGAAACCCAAGTGGTGTACACAATGGGGTAAATGAAGCCGGCTGTGCACGGCTTCTCTATCTCGGCTTTGACCATGGCCGCTTTGGAAGGATGGATGCGCCGTTGCTTTTGGCGTACGGGGGCCACATCGGGCCATGTGTCGATGTGGTGTTCCACGATGGATGGATCCAACCTGGGAATTTCAGTGTAAGACCAAGAAAAGATGTTATGGAATTCTTGGAAGACAGCTTTGTAGGCAATGACTTCTTCCAGGGAGCAGGATGCCCCCAGCATGATTTGTTCAACAACCTCAAGATTGGTTGAGATGTTGATTTTGATGGTTGGTGAGATGTTGGCCATGTTCCCTTCTTCGAAGGTGTTTGGTCCCGAAATGGGGTTTTTGAACCAGTTGACTTTCCCCTGAATGAAATATTTTGTTTCCACAGAAAACTGGTCAGACTGCAACACAAGTTCTTTGGGGAGGGAGAACGAGCGATGGTGCATGTCATCCCATGGGAATTCTAGGGCGGTTAAGGCTTCAAGTATCTCCTCATCATTCCGGAAGCAATGAAGAGACACGTCTGATGGACCATCATTGGTGGTGGAGATAAGAGGGTCAGTAGAACTGAACATCATGTAAATGGACATGGTGTCCAAAGAAGGAGGTGGTGGGTGAATGTCTTTGATCAAGGTGATCTCAGATTCAAGGGAATGTTGTTGTAGGTCGGCTAAAGACATTTGAAACTCGGACAAGTCTTGGAAATGGTGAGAATAGTGTCCATACAATCCATAAAGGGTGCAAGCATGGTTTGTTCTCAATGACTTGTTTCTCACTATTGGCGCGCTTGGAAGTTCAACCACGGGGGAGGTTTTCGGTTATATCCATTGCATCCAAATGTGCACAGATGATAGGAATCTTGAGGAGTTCTGAGTTGGATGGCCCTATTCTTCGCAAACAATGCAAGGCGAGATCTGTCGAGGTTCAGCAATAGCTTTCGCATTCTTTCCCCTGACCCTTTTTGGGTGGGGTGGTGTGAGTGAGGGTGCGGTGGTTGGTTTTTGTGAGCCGGGTGGAGGATGATATTTGACCACAATGGGTTGCATGGGGGTTAAGACTACCTGGGGCATTGGTGGTTGAGCTAGTAGATCAAGATACCACATGGGAATTCCCAATGCAAAGTTGGGTAAATTTAAGGTGGCCATTACTGGCTTGCTCATGACACCAGGTGGGGGAAAGAGGAAGGGAATTGTGTGGATTGGGGAGGATCCCAAATAACTCCCTGATGGTTGTATCTGGGGTTGAGGTTGTGGTTGCGGCTGCTCGTAATGCTGTGGCTGCGGATGATGTTGTGGATACTATTGATGTTGCGGTTGCGAACAATGTTGTGGTTGCGGTTGGGTCTGTGGGTGCGGTTGTTGTTTGGGTGTAGCGGTGCTGGATGAGAGCATGCATAAGTCCGCAGTCTCGTTTGGTGTCGGTGGTGGTGACACTAAGGGGAAAGAAGCCATCATGGTGGTATCGGAAAACAACCCAGTGCCCACATTCAACAATGGGGAGGCTAGTATGTTGTCAACCATGGTGTTGACTGCAGGGATAACATTGGTGGGTGTGGTCAGCCCTCGCAGATCAATGGTGTTGATCATAGGGATAACGTTGGCACGTGCCGTTAGCCCTTGTGGATCGTGATAAGTCAGTTGGTCAACCGTCATGATTTTCCATTCATGGGGGAACATCATGAGACAGAAGACAGTTGATGCTACAGCTCTCATGGCGTACATATAACTTCTTCCAAGGAGAAGGTTATAGTCCAATTGAGCATTGACAACCTCTATGTCAATCAGTACTATCTTCCTAGCTAATGTGATGGGGACATGGGGGAGGATTCCTTGGGCTTTAGTGGGATGGCCATCATAAGCCCACAGAGTTGTGGAGGATGGTTGCAGAATTGGGGATCCAAGCTTCTGCCAGACTAGGGTAGACATAATGCATGTGGATGCCCCCTCATCCACTATGCACCAATGCATGACCAAATTCCAGATAGACACTGGGATTTGAAAGGAAATGGTTGATGGCATTCGCGGTTCTCCATTCTCCATGTCAAACATGATCAACTTGGAGTCAGAGGGGTCCACAGCCCCAAGGGTGGCTAGTAAGGCTTTTCGCTGCGTTGGGCAAGTTTTGAGTACCTCAAGAGTAGACAATGCAGTAGGTATTTGGGCCAAATCATCCACTATGCTGTAGTTGATAGCAGCTCTAGCTATGGCGTTTTTGGAAACCCAGTGTATGGGGGGCACAAAAAAGAGGGTAACTGAAGAGGTGCATTGACTGTTTTAAACATAGATACCATTGATGTGTCAGCAGGTTCGGTGTTGGTTTCATACTGATTTCGTCTGGTTTGTAGATTGACCTCTTCAGTGGTCATAGCTAGCAGGTGGTGGACACCTGTTTCTGCCGTGGGAGGTGCCCCTAGAGCATTGGGATTGGGTTGGAGGGGGTGTGGTTGCCACCAATCCTTGGACTGGTAATGGGTTTTGGAGCACCACAGGAGAAGCTCCTTATGGTGCTGGGTTGGGTTGGGCTTGGTCCATTGTATTGGTGGCATGTTGAACCTCGTTTCTAATGGCTTGTTTAGCGAAACCCATGAAGGGACACTCAAATGTGTAGTGCCCGTAGACCTCGCATAGTGTGCACGATTGATTTGTCCGCAACGGAGCGTTGCGTCTCGGTGCATTTGATCGTTGAGGATTTTGGGCTGGCTGGTTCGCCACGGCATTGTTGGGAGGATTTGGTTTTTGACCACCTCCCTGTAGTTAATTGTTGCCTTGGTTCCAAGGTCGGTTATTCCTGGCTTGCCCTTGCTAGTTGTTGGGGGCTGGCTGGTTGGGACGGTTTTGTTATGCAAACACATGTCCCAATGGAGCAGGTGGAGCAGGGGCAGGGGCTTGAACAACTTGTACCGGTGGTGCATAGTAGACTTGGGTGGGTGTCGGTGCAACAAATATGGGCATTTTCCCCGTGTATTGTTGTGTTGGCCAAGCCAAGGCCTAGGGCTGCTACGGTGGCGCAGGTTGTGCATAAGAAGTTGTGGCTCCGGACTGGGACATCATTCTTGCACAATCTGAAGTTTGGTTTTGGTAAGCAACACTAGGGGTGTTGCTCGGTTGTGGTGGTATTGTAGGTGGTGTCGGACGGTGCTGTGGTTGGTGAGAGAGAGAACCTATGATGCCATCTACAGCATGGGATGCCCTCGGTGTGTCCCGGTAGGAGGTTCTGGCACGAGGAGCGTCTGGAATGACAATGTAAAGGTATCTAGACTATGCATAGATCAAATCAAACTGCTGGGCTTTCAAGATGGCCTCCTCTTCAGATTTTGGACGTTTGGACGTGACATACTTTGCTATAGGTGGGAGCAAGGTTTTCAGGAACCAATCCAGGAAGATAGTATCATCAAGTTGGATCTTACAAAAACTATAGCGTCGCCGCCACTCATGGATGTGGTCGGTTATGTGGGTCGCAATATTCTGGCAACAAGATAACAAGATCTCCACCCGTTCATCATATCTGACGGAGAGTTGGAAATATTGCAGGAACATGAAAGACAGGGAGTTGAAATCTGTGTTCTTAGCTTGGGGTAGCTCAATGTACCACTTGGCTGCAACACCTGTGAGGGTGCGTTGGAATAGTCTTAGCCTGATCGAATCATCTGCAATGCTGTTTGATGAGCACCATAGATGAAAAGTCATGATGTGGTTTTGGGGGAACTCCCCTGCCTTCTCTTGAAACTTGGGAATGTTTGAGGGAAGTTTGGTTGGCATGGGAGGCCAAAACGTTTGATGGCGGATAGGGTCATTTGTTAACCGATCCAAGTCAGGTAAGTTGAGACATGCCATGAAAGGAAGGTTTGACCCCAAGTTGATGTGAGATGGGGCAGCCATGGTGGTGGGGTTTATAGGTGCGTGATGCACCTGCACCATTGTGGATGGGCCAATGCCCCCAAGTGTGGTAGGAGGGGTGGTGTAGGTGGAAGGGCCACTGCCCCCATGTATGACAGGAGGGGCAGTGTAGGTGGAAGGGCCACTACCCCCATGTATCCCAAGTGGGACAGTGTGGGTTGAAGGCATACTTCCCCCATGTGTTGTAGGTGGGACAACTTGACTGGTCAATATGGGTGGTGGTAACTAGATTATGACGGTTTGTATGACCATGTTGGGGCCACCTACAGGGGTGTTGGTGGTGGTTTGTGGTGTGGACATGGGTCCACTAGCAATTACTACGCCGGAAAATGGATTCGGTTTTGCACCAGCCAAGGGGCTTGATGGTGTAGTGTGCAGATCTAGTTTAGACTGATATGGGTCTGAATCTAAATCAGAGGCTGTGTGGCCTTCTGATGGTGTAGAAGGTCATCAAGAATGGTCTCGACGATGTCAGTTTAATGACCCGTACTGTGGTGGTTCGCCTCTTAGGCGTGAGGAAGAGTGTGAGGGATCAATCATGACAGATTTGTATGTCAAAATGGTGGTAATGATTTTTGGACCTCGGTTTCAATGGCTTCCTATTGGCTTCAGGTGGTCACTCGGCCACCAAGACTACTAGAAGACAGCTCTTGGCTTTTTCCTCACGGGAGTGCTAGTCAATCGGTGGGGGTCGTTGCCCGTTTTGCTTGGCAATTCCTCTTAGCGGCCAGCTACTTTGGGGTTCCCTTGGCAATCCTCACAATGAGTTTCTGGGCTGAGCCCAAGTACTTCCCATGGTTAAGATAGTCAAGGACTTATGTCCTCAAAGACTGCAGATGTTTAACTTAGTGTAAATTGTAAATTTTAATGGCTCACTCAGCGTCATGAATTGAGTTGGGTTGATTTATATGGTATGGTGTGTATGTATTTTGTTTTTATGTTTTACCCAGTGGCTGCTTAAATGGTTTATGAATATTCTGCATAGTTCATAACATTGTGAATGAAAGAAGTAAATAGTAATCAGAAATTTTACACATGTACCATTTGTGAACCTGAACTATGATAGCTTAACTAGGTGACTACCTTGCACCTATATTTCTCTTCAACCAGGAAATAGTGTTGGGATCTCAACACAATGGGACTAATCCCATCCATAGATCCATAGGTCACCCTTCAGATGCAAGGTTGGTCAATAGGGAGGACACCGAGCACCATGAGAATCCCTCCTTCTCTACCCCCTCTACCCTCCAAGTCACCCATTTTTAGTGGTTTCAAAAAATAATAGGTGAAGTGGCTATTACTATACAAGCTTCGCCCTTCGTCTTATCCTAGAATACCCTGAAGGGTGATGACTGGGTAGAGGAGGAAGGGCTAGGAAAGATGTTTATTTTAAGTAAATTTTAATCAAGCTTTGTTCATTAATCCATTGACCATTGATTTCCACTTTGATTTACACATTCTTCAAATGAAATGAATAGAAACAAAAACAAAAATAGAAACAGAAATAGTTTTGATGGACAGAGGTGACTGAGCTACACTTACAGTCCTTAACTTTCAAAAAATCAAACTCTGAGAGACAAATCGCACTTTTCGGGTCAAATGTGGCAAGGGAGTCACCAAATTTTCCCAGAAACATGCAAGGGGGTCGCTCAGAATCTGCAGACAGAAGCATGCTAACTTCTAGAAGGGGGTCACACCTTTCGGGGCTAAATAGGCGACCTGGTCACACCTGTCAAGCCAAAATGAGCGACCTGGTCCCCTCTCTAGGCCCGATAAGATCAACCTGCTCCGGAAACTGAAATTGTTTTGGTCCTGAGCCAGATTCGGCCGACAGTAACCTGTACTGTCACCAAATGGGCTCAGATTGGTCTTGAGGAGGTCGGCAGTAACTAGAAATGCAAATAAACATATATCTAAACTATATTTTAACAGAAATTTAAACTAGGGCAAAAAACAGAATTAAAAACTGAAACTTTGAAAAATAAACCTAGGGATCATGTGGGATCAACCTGGTATGGTCGCCAGTTCTATAGCAGGGATTTATCCTTTGCTATAGGGAAGGAATGGCTACCTTCCATCTATAGGATGGAAGGATATGGTTTCTAATGGTAATGCAAGAAAAATGAAACGGAATTGAAGCAAAGAGAACAAAAAAGAAAGAAATGGAAACCCTACACACAAGGTTAGACTCCAGAAACCTGCATACAACTTGTTAGAACTTAAAATAAACCTGCAAGTAAACTAAGTTGGAAAAACTAGAATAAAAATGACAGTAAACAAAGCTTATACCTCTTGGTGGAAATGGGCCAGCATGCCCTAGCTTGGAGAAGCATCTGTCTCTCTTAGCAATGGGGGAGCTATGGCTCAATGGGAGGATGGATGAGAGGGAGTGTGGGTGGCTTGAGAGACAAATGGTCTCAAGGCATCCACTCAGGTAGCATAATAGTATGCAAGGGAGGAATTTTTTGAGAGTGACCCCCACCCCTCTATTTATAGCTTTAGCCCCTTTCGCTCAATCTTTAGCTCCTTTTAGGGTCGTGCATGGGTGTCGTTGGGTGGTGTAGGCCATGTAGAGTTGAGTGAGGATTTTTTTGGGTTAACAGTTCTAGATAGGGCATGTACTATACCTTTTTTGGTAAATGTTTCATACCCTGATGATGAAACAGTGACACATGGAAGTATGTACAAGTTTTCTATGATGAACAGTCCTGAAAGAAGTCACCTTGGGAAAACTATCATAAGTCCCGATTGGTGAAACCAATTCCGCTCAAACATGCGGTGTTGGAAATAGGATAGAAGAGGATACCTTAGTATGAAATTTCTTACATAGGGGAGCATTAATTTGGGAGATACCATAGAATCCATATCAGACATTCCTGCAGAAGAAATTGAAGAAAACTAGGGCATCAGATATTTTGCAGTTTTGATCACAGTTTTGGGAAAATGAGTATGCTGCTCAACTCGCCTTTAGGAGGAACATATTTCTATCCAATCATATCTTAAAGATTCCAACTTTTGAAAATTAGGGTTTCTCTGACAAACCCTAGATCAGCTAGATCTGAAACTAGGACAAACACCTCAAATAGGTAAGATCTATTTTTTTGCTATTTACATTTGAGGTTCTCATTTCAAAATGACCTATCACACCAGCTTGATGATAAGCTTGGTGAAGCTGAAAAATTTCAAGCATGGAAGTGTAGGATTTCACTGGTTCTTGAAGAAAATGAATTGGACACCTACATAAGTGGAGAGGGTCCAGTTCCAGAGGGACATGCGGCTAAAGCCTTACAAAAGAAGAACTTGGTCAAGGCCAAGAAGATCATTGCTAATTCAATCAAGGATCACCTTATACCATAAGTGTCTTCCCTAAAGACACCTAAAGAGATGTTTGATTTCTTGACCAAGCTATATTAAGGGAAGAACATAAATTGGAATATGACTTTGAGAAACTAGTTGAAGAATGTAAAGATCCAGAATGCAGAGACCATATAGTCATACTTTACAAGGGTCTCTCAAATCAAAGAACAACTTGAAGTAGTGGATGAAGAAGTAGACAATACAGAAATTGTGAGAACCACCTTGAATGGCCTCCTAGGATCATGGGATTCATTCATTCGAGGAATGTGTTCCAGAACAAAGTGATTACTTTCAACAGACTCTGGGAAGAGTGCACACAAGAAGAAGCTCGACTCATAATAAGAGAAGAGAAGATGGGAGCAACTGAAGATCGAGCTCTCATGATTCAAAGAAGATCCCTCAAGCAATGAGGAGTATGAAGGACTCAATTCTTGAAGAACCTGTTATCCATCTTAGCATTTGGATAAGAAATAATGTTGTTATGAATGAAGAAGATGATGAAGCTGAAAGAAGGAGTCTACCCACAAAACAAATAAAGATAAGTATTCAATTGTCATTTCATGATATTGTTTGGTTATGAATTTGTTTATATTCACTTGATGTGTTATGCATGATAGAATGTTTACATTAATGAAAATATACTACTAATATGCACATGATGGGTAAGTAGCTCATGGTGCTATACAACTCTCCATTGCTACTTATCTAGAATGAAACCTCTTTGCTGACATATTGGATTAGTGCACAATCTCAATGATGTCATGGTAGAGATGGAAGGCAGCTAGAAAGTTTTCGTGAGATATGGATGAATGTTTTTGGCTAAAATAGTTGCATGATTATATCTTTATGCATAAGAATTTGCCATTATATATATGCATCATGAAATGTTTCTAACCATAAAACTCGTGCATTTGACTTGTAGGAAAGATCACGTACAATCGGCTACAAGAAAAGAAGGATGAGACTTGTTCCAAAGAACAAGTGACGACAACTCAAGATTCACTCTAAAAATCCAAAATGAAGAATGATGACTAGAATGCGATGTCAAAGACTTGAAGGGAAGTCTGTAGTATCTTCCATATGGATCTACAAGATCCAGCATGCGGTAGAGGAAAACATTGTGGGATACAAGGAAATATTTGTAGCATGAGGCTTCTCACAGAAAGAAGGCATAGACTACGAAGAGACATTTGCAGCCACTGGAAGTCGAGACACATGACAGTCATAATCATGTGTGCAAAGAAAGAAAGAAGGCCTTGTATGAGCTCGGAAGGCACCCATGGGATAACACATACATGAGGAGATTGAAGATCAGCTAGAGTGATGAAGATCTTAACCTTTTCTACAAGGTTGAAGATGAAAGCCTATAGAGGATGACAAGCTCATAGATAGGTGCGAGAAGAACTTTTGAAAAGGTTCAAGATAGATAATCTTGGTATCCAGTGACACTAGATGGATACATAGAATATTAGTAGCAGGGGAAGCTACTTGTCACTCCAGTACAAAATGTTTCAATGCATAGAGTACGAAAGGAAGAGGGAGAATGATGCTCTGCTTTAGAGGGAGTGACTGCAGAAGGTCCTGAAGTTCAACATGGTATGATGAGATGGACAAATTACTGATGGCTCTAGGATTTACTGGGAGTAAAGCAGATTCCAACCTTTACTTCAAGGTTGAAGGCGGAATACCAGTGATGCTCCTGTTATATGTCGATGACCTGTTCCTGATAGGACAAGAGGAACTCATTAAAGATGCAATAATGAGACTTGATGTCGAGTTTGAGATTAAGGACTTGGGTATGATGCATTACTTTCTAGGAATGGAGGTGTGGCAGAATGTAGATGGAATCTCCTTCAGACAAGGGAAGTATGCAGTAGAGATCCTGAAGAGGTTCAGGATGATGGAATGCAAGGCCATGACCACACCTATGGCATCGAACCTGAAGCTACTGAGTGATGTTTCATCAGATTCGGTTGATGCTATGATGTATCATCATATGATTGGGTCCTTGATGTACCTGACAAATATGAGACCAGATATTTGCTTTGCTGTGAATACATTGAGCTAGTTCCTGACGGATTCGAGACATGTTCACCTGATTGCTGCAAAGCATATTCTGAGGTACCTGAAGGGTACAGTTGATTATGGGCTCAAGTATGAGGTGAATCAAATGATTAACCTGGAAGGTTATGTGGATTCAGATTGGGTAGGAAGTGCCATTGATAGGAAGAGCACTTCGGGGTGCTGCTTCAGTATGGGATCATGTGTGATCTCTTGGTTTAGGAGGAAGCAATCCTCTGTAGCACTGAGTACATCTGAAGCAGAGTATGTTGCAGCTTGTTCGGCTAGTTGTGAGGCAGTGTGGCTGAGGAAGATACTATCTTATTTGTTTGATCTCCATTTGTATGCTACTTGTATATATTGTGACAACCAGAGTTGTGTGAATTTGTCGGATAACCTGGTGTTCCATGACAAGTCAAAGCATATCAAGATCAAATATCACTATATCATGTATATGGTGCAGAGAGGAGCAGTAAAGCTCCTGTATGTTGTGATGGGAAAACAAATAGCTGATGTGTTGACCAAGCCATTAGCCAGAGTGAACTTTGAGTACTTTAGGGAGAAGCTTGGTGTTCTCCAGATCGAGGTACCTTCCAAGGGAAAGTGATGAGTCTGTGAGCCTTTCTGACATGGTGGTAGGATTGGTTCCTCCCATGGTCAGAAGTAAGTGATGTTCCTTTCTGACATGGTGGTAGGATTGGTTCCTCCCATGGTCAGAAGTAAGTGTTGTGCCTTTATGACATGGTGGTAGGATTGGTTCCTCCCATGGTCAGATGTAAGTGTTATGCCTTTCTGACATGATGGTAGGATTGGTTCCTCCCATGGTAAGATATAAGCATTGAGACCTACATCCATCATGAAAAATGGTTGGCTCTGTAGAACTACATCCAACATGAAAAAGGGTTGGCTCTATAGAGGTACATCTAGCATGAAAAAGGGTTGGCTCTGTAGAACTACATCCAACATGAAAAAGGGATCACTCTATAGAACTACATCCAACATAAAAAATCACTAGCTCTGTAGAGGTACATCCAGCATAAAAAAGGGCTGGCTCTGTAGAACTACATCCAGCATGAAAAAGGGTTAGCTCTGTAGAGGTACATCCAACATGAAAAAGGGTTGTCTTTGTAGTGGAAATACTTGCAAGAGGCAAGGTATTTCATCTAGTATGAAAAATGACTAGCTCTGTAGGAGAAGTCCTTGCAAGAGAAAGGTAGTACATCTAGCATGAAAAAGGGCTGGCTCTGTTGATGAAGACCTACATGGATGCTAGGCCTACAACCATCATGAAAAATATTTGGCTCTATAGAACTTCTTGTGATGAGAAGACTTGAGAGATAGCACCATTTTCTCGAGATAGTGGAAGCAATGAGGATCCAATGATGATCCAGTGATTAAGATCCAATGATGATATATCTTTGATGAATGAACCAGTGACAAAGACTTGTGCTGATGAATTGTATCTAGAGAACACCTTCCTAGTTAAGAGGGAGTGTTGATGTATTTGTAACTTCGGAATGTATTCACTTGTATATTTTATATATTGTATTTAATTGGTATCCGATGTTCCTATCGAGAGAATCATTAATGTAATCAAGTCATGTAAAGTCATAGAGATTAACCCTCCTTTGTAAGTTGGGGGGAAAGAGCCTACAGTTCAGGGGCACTAGGGTTATTAGACTCTCTTAGAGTAGTCGGCCCTGGTAAGTAATTGTCAAGTCAGAAACTAGTATAAATAGAGAGTGAGCCTCTCTATTTGAGATACACACTCACCTAGCTATAACACATAGGTGAGATAAGAGGAACTCACATAAGTGAGAGAGAGAATAGCTGTTGGAGATCATCTTTCTGTCTTTGGGTTTTACTTTTTCCAATGGTGCTCATTCTATCTCTGAGGAATTTTCAAGGTTTTCTCCTTTATGGTTTCCCCGAGGAAAACTCTTTGTGTCTCTTGTCTCTTGTGATTATTGTTGTACATGTTATTCTCTTAGATAAGATCCTAGATCATATTGATTAGATGATAAAAATCTAATACTGTCATCTCAGAAGTTTGTATAAGCTGAGTAGATGGAATCTTCAGGTTCTTTTCTAACAATTCAATTGCACTTTATTTTTCATTTAACAACCTCTTTGTAGCAACTCGTTTGTCATCTTGACTATATGGCACCAATAATTCTACTTGTAGATTTTTAATCTGTCTGCTGGTATTTGTTTTCGACCTTCTCTTTTCTGAGTAAATATTCAACTCTTTTCTTACTTGATTTTAATTTTGACACTGGGAATGTTTCTTTCAACAAATCAGTATAAATTATATCACTTGTCTCTCTATGTATATGTATCATATCAGTAGCAGGGATATTCTTTAAGTTCATCCTCATTTCAGAAACTTTATTTCCTATAGTCACTGCCAAATTCAATGTATTTTTAGCCTAATACCTAACAATCACTAGGGATACATCTTGGTTGGATGATTTTCTCACTTCATCATATAATTTCAATGTTTCATCAGAATCCTTTTCCCCCGTACCTTTATATTTTTCTGTTCATTTAGTCTTGGACTTGTATTCATCTTGTTATCACTCCAGGAAACTCCTCTAGGTTGTAGCTCAAGGATTCCTGGTAACTTAAACTGTTTTTAGGGTTTTTATGAATTGGATCAACCCAGATAACCTATATAACCTCTCACTCTCAAGACATGCATGAAGCTCACTCAATCACAAGGATTTTAGTTATAACTTGTTCAGTAGTTTGACAAAAAGGTGCAGGGATGGAGAACCCACCAGGCTGGCAGAATTACACACATAACACATGCATATAAATGGCTAAATCCTGCTAAGGATGGTGTTTATAAATCAAATATCACTAAATAACTAGTAGGATGACAGCTATCGGCCCTTTAATAAATCTGAAAATTACCTAAATGTACATTCAGGCAATAAACACAGTAAAGAAAGAGATGGTTGAACAAATCACAACAAAAGAGCTTATACTTAGAGTAAACCAGTAGAGACGCTTGATAATGGAGCAGGATCATAAATCCCCAGAGTCGAACCTTTATTAATCAAATAATCATGGACTTTATAGCCTTTTACAAAATTTACAGATCCTGAAAATTAGATCTGTTTACACAAAAAATAATTGAAAGTGATAGTTTTTCCTCGTTAGGGCTTCAAACCCTTGCTAACTATTTATTATTTACTGTGAAGATCTAGTTCACTGAATGATCTTTTAATGGCTGAAGTGGTCGTTGATAATCACCACTACTGGTTCGCTGTGAGATTGCCGCCAATAGCCAGTGTTTCGGCGTCTAACTAAAGTGCCCAGTCTTGTTCAATCTGCCCGAAACCTTTTTAAATTTGTTGCTGCAGTCGTCGATCGGAAGCATTTTCTTCTATTACATCGGCGCCCCAATCCTAACTGTTATCGTTGTTTCGGCACTCCAAATATCAGTGTTTCTGTAGATTCTCTACCTTACTACTACAGTCGTTGATTGGAATCTTTGTCTTCTGTTCCATCAGTGCCCCAAGTCTCCTTGTTGCCGCAGCGTCGACACTCTTTAGATCACCAGCGTCGCAATGGATTCTTCATCGACGGTCGAAGGCTTTTTCCTTCATCCCATCTGCTCCCCTAGTATCAGCACATCAACGTTCTCCATAACTAACTCATCGGCGATTGGGAGTTGTAGTAAATAATGCATCGAAACCTTAATTTGAACGCTGCCGCTACGTAGTCTTCAGTTCCTCCGATCGCCAAAATTTTCATCTGATAGTGGAGGCCTCAGTCTGTCTTTTTTCTGTCATTGCGGTTCTTTAGTAGACTAACTCGCCGACGGTTAGTATTTTCAAGATCCGATACGTATTTTTCACTCCCTCCGATCGACGGTGATTTTCTGTTGATTTATCGGATGTCTTGTCTGTTGCCTCGCCGACACTATAGAGCTGCTTAGTTGTAAACTTCACTGATCCGTAGTCCTTTGGTTTCCCGCCATTGCAGCTCCTTATTTAACTATCTTGCCACTAGTTAGTCTTTAGCCTTTTCGACATTGCGGCTCCACAGTGAACTATTTCGTTTCCGATTAGTCTTTAGCATCTCCGACGCCAAAGTTTCCATCTGCTCGCGAAACCTACACTCTGTATATCTTCTGCCCTTGTAGCTCCTTAGAGGACTAATTCGTCGACAGTTAGTCTTTAGACCCTCCGATCGCCGATGTGTTCATCTATTGTCGCATTATCAGAATGTTTCTTGTCATTAATTGGAATCCGTAGTCAATTTGCTTCCCATCGTTGTGGCTCCGTAGGGAACTAGCTCACCGATCGTTAGTCCTTTAAAGTTCCGACGTTGACACTACGGAAACCTTTAGCTTTATCTCGTTGATCTGTAGTCTTTAAAATTTATGATTGCTGTTTAAAAATGCTCTGATAGTGTAAAAACATTACAGCAATACACCTATCTTCCGAAGGGGTCTTCCACCTATTATTTATCTTCCATCTTTCGGTGGCTAATGAGATGTTCTGATCCTCGCCCAAGCCACTGAAGCCACAACTTTGTGAAATTTGCATAAAAAATAGAGGTCTTCAAAACTGTTAGTGATCTTCATATCCTTCATTGCATCATTTAAATTCTTCATACTATCAAAAATTAATTTATTATATTTTGGGAGATAACATCTGGCTCCTACTCGGGGATGTGAACCTCCCTATGAGGTCCCAAGAACCCCAGAACAAAATGCATTTCCCTAAAAGTAACTAAGTAACTTAACACTATTCTTTATTGTTCCATTGGGCATGGAGTCTTATTCTGAAAGCAAAACAGCCTACTATCTACTAATTTACAATCATAAGGCCTCAGAGCCTCAAATAAAATAGAGTTTTAGGAACCGCCCATTGACTGGGTCATCGAATACCTCTTCACCTTCTAGATTCTACAATTTGAAGGTGTTATTTTCATATACCCGGTCTATAACAAAAGGGCCAATCCATAAAGAGTCAAATTTTCCATGTTTCCCCTTGTCCTGTCTGACAGCATCCCACTTGAGGACCCAATCTTCGACCTGGAAGTTGTCTGCCTTTGCTCTTTTTTCAAGCATACCCTTTATCCTCTATTGATGAGCCTTTGATTTTCCCACCACTTGCTCCCTGATCTGCTGTAACTACACCAAATCCATCATCCTTCTCATCATATCATTTGGTTCATTTTCCTCTTCCTGAAAGAACTTTGCCACTGGAAGGATGAGCTGGATAGGAAAGATGGCCTCAGTTCCATAAACTAGTTTGAATGGAGAAGTCCCTATGGATATTTTATATGTCACCCTATCGGCCCATAAGGAAAACTTAAGCTTTGAATCCCAGCTTTTCTGATTTGTCTCTAGCAATTTCCTAATGATCTGGACTAAGCTTTTGTTGGATGACTCGGCCAGGCCATTGCCTTGTGGGTAATAGGATGTGGAGTGCACTAGTTGAATACCCATTGATTCACACAATTTAACCAATGCCCCAGCTTTAAAGGCTTGTGCATTATCAGTTACTAACCTTACCCGGCAACCGAACCTGCTGAAGATGTTCTCATATAAGAATCTCATGATGACTTGATGAGTGGCATTTCTGGTGGGTATTGCTTCTATCCATTTGGTAAAGTAGTTAGTGGCTACTAAGATCCATTTATGCTGTCCACTGGAAGATGGATTTATTTCACCTATGAAATCCAGACCCCATTGCTGGAAAGGCCCATTCACTGTAACAGGCAAAGGGGCAAGGATTTGAGCTGTTGCTTTCCTACAAATCTCTGACATTGGTCACAGGCCCTTACAAAAGTGCATACATCAGCAAATAGGGTTGGCCAATAGTATCCTGCTTTTAAGATCTTGTGGGATGTGGTTTTCCAATAGCGGTGGCCTCAACATGTACTCAAATGAAAGTGATGCATGACCTGCTCTGCTTCCCCTTTATCTAGACACCTTAACAAAATACCAGACTGATCCCTCCAGTACAGCAGTTTGTCAATTATGCAAAACTTAACAGATTTCAACTTAAGAGCTCGTGCTTGGTTAGAAGTGAGATCAGGAGAAACTTCTAATTTAAGCAAAAATTTAATGATACCTGAGTACCACTCACAGGAAGATATGTTCTCAGCTCCCGGTGGACTGTCATTCTGATCTTGGTTTACTTTTGTTTCAGCTGCTACCATAGTCTGCACCTTTGCTGATCTGACACATGTGAAATTTATTCCCATCAGCTCATAGTTTTCTTTGGCCATGAGTTTGTCCAGGCCTAATCCCTTTACCAACTTGGTGGGTTTCACCTCTACATCAAACTCAATGAGTTTGGCAATCCACTTAACTCTCTTCCCATCAATGTCAGGTTGAGTCAAAACATCCTTTACTACAGCTGAAGGGACATATGCAATGACCTTTGCATGGAGAATGTAGATTCTGAAGTTCTTCAAAGATTTTATGAGAGCATAAGCCTGCTTCTCAATTGGGTCATACTTCAGCTCAGCATATCTGAGGGTTTTGCTGAAGACAGCAATTGGATGATCAAGACCTTCATTATTCTTCTGTAATAGTACAGTTGCCACTATGTCATAAGATGCAAAAGAGAAAATGTAAAAACCCTTGGTATAGTCGGGACTAATCAGGGTTGGGGCCTCCATGATGGCTTTCTTAATGTCTTCAAAATAATTTCTTGCCTGGTCAGTCCACTTTATTTCTGCATCCTTTTTTAACATGGCTGTTATGTGCTTTACCAACTCGGAGAAATTTGGAACGAATCTCTAGACAAAGTTTATCTTGCCTAAAAAGGACTGAATGTCTCTTTTTGACCTTGGTATTGACAGCTACTGAATTGCTTCCACTCTTACCAGATCGATCTTTACACCTTCAGCTGAGACAATGTGGCCTAGGAGCTTTCCTTCATTGAGTGAAAACTAGGACTTCTTGGGGTTCAGTGATATTCCATACCTTTTGCACTTCAGAAATACCTTCCTTAAATGCTACAAGTGATCATGATGGATGTGAGAGTAAACTGTTAAGTCATCCAAATATATCAGCACAAATTTACCTTTTATCCCTACAAAAGCTAGATCCATAGCTCTCTGAAACGTAGCCCCAGCATTCATTAGCCGAAATGGCATTTTAGAATACATGAAGGTGTCCCAGGGAGTGGTAAAGGCAGTCTTCTCTTATTCATCTGGGTGCACAACAACTTGGTTGTATCCAGAGAAGCCATCAAGGAAGGACATGACCATGGCCCCTGAGACTCTCTGTAGCAGATTCTCCATCTTGGGCAGTGGATAGTTGTCTTTTTTGGAACACTTGTTCAGGTTTCTAAAATCCACACAAAACTTGATTTCTCCATTTTTCTTCCTCACCACTACTAGATTCGCAATCCACTTGGAATATCTGATGGGGATTATGATCTTGTCTTTGAGGAGCTTGTGGATCTCTTTCTTAATCATTGGTAATAAAAGGGGGTTGATGGGTCTCAACTTCTGTTTGAAAGGAATGGTGTCCTTCTCCAAAGGAATCCTGTGTTGGATGATGTTGGTGTCATACGTTTTTAGGTCACTATACTCCAATGTAAAGACATCAGCAAACTCTTTTATCAAGCTGCAATATTCATACTTCTGTTCAGCAATCATCCCAGTGTATAGATTTATCAGTTTTGGATGGCTTTGGCTACCTATGTTCAGCTCTTGGACAGCAGCATCTAGCTCCCTTTTAGGAGGCTTGAAAGGGATGTCATTGTGGTCAAACAGTTCTTCCAATGGTACTGGACCTCGGGGTATGTGGTTGCTGGGAAATTAGACAATATCGTGCTCAGTCACTTTATCTTTTAGCTTGAGCTACTTGGATTCCTCCAGGTTAAGGTTTTCCTGGTCTATGTGTATGTCAGAGAATTCATCCACTAACTGAAGGAATTTACTAAGCTCCCCATCATTTTTAAACACCCTCCAAAATTTTACATTGTCTGGCAGAGAGGGTCTGTACTTGACCTAAACATCATAGTTGAGCCTAGGGGGTAAAGGAGGAACAAACAGACTTGCAGAGACAGCTAGGGAATCAGCCAGGTGATTCAAATCCCTAGGAACATATGACAGTTCAAAAAACATAAATGAGTCTCTGAGTTTCCATACCTAGTCCCTGTAGGCCTTCAGTCTGATATTTTTCATTTAAAAAGTGTTGTTGACCTGTTGTATGATGAGGTCTGCACCCCCAAAAATCTTCAAGCACATGATCCCCATCTCCTTGGCCGCTTTAACTCCCATCAACAAGGCTTCATATTCTGCTACGTTGTTCGTGGTCTTGAAATCAAGCTTATAAGATAAGTGAATGTTCTCGTTAGCTGGGGAGATCAAGACTAGATTGTTCTGAGTGCTTGCCCCATCTAAATACATGGTCTAGATTGTTGTTGTGATTTCTTCTAGCCACGGACTGGTGGGCTCAGTGAGCTGAATCGACGTTTGCTGATTATCATCAATTTGCAAAATATAGGATCTGAAATCGGTGTCCACAGCGTAAATTGGGTGATTCACTAAGCGACTCTCTTTGCTTATGATGTATGCTAGCTGATTTTCTCTGTACAACAACTTAGTTTCCCCTCAAAACATGGGAATGGTAGCATGTGTGCGATCCATTTGGAGGGTGTCTCCTAAACTTTTGCTCCACGACCGGGATAGCAAGAGGCTGAATTTTGGGGGTGTTGCTAGGGTTTTCACCCTAGCTTGTGCGAATGAGCACCTACTAAGGAATATGGATTCCTTAGTAGCAGTTCAATGATATATGAATTAAATAATGATAAACTGAAACAAAAAAAACTGATCTGAATACGTTCTTGAAGCTAAAACGGAAAAAAGCAAATAACATGAAACAATACGGTGAAAAGTAAAAAATATAAAA